>JAIGNY010004586.1:585000-725000 GCA_020152595.1 Chiridota heheva | reverse complement strand
CTTCTGAAAATGCAAAGTACATCTATGAGTAAAGTACATCATATTTGACTTAAATCCATGTGTAATTGTTATTATGTTATTGTTTTTAGTAATTTAAAACCTAGTTTAAGGACTTGCAATAGTTATATGAAGATCATTGTGAGATGATACAGAATATAAAGGATTTTTCAATATCTTTCTGTGAGTGTAATATAGAAGAGAGATGAAAACTAATTGTATTTTTCAAAATAAAGTTGTTTTAGTCACTTTTGATCCCTTCCAGGTAAATGCAAGTCAGTAATAATGCTGAGATGTATGTGAATGCCAACTGGAATGTATAATTGTTCTTATCTTGTCACAATAGTTTGAAAATTCAAATTATGGCAATTAATTTGTCTTTGTTGTCAAAACAAATTACGTGAGGTGTATGTGTAGAGATTTTCACTCTAATATTAAAAAAAGTGAATGATTGAGGAAAATTAAGACTGTTAGTGTGTTAAAATTGACTGAATTATTTCAGAAGTTTGACATGCCATGATATTTACTGATAATCAATGACATTATAATAATATAAAACAATACAATATAATTTATTCCCTGCTCTAGGCCATATCTGGCTTTTGTCACAAACATAAACAATTAATAAAATAATACAAGATTGAGGTTCTTACAACAAATAATAATCAAAGAGAAAGAAACAAATGTCTTGCTTGCATTGCATGTAAAATAAAGTGTGATAACTGCAAAATAAGCATTTAGAACTAGCTGATACTAAAATATTACATTTTGATCTTGTTGGGGGTTGAAAGAAATAATCAGGAATAGATTTACAAAAAATCTCTGAAAGGAATGGACAAATTAAGAGAAAATGATATTCATCTCCAACTTCTTTTAAATTGCAAACTTGACAAAACCTCTGTTCATTAACTTATGGTATATTGACATGTAGAAAAAGCTCTTTCAAGTTTTTCTATTTTTGCTATTTTATTTCCAACAAATTTATTAAGAAAAGGTACTTTACTGGAATGTTTATCAAAAAATTATCATGTACTAATGTATGGATTGGAATTTATTCACAGAAAGCTTGTTTTTCATTTGTTTTGTATTTCTCTGCATGAATTATTCAACAGTCACAAATTGGTATATATTATAATATTAATCAGCCCATCTCAAATTTTCATCTGAGGAACATATTTTGATTAATTCCAACATAGTAGCCAGGAATTTGAAAGTGGGTTCATTTTTTGTATTAAAGGGCAACAAACCTTGAATTTCTGGGTGCTTATTATATTTTTAGATTTCAAAAGGCCGCTTTCTCAACAAAAGGGGGTTTAATCATTCGCTCACACAAATCCCCCCCCCCCCCCTCCCTCTCCAGGAGGCTAAAATTACTTCTCACATCACTGGAAGTAATTATATGCATACCTTGCAACTCAGTACTTACTTCTTACTCAATCTAGATCTGTAGTGCTTTAACGTACACATATACCTTAGTTTCTCACACCATTCATTCTTTCAAATTACCTCTCTGGCACTATATGACTTAAGCTAATGGTGTGTCAGAAAGTTTTAATCAATTACATTCAATTTATCAAAATTACACTTTTCCAAATGGAAGAAGATACAGTGAAAATAGCAAAACAAATTAAGGCTAGAATATCAACATTCTGCAGAAATCATCCTGAAAATTACCATAATTTATGTGTACATAATATATTAAACTTTCATTATTAAGTGAAACATGATGACTTTTGCACTGATAACAGAATAAAAGTTATTCTGATGTATTCAGGCCTGGACATATTAGCGAATGAAGGACTGAACCCGAAAGTTTAATTTGGTTTTCACCGTATTATATGCAGATTGCTTAATACCGTACCAAAAGACCTCTATTTTTACACAATATGTGCATAACTCACTTGGATTTGTATGACATTGATATTGCTTTATATGTGTTAAGAAGGTATTGAACCATACTGTTTTGATTGTTTTGATTGCTTTATAATTTTTGAAATCTCACAGGCATTGATTTTCTTCATCAAGCAGTACTCAGTAAACTTGTATGAAGTATTGGTGCATTGAAAGTAACTTTCAAAATTTGTTGATGTGATCTGTGTTTCATCTACAATGTCACTCCAGGAAGTGATTTTTTTTTTTATGAGGTTAGATAATCAATGACAAACTTATTGACCAATCAGGTGCGCAGATAGAAAGTTGAATACATAATTATTCATGTTTATATGCCATACGAATATGAATTTCACATTCATATTTCAATAGAGACTCAAAAATGTATTAATCTTGTACAAGAGAACTGACCTATACTGTAAAACAAGGACACCAGATTGGTGATTATATCAACCACTATAATCCTTCAGCCAGATCATAAATACTGTAGATAGACAATTCATGTGGAAGTTGTATAGGCCTACTTCAGTTCTACTGTAGCTAGAAAATATGGAATCTTATGCCAAACGGGCAAAAAATAGGTGGGGTCAAATTTTTGTCGAATGGAAGAAATATCCATTAGTGATAAAATAAATTCTAATCGATGATAAAAATATTTATGTCGATGTGTAAAAAATCAATTTAACACAATATCTCAAGAACGATACACTGGATTCATGTCATATGTGGTCCGTAGATGTGTCCTATTGGTTTTGGCGGCGATATTGTGCATATCAAAAGGTAGGTGGGGATTAATGTGAAAATCTTGAAATATTCATATTTTAACAAATGCATGTCTGTTGTGTTTCATAGTTGGTATAATTATGTTCTTTGATGGTATGTACATGTTTATGATGTAAAAACGCTGAATTAATATGCATAGTGGGCGGGGCTTAATGTGATTTTGCTGAAAAGAGCTTGTAAACACGGTATCTGAAGAATGGTAAACTGATTCATGTCACATGTGCTACACAGATAGCCCATGTTCTGTAGATGTGCCCTATTGTTTTTGGTGATGATGTCATGTATATTAATGAGTAGATGGGGCTTAAGGTGAAAATCTTGAAATGTTCATTTTTTAACAACCACATGTCTGTTTTGTTTCATGTGTGGTATAATTATGATGTTAGCTGGTGTGTACATGTTCATGATATAAAAACGTTGAATTTGATCAATATGCATAGTGGGCGGGGCCCAATATGATTTTTCTGAAAAGAGCTTGTAAACATGGTATTTCAAGAACAATAAACTGGATTAATGTACTATGTGATACACAGATAGCCCATGGTCTGTAGATGTGCCTTATTGTTTTTGGTGGTAATATCATGTATATTACTGAGTAGGCAGAGCTTAATATAAAAATCTTGAAATGCTCTTATTTTGACAATCACATGTCTGTTTTATTTAATATTTGTTATAATAATGATATTAGATAGGGTGTATGATTTCATGGTATGAAAACGTTGAAATTCATTAATATGCATATAGTGGATGAGACTTCATATGATTTTGTAAACAAAAAGCACAAGTAAACACGATATCTCAAAACTATGAACTGGATTCACTTCATGTGTGGTACACAGATAGCTGATGGTCTGCAGATGTGACCTAATATTTGTGGTGGTGATTCATGCATATTAATTAGTTGGCTGGGCTTAAAGTGAACATTTTGAAAAAGTGATAATGAGCAACTGTATGTCCCTTTTGCGTGTCATATTGGGAATGATAATTTTGTTGCTTATTGTGT
Source organism: Chiridota heheva (assembly GCA_020152595.1). Taxonomy (NCBI): domain Eukaryota; kingdom Metazoa; phylum Echinodermata; class Holothuroidea; order Apodida; family Chiridotidae; genus Chiridota; species Chiridota heheva. The sequence goes on along the minus strand of JAIGNY010004586.1, from coordinate 721,327 downwards.
ACATGCTTATTAACAGATGTCATTAATATACATGGTGGGCATGTCTTAATGGAAAAGTGCTAAATGATGTAAACACCATAAGCAGTATATCAGATTTATGTTATATGTGATACACTGATGGGTCATGGTCTGTATGTATGTTTTAATGTTGTGGTAGTAATGTCATGAATGCTAATGAGTAGGCGCTTACTGACAAATTCTTGAAAGAGGATAAATGAGCAATCATTTTTGCATCATACTTGCTTTGATGATTTTGTTAATTATTGTGCAATTGCCAATGTTGTCAACATTTTTATTGATCTGCATGGTGGGTGTGGTTTATGAGTAAATATAGAACAAATATTTCATATACAATGACATGACAGTTAATACAAATTTTGCGAATCAATCAGCTTATGAAAAAGCATCGGAATCACAAAACCTTTTGCTTCTGGTTAGTGATTTCATTGAAGGCAATCTAGTAATGACCCCTCAATGTTTCATGCTTCTCTAGATGTTTCATGCTTCTCTAGATGTTTCATGCTTCTCTAGATGTTTCATGCTTCTCTAGATGTTTCATGCTTCTCTAGATGTTTCATGCTTCTCTAGATGTTTCATGCTTCTCTAGATGTTTCATGCTTCTCTAGATGTTTCATGCTTCTCTAGATGTTTCATGCTTCTCTAGATGTTTCATGCTTCTCTAGATGTTTCATGCTTCTCTAGATGTTTCATGCATGCTTTTTGTCTTCTGTAAACCAAGACATACTGCAAACAGGAGTTGGATTATTTGTCTTGATGAAGTCTTGATCTTGGAGATTGCAGGAAGTTTGCTCACATTATGAGAGTCAGTGTGAAACCAATGATTTATGAAAAGAAAACCTTGGCAAGTAGTAATTGCAGGACTTTATTGAGATGTATAAACTAAAAAAGCAATTAATGAAAGCAGTCAGAAATTTAATGGTCGATGGACAGGTAGAGAGAGAGAATTCGCTGGCTTGTTTAGAAACATTAAAAACCATATGAAGAACAGAACAATAGAATTAACCAATTTATTGGTAAGGAAATTTTGGTTGTTATGTATATTTGTATGCAACAATGTCTTGATGGCAAACATCTTTTTTTTCTCGCTAAAGAAGCAGGTTGAAGAGACATAAAGATCATCCTGTCATTTGTCGTCGTTGTAATCAGCAGCCACAAATGTTTAACATGAGCTTATAATTTTAGCTATGAATGGTGTACATTCCTATAACTTGGCACAGAGGTAGAGGATATTGGTACCTTTGAAATGAGCATGATAGGGGGTTGCATACTAATTAGCTTATTTGTATAACAATGAAAGTATTTGTATCTATGATATTTCTTAAATTAAGTGGGTGTGGTGATTCTGCTTACACAAATTATCATATATATGAAGAGCATTGTTCACACTTAATGGTGAGGTGTAGTGTGCATATTGATTAGGTTATTGTCATAACTAGACCTTTCTGCAAAATGTTTAATTTGAGATCATAACTTAAGTTATGAATGCTCACATTGATAATTGATGCACATTTATATATCCTTTGTAAAGAAAAAAAACATCGAACAAATTAATATTTTAATATATTTTTCTTTTTCTTATGTGTTCAAAAGCATTTAAAAGTTCATCATGATACATTATTAGTTACAGCCTGGCTTGAAGACTATGTTGAAGACTGTACATACAAAATGTAATTTTTATATTTTAGTTTTGGGAGTGATATAATATTGTCAAGTTAAATCAACTTAATTTTGTTTTGCACCTTTGCTACTCTAGAGCATGCATGACCAGGAAGATTTTACCTCGTCATTTTGCACAAGAAACTTGATAAGACTTTGAGAAGACTTCTTAAGTTGATGTGTGTATCTGATACATACTTGAAGCATCCTTGTATATGTTCATCCATCCATTTGAAACATTTTAATATTTGAAATATTTTGTCAAAGTAGTCCATCAACAATTATATTTTGTTTTATTTGTAGATATGCTTTTCATCCACATAAATTTTTATGCAAGGAGATGAACATCATGTTTGTTTCCTATCTATCATATTCAAATGCATTTATTAGGATAACTGCAACAAGTGTAATGTTTCTCGCATTTCATCCAACCCTGCTAAGTAAAATCATGTATTTGTAGTGTGTGCTATGTTGATAAGAGTTAGGAATTGCCCCTGGCAAATATGTACTCTGTGAATTTAGTTTGTTAAAGAATTAGAAAATGTCAAATCAAATTGTGTTCACATGTGTTGTATTGTAAATACTTCTACAAGTGAAATATCAGATTAAAATGAAATTTAATTTGCTCAATTTTTTACAGGTTTTTTCAAGATGATTTTGAGTAAACCAGAGGAGTGCCATGAGGGACATGTATAATTGACGAGGTGATCATATTTAGGAAGAATGTAAGGACAGATGTAGTGCGGAAAGGCGATAATGCAATGATTCCTAATTCAACAGTGAAAGAAATATCATATCTTTTTGGTCTGTACTGTTTAATGGATTCAGTATTGATAAAAAATGTGGAATTATTTGTTTGCAGAATTTGTATGTATGTTATGAAATAATATATTGGTATGTATTTATGTAGGATTTTACATTTATATTATATTTTATTGGGATGAGGTGGGTTTGTATGTAAATCAAAGGGAAAAGTAATTAAATAAAGTCACATACTTAAACGACAAATGCTCATAATGGATGTCACTTCCACAAGATCATCACTATTGTTACATGTCACATGTCACAGGTTTTTTTTTTTATCAATGAACAAAATTGATCAATATGTTCCATTTGTATTCAGTTGAAGAAAGAAAAGTGATGTTTTTGGTCTTGTATTTAGTTCACCTAAATATCTATCATGGATAGTAGCCACCTCCACCAAGTTTATGATAATGCCAGAAAATTGCCCCTCTGTGCCAACTTTGAACCTGGTGTTGCAATATCTAATCAAGATATTACACATTTTGGTGCACTTTCAGCAGAAAAATGAGTATTTTTTTCTCTGGAACACATGATTCTCTCCTCAGTTAACAGACAGATATCATTTGTCAGAATACAGGTGACTGCAGTTAGAGCTGTTTGTATGGTTTTTAGGTGGATATTTTCCATCCCTTTTTGCCAGATTATGTGCTATCTAGCAGGAGAGGATTTCAAAATTCTTGTTTGTGTCTCTTGCATTCATTCTCACCATTAAATCACTGGAAAGATGTCAAACCATGCTATTATTAGTAAAGTTGATATTTAAACATTTAAATGAAAAAACTGCTTTTTATTTGAAGTTGAAAAAATAAATTCCAGTTAGCTTGGCCTTCAACTTGAATTTAAGGAAACTAGCTGACTTAGAGAAATATTGCATCGTTATGTCTTCCTGCATAATTGCACTGAGATTGTTCTAAGTGATATTTCCAAGGATGTTCATTTTTAACCAGTGTGTGTAATTTTCATAGAGTTTACCATAGAAAATATGCTCAGCCATCAGTTTTCTAATGGGAATATGAAATGTAGTTCATAGCAAAAACATGTACTAAGTTGAATCATATGTTTGTTACATTGTTGATGATGATGCCCAAGATACCTTATTATTATAATATGTTATCTGTTTTGTAATATCTTATAGCCAGGAACTAAATGAATGAGCAGTATACACTCAAGGCAAATGAAATGTATATGACTTTTGAATTGGATTGAAAACTGCATGTAGATTTGGAATTAAAAGTTCAAAGTGAGTTTCTCTTATATAGTAATGTCTTATCAAAGGGAAAACTGTGTAAAGATGTTTCCTAATCTTGTGCATTATTTGACAAGGTAACATCTGAATATTGAAGGTACTTTATCTTTTATTCCAAAAATAGAGATGTTTGCGATCAATCATCTCTGTAAAAAGACATGTATGAGTCAAGGACAGTTTAGGAACTTGTTGTTTTGCTATTAGATGACAGTCATTGCCTTTGCAACTTAGCAAAGTAACCTTATGCATTGATTTAATCTCCTCAAGATGTATTTAATCTTGATGAAAAATGATTTGCAACTTCCTAGCAGCACTACAAAGATTATCATGATGTGTTTAAAGATTCATTGTTGCTCAGAAGTGTAGGAGTGGGATTAGGGGGCAGACTTTCTCCTTGGGGTGGATTTCATTAAAATCATCTACTTAAAATGTATTGATCTTAACAAAAAATGATTTGCAAGTTACTAGAAGAGCTATAAAGACAATCATGTGTTTTAAGAATTAATGCATCTTAATTAGATAAATTTGATGAGATTATTCACTCCCCTATACTAAAAATCCGATGTAAAGTGCTCTTGAAGATACTTGTATAGAAAGGGCGCTATATAGAATAATAACTATTTCTATTTACTGTTATGATTTGTTTTAGATTCATTCTTGCTCAGAAGTGGGATTACTCGGCAGACTTCCCACTTGAGTGCATTGCATTAAGTTCATCTACTTAAGATGCATTAAATTTTGACGAAAAATGATTTGCAAATATCTAGAAGAGTTATGAAAACAATGATGTTGCTCAGAAGTGTAGGAGTGGGATAAGGGGCAGACTGTCCCCTTGGATGGATTTCATTAAATTAATCTACTTAGGATGTATCTGATTTTGACAAAAAATGATTTGCAAGTAACTAGAAGATTTATAAAGACAATCATGATGTGTTTTAAGATTCATTCTTGCTCAGAGGTGTAGGAGTGAGATAAGGCGTGTCTCTTGGGTGGATTAAATTCATCTACTTGAGATTGATTCTTGACAAAAATTATTTGGAAATTACTAAAAAGAGCTATAAAGACATCATGATGCGTTTTCGATTCATTCTTTCTCAGAAGTGGGATTACTCGACAGACTTCCCCCTTGAGTGCATTGCATTAAATTCATCTACTTCAGATTCATTTAATTTTGAGGAAAAATGATTTGCAAATATCTAGAAGAGCTATGAAAATAATTATGATGTGTTTTAAGATTCATTGTTGCTCAAAAGTGTAGGAGACGGATTAGGGGAAAGATTGACCTTGATGAAAAATGGTCTTCAAGTAAGTAGAAGAGTTATAAAGACAATTATGATGTGCTTTAAGATTTATTGTCACTCAGAAATGTAGGAAAGGATTAAGGGGCAGATTTCCCCTTAAGTGGATCTCATTTAATTCATCTACTTAAAATGCATTAAATCTTGACAAAAAATGATCTCAAGTAACTAGAAGAGCTAGAAAGACAATCATGATGTGCTTTAAGATTCATTCTTGCTCAGAAGTAAAGGAGTGGGATTAGGGGCAGACTTCCCCCTTGGGTAGATTTCATTAAATGTATCTACTTCAGATGTATTTGATCTTGACAAGATTTGCAAATTAATAGAAGAGCTATAAAGATAAAGATTATGTGTTTTAAGATTCATTCTCACTCAGAAGTGTAGCAGTGGGATGAGGAGTAGACTTTCCCCTTGAGTGTATTTTGTTGAATTCATCTACTTAAGATGCATTTAATTTGGACGGATTTTTTTTTTTGTAGTCACTAGAAGAGGTATAAAGATGATCATGATGTGTTTTAAGATTCATTCTTACTCAGAAGTGTAGGAGTGGGATTAGGGGCAGACTTTCCCCTTGAGTGTATTTCATTGAATTCATTTACTTAAGATGCATTTAATTTGGACGGAAAAGATTTTGAAGTCACTAGAAGAGGTATAAAGACTCTCATGATGTGTTTGAAGATTCATTATTCTTTAGAAGTGTAGGAGTGGGATTAGGGGCTGAGTTATCCTTGAGTGGATTTCATTAATTTCATCTTCTTAAGATGCATTTAGTTTTGACAAAGAATGAATTGCAAATAAGTAGAACAGCTATAAAGGGAATCATGATGTGTTTTAAGATTCATTCTTGCTCAGAAGTGTAGGAGTAGGAACACTGGGCAGACTTCCTCCTTGAGTGGGTCTCATTAAATTCATCTACTTGAGATTAATTCTTGACAAGAAATGATTTGAAATTCATTAGAAGAGCTATAAAGATCATCATGATGTGTTTAAGATTCATTCTCACTCAGAAGTGTAGGAGTGGGATTAGGGGCAGACTTTCCCCTTGAGTGTATTTCATTAAATTAATCTACTTAAGATGCATTTAATTTAGACAAAAAATGATTTTGATCTTACTAGAAGAGGTATAAAGACAATCAGGATGTGTTTTAAGATACATTATTGCTCAGAAGTGTAGGAGTGGGATTAGGGGCAGAGTTACCCTTGAGTGGATTTCATCTACTTAAGATGCATTTAATCTTGACAAAGTATGATTTTTAAATAACTAGAAGAGCTATTGAAATAATCATGATGTGTTTTAAGTTTCATTCTTTCTCAGAAGTGTAGGAGTGGGAATACTGGGCAGACTTCCCCCTTGAGTGGATGTCATTATAATCATTTACTTAAGTTGCATTTAATCTTGATGAAAAATGATTTGCAAGTTAATAGAAGAGCTATAAAGACCATCAAGTTGGGTTTGCAAATTCATTGTCTTTCAAAAGTATCAGGAGGGGCTATTGGGGGAAGACTTTCCCTGAATGGATTTCACCTTGTCAGTTGCATGATAGATTTCCAGCTAGATTCAAAGTGGTAAAATGTCTGTCTGGAATTGAAGAAAATTTGCCACGATATGAACTTGCAGTTTGTTTTAAGTTGGAAGAAGGGCTAGTGACAATAAGATTTGGAAAATATGTAGCCCACTTGCTTTCGTGATTGGAGAACAAACATAAAACTTTAACATAGCAAGTAAAATAAAATGTCAGAATTTCATGTGTAACAGAGATAGTCTTGTGGTGCTTTTCCCTTTACCATTTCTTTTTAAATACTTATTTTGTTTTAAAGTCCATTAGAAATAATCAGATAAGCATGAAATTTCATAAAAATAATTATCTTATCTTTTTAAGTTTGCAAGTTGATAATTGACAGTTGTTATTTATAAAGATAAAGTATTTCATTTATTAATGTAATTTCATATCCATATGCAGTTTTGTTTCTTAGATCACCAGGGGATCAAGGTACCCCTACCCCTCTTATGATAACTTTTATGCAAGTCATGTAATATTTGATGCATTTCCTGGTTTTTAATATATGTTCAAAGACCTAGCTAAACCTTGCAAAGGAAAGTACACGTCAGCATCATTTGTGTCAAAATTGATAAAATTGCACATTTTTAACATTTTGATTACAATTTTCTAACCCCCTTCCTTCCAGTGCCTCACCTCCTCACACACACACATTCAAGTTACCTTTGAATTTACCATAGATTTTGCTTTGGAAGTTAATCGAAAAAAATTCACTTATGTATGTATTATAAAAACATCATACATTGTGGATGACATTCTGTAACTTAAATCTGAAAGTTTGTGATAACACACAGCCCCTTCTCCCACTACCCAACCTCCTTACCGTACTTATCCCCCCCCCCCCCCCCTCTCACACACACACACACTCAAGTTACCTTTGAATCTACCATGGACTTTACTTTGGGAAGTGATGAAGTGATTGAAAAATCCCAATTTACGTATGTATTATAAAAACATCATACATTGTGGATGACATTCTGTAACCTAATTATCAACGTTTGTTATAACGCACAAAAACTGAACACAAGAAATCTTTCATCTTGGACTGTCTTTATACAGGTAGAGGCTCAAGAGGATTAATTATATTTTGTAGTCTTTTATAAATGTTTATCTTTATTAGTAATTTACTTCCTCCTCATTGTATATTTTGCAGCACACAATTTATACCCACGAGAAACCTTAACTGCATCTCATTGGTTAATCTCAGCTCACGTTCTATTTGTTTTTCTTCTTGTGTAGATATCTTTTGTGTTTCTTCTCCCATTGTGTTGGATTAAGATTTAAGACTGAGAGGTGTTAAAGTCATGTGGCAAATACGTAGGTATGGAGCATACTGTAGAATCAGAAGTTTGTTTACTATCTAATTTTCAAAGCTAGAGAAATGGATTGAAGGCTGAACATTGAAATGGCTTAAGACTTATATTGGTATTGATTCAAGGACAGCGGAAAAGAAAGCCTTAAGGTATAATTTATAAGCTGCAGAATCATGCACTTCCTTGTAGAATATCTTACTTGGATCAATATTTTCTCTAGTATTTACTTTATACTGGAAAGAAAACATTTGGTACGAACAGGATGCAAATGAAATCTGGTGCACCTCACCTCTGGGAGTGTATTGGAATATCCTTGGGCCTAAAGAACATCAGGGTATATCTGTTTTGATGCATTTAGCATTTCCAAAGAATTTCAATGGCATTCAAATCTACTTTAGACCACATAAATAGCAAAAATCCCATCACAATCTGTGAATGATTGGCAATGTAATAACTTTATACATGGAGTTAGGACTTATTGTGCAGTTTTGTAAGCAATTTGTGATGTATGAACCGACAGGCTCTTATTTCTAATTTTAACTCAATGTTATTCAATTTTCTTTAAAAATTCTTCGAATGGGTGCAGCTGTTTTGACCAAACTTTAAGAAATCCTCTTCCCTAGTGCCCAGGACAAGTTTTTATTCCACTTTGTGTAACACAGGCATCCAATTCATACAGAAAGCATGCCCGTTTGGACAAGTAAAGAAATTGACTTCCAAAGCTGTATAAAAAATGGTAAATTCTGTTAAAGATCTACCAATCTATCGAAAAGATCACAAGGAGATCTGGAGATCAGAAGAGCTACCTCAACATTTTTTATTCTTTAAGTAAAAAAACTTTATACTTTGTTTTATTCCCCACCCACTCCTTTTCCTTCAGCCCTGATCCATTTTAAGCTTTATTCATCCCATTGTCAGAACTACCCTTAAACTGTGCATGTTTGCATTATGTTAATGATGTTCAACCCTATATTTAGCAATGATATTATGAGTAGTAGGTAATGGTGTATCCATGATGCACATACATGTCAGTAGATATGACAAGAAAATATGTCAAAGCCATATGCCTCTTCGTGGCAAATTTCGGGGACTATTGTGATCAATATGAAAAATTATGTGGATTTACCATATGAGTCACATTTCTATTATTCAGTGATCTTTGCTTAGAAATGCAGACTTCTCTATAAGGTACATATTTATATTTGTCTTATTTGAAATTTACAGCTGAATATCAAAAGCAGTTTTCGTGTAAATGTTTTTTTTTTTATGTCTTATTTTATTATCAGTTTTAAAACTGAATATTTTTTTTTTGAATTAAAAGATATTCATAGAATTGACAACTAAATACTGTTCACATTGAATAACTTGCTCTATCGAAGAGCTACCTTTTCCCCTCATCCTCGTCGGTGCGGGTCTGTAACTGGAGGAAGAGGGGGGGGGGGTGGTCCATCCAAGCAAACGAACCCCCTTTTTTCGAGAAAGTGCCCTTTTAAAACCTAAAAGAATAACGAGCACCTGGAATTTCAAAGTTTTTTGCCCTTTTATACGAAAAACGAACCCCCTTTGAAATTCCTGGCTATGGGATTGGAGAGGGGAGGGAGGAAGAGGGGGAAGAGGGGGATTCGTCTGAGCAAACAAGGCCCTTTTTTTTTTGAGAAAGTGCCCTTTTGAAAATCTAAAAAATAATAAACACCTGGATGTAGTCAGGTAGTGTTGCCCTTTTATACAAAAAATGAGCCCCAGTTCAAAATCCTGGCTATGGGCCTGATGTGCATAGTGTGTGTATTCCTTAGAGATTACCATTACATAGAGAAGAGCATTCTAAATTTTCATTGTAATGAAACGCACAAGTGTATATTTATTTATGATATTTGTTGAAATTTGATTTTTCATTATATTAACAAAGATGTTTCTTCCCATTTATGTACTAAACAAGATCATTGGAATGATTGCATTGCAATTACAATATTCATATTTAGAGGATGATTAATGTTATGTGCAAAGAGTAAAACTGAGTAAAACTGGCTTCAGTGGTTCTGTGTATTTAAGAGCAGAAGGTCTTTATGAAATTTCTCCTATGAATGGAAAAAAAAACCTGAATGGCAATTGCTTAACATTTTCCTACAGTACTTTCTCACAGTGGCTTATCCACTATTACTGGGGAGATGGGGAAACTTAACCCCTGATTGATCTGTTCCTGTTATAAGATCCAAATGTCAGATAAAATTATTTTTTCATTTGATTCAAATTAAAAATAAGAAATTGAAATGGAAATAAAGAAATAAGAAATTTCATTTCATTTTAATTTAAATTTTATAACTTTGATTATGTTATGCAAAATATCTGAAATCTTTTGAAAGAAAGCACTTGGCCAGGAAAATTGATTTTATTGTTATTATCACCCCCACCTGATAAGTCAGATTTCAGCTACATGTTAAAATGATAGGAAGTTTGACCCTTCGGAAGCTGATGCCAATGCTGGGTCCAACAAAACTCGCACCTGAAAAAAAATCAAGTTTCTTAAGATTGATTGTTACTGAAGGATTTCATTTAAAGGGATTTATTGTAAGAATTTTGTTTTGTGTGAGTCTTCTTATTTATTGAAAGCAAGAGCTCTGTAGACCCTGATATCAATCAGTTAATTCCTCAGTGTTATCTAAACCCAGACAGGCGTAATGTTTACAAAATCTATAGCTCAAAAGAAGGTAATTTACCCAAAAAGGCTGGAGTTCCATTTGCCTCGAACATTGATTTTGTCATTTGATATCAACTTAATGCATGGAGTGAACTCATGCTCACAGCATAAATGAATTTTAGAGTAACTTTCAAAAAATCATAATTTTTTGAATTTTCTTGCTCGGAAGGCAATTGTCTTGTCAAATTCCATCGTCGTCGTGTTGCAAAGTTATGTAAATAGCATGAAGGATGATTTTAAAGCACAGGTTTAGTTTAACTTTATCCTTTGCCTTGAATTTACTTCCCAGGAGGAAGGACGCGAATATTGAGAAATATGTTGCATTTGCACAATCCCATTTTGCCTCGAGTAGATCTACAGTAATGCCCTTTTAAGGTTACATCCTATCTGGGTTAATTGAGAACTAATGGAACTATAATTTTGGTGTAAAATCTTGTTATTTGTTGTGGATTTTAAGCAATTTTAGTGTCTTTAGAGAAATTATCGTTGATAATAAAAGATTTTATTTTAAAGTTTGTTACTATTAAAGAATTTATGGGTATGTCTCTGCATGTTTTGTTGGTTGTGGTAAAGCGTGAGTAATACAGAATGATAATATATGTATATGCAATACTATGAAATGAAAATGATATATATTTATGAATATTATGAATATATAATGTATTTATGAAAAGTTAAATTGCCACGCAAAAGTTATTTCAGAATATGCAAAAAACGTTTCTATTTCAAATGTTGAATATTTTATATTGTCTGAGTCATTACAATGAAGAAGTAGGCAATGGTGACGGTTAAACGGAGGCTAGGGGGAGAACAATTTCTCCCTCGCACATCACTACCTTTCATAACAAATTAAATGGATGAATTATTGCTGGTCTATAGCTATGCGATGCAGCTGCCCTTTTAAAGCATGGCATCAGGCTGTCAAGCGAAGAAGAAGATTAAGTGGCCAATTTTTTCTTAATCATTTGTTTTCAGTGATACTTTCTGCATGTTGAATGATGGACCCCTCACAGTAAATCTGCTGCTGTTGAATGTGCTTTCCCCTCCGAAAAATATGTCTCACTCCCGCCTGTTTATCTCATGTATAAACATTTCCTCCTGAGGTTATAAGAGTCTAGTTATTAAGCTATAGTGTCTTATGCTCTCACGTTTTACTTGTCAGTAGAGGAAGGAATGAATCGTCCAATTTTGATTATATAAAGTGCTGTACAAACATTGAATAAAGAAAGAGATTATTATTGGTGTATGTATTTTTCATTTATTCCTCATTTGTAAGGTTTTAGTCAATATATGCATATGTTCCCGTAATTGTAATCATTGTGATAGTGAGTCATTTCTTTGCAATGCATCTTGTCCTTTGCCTTTTTTTCCTTTTAGAAAATCCTAGCATTACAAAGTCCATTTTAAAGCCAAGAATTACTCCAGGTTAGACAAGCAGTTTTTGCTGATAGATGACACCAATTTTGACAATAATGGATTTTAGAAATCGATGATGACCATAAATTGCTCAAGTATACCACATATGAACGCAAAAGCCATTAAAGAATGCAAAAGCCATTAAAGAAAATTTCTTTAAATGTCATTAATTATGATTACTTGAGATTTATATGTCAAATGAGACAAGTAGTGAGAATTATTAGTGAAACTGAAACGAATCCATTATTTAAACCACTTTTTGTGTTCTCTCCGACAATATGTGAAAGTCACTTTGTAAGTCTCTTGTTTTTTTTGTATTATAACAGACCATCAAATCAGCCGCCCATCCTGATCAGTGCCTCTCATTTGCTATAAATCAAAAAAAGGTTTTAAATGATATTATCCAGTGAAATTAATTTTGGATGAAGGTGAATAACTTCTTGGATTAAATTAAAATTTTATATCCATTTTCTAAATGTCAGATGCTTTGGATGTTTTGTTTACGTATGTAAGGATGGTTTTGACCGTTTTTCATTTTTGTTTTTGTTTTTGAGTGCCTGTATTGAAGAGGTAGATGGGAATGAATATATATATATATATATATATATATATATATATATATATATATATATATATATATATATATATATATATATATATATATATATATATATATATATATATATATATATATATATATATATATATATATATATATATATATATATATATATATATATATATATATATATATATATATATATATATATATATATATATACCTATATATATATATATATATATATATATATATATATATATATATATATATATATATATATATATATATATATATATATATATATATATATATATATATATATAAATATATCATATATATATATATATATATATATATATATATATACATATATACACAGTATATATATATATATATATACATATATATATATATATATAAATATATATATATATATATATATATATATATATAATATATATATATATATATAAAATATATATATATATATATATATGTACGTGAATGATGTTGGCAAAATTACTACAATACGTCGTTTTAAACTCTAAACTAAACTAAAAAAAACAACGTGCAGTGGCGTAGGAATCGGGCAAGCAAAGGGGCCAAGTACCCCCTTCCCCTCTCCCATTATTTTATTGAGGGGCCAAGTACTATTTTGGCCGCCCAATGAATAAAGGTCTAACGAATTGATTTTGAACAGCCAGATTCTATGACGTGGCCTTCACTTCTTTTAGAAATAATCACGCCCTAATCAAATGGGACATTTTGTTTGATTTTTTTTCTCTAATTACCAGTTTTGAGTGGACAAGATCCGTTGTTCAAAATCTGTTGTTCAAATCTTTTGCAACAGTAAATTCTCTTGATGGGAACCCAACTCAGTGGATGCTGCAAATGTAGAACACTGAACATTTAACATGAGTGCCATAATCTGATATATGCTGAATTTTGTTCATGAACCAAAGTAGATGTTGGAAGGGATTCTGCATCAGGGAGCTCAAGATGGTCCAGTGAGTTAAGGTTTGCTCACTGAAATACTTTGTTTTGTGAATAATGCAATCCACTGAATCTTTTAACACGATTAATACACAGAATATCACAATGCAAACATGACAACAGAGAGCAAAGAAGTTCGGAAATATAAGACATGATGCAGTAGGAGTCATTTTCAAATGGCAAACATTTTTCAGGCAAGTCTGTTGGGGACGAAATAGAATGTCACTTCCTCCAAAGAAATATATTCACACGAATTATTTACATAGAAATATTTGACAGTATAATTTTTTTGATAATTTACAAAACCCAAGCTTGTTTGTACTTTCTTCTTCATTCAGTCTCTCCATTTCCGTTCTCCATAACTGACTTATCACTGCACTTTTCTTCCAACTTGAATACGCAAATATCATCTTCAAAAAAAGGAATAGAATTAAAACAAACTTCTTTCCTATTTAAAAGATAAATATATATATACATATATATATATATATATATATATATATATATATAAATATATATATATATATATATATATATATATATATATATATATATATATATATATATATATATATATATATATATAATATATATATATATATATATATATATATATATATATATATATATATATATATATATATATATATAATATATATATATATATATATATATATATATATATATATATATATATATATATATATATATATATATATCAAATTTACGCTGATTTTATGTGTCTCTATCAATCATCTTAAAAAGTTCAATCTTGTACAACCATTCATCTAAAATGTAAATCCATTGTTCTAACTCATGAATACCGAGCTTCAAACATTAAATTATATGTATATGGACTTTTACTGGCAGATTTAATGTAAAAAAGACTTAAGGCGACTTAATCTAAAGTCATCTCTCAAGAGCTGACATTTTGCAGATACATTTTCTACGCAATAACAATTCTTATCTGAACTGATATTGCAGTGAGGTGTTTCTCGTAAAACAACACATTATGTCTGACATATAAAACATATGTTATCAAATGATGTGAAAGGTCAACAATAAAATCACAAAGGTTAAAAAAGAAATCATTATTAAATCTTTGCACCTAAATAATAACATCATCTCCTGATGATATTTACATTAAAAGCTGCTTAACTATATTCATCAAAAGTAAACTTTAATCCTAAACTGACTTTTTATTCAGAATCATTTGACAGACTTAAATTCCATTTTGTTTGTATGCATGTATGCATGTAAGTATGTATGTATGTATGTATGTATGTATGTATGTATGTATGTATGTATGTATGTATGTATGTATGTATGTATGTATGTGAAACAGTAGTTAGGTTTTAGCAAGAGAAGAAGTCAGTTGAGAAAAGGTTTAACAGCTGAAGAGGAGTCCGGTCAGGATTCAAAAAGCTTACTTTTTCCCCTTTGAAGATGAAACATATAATAAGTCCCCTTAGCGTTGGAAATATGAATCCTTCAAAGATATATATGTATTATATATATATATATATATGTATATATATATATATATATATATATATATATATATATATATATATATATATATATATATATATATATATGAATATATATATATATATATATATATATATGTATATATATATATATATATATATATATATATATATATATATATATATATATATATATATATATGTATATATATATATATATATATATATATATATATATATATATATATATATATATATATATATATATATATATATATATATATATATATATATATATATATATATATATATATATATATATATATATATATATATATATATATATATATATATATATATATATATATATATATATATATATATGTACAATGATGTTGGCAAAATTACTACGATACGTCGTTTTAAACTCTAAACTAAACTAAAAAAGACAACGTGCAGTGGCGTAGAAATTGGGCAAGCAAAGGGGCCAAGTACCCCCTCCCCCATTCCCATTATTTTATTGGGGGGCCAAGTACTATTTTGGCCACCCAATAAATAAAGGTCTAACGAATTGATTTTGAACAGTCAGATTCCATGACATCTTTTGTTCTGGAAAGCTTCAATTTTTGGGAAATTCCCTTCATTTTTATAGAATTTGCTTCATTTTCGGAAAATTTTCAAAAAGTTTTTTAATTTTCAAAAAAATATCCTTCATTTTTGTAAAATTTGCATCACTTTTTGTTGTGAAATTTCCTTCATTTTTGTGAAATTGTCTTCAATTTTCGTGTGAAATTAACTTTATTTTTATGGAATTTGCTTCTAATTTTCGTGAAATTTTATTTCTTTTTGGAAAATTTTGAAGAAGTTTCCATAAATTTTTAAAAAATTTGCTTCATTTTCGTGAAATTCGCTTTACTTTTTTGTGAAATTTTCTTCATTTTCTTCAATTTTCGAAAGGTTTTTTATAATTTTTCGGCAAATCTTTGCATTTATTGTAAAATTCTTTTTATTTTTGT
Source organism: Chiridota heheva (assembly GCA_020152595.1). Lineage (NCBI taxonomy): Eukaryota > Metazoa > Echinodermata > Holothuroidea > Apodida > Chiridotidae > Chiridota > Chiridota heheva. The sequence continues at coordinate 705,258 of JAIGNY010004586.1, read as the reverse complement.
GAAACTTGCTTCAATTGTGAATTTTCTTGATTTTTGGAAAATGTTCTCAATTTTTGGGACATGTTGCCAAACTTACAAAAAAATTCAATAAGAATCATAGTTTTGAAACGCGATACATTTTTGGATTGTTGGGGCAAAAATAAACCCTGCTTCCCCAATGTCAAATATCTTCATACGCTGCCGACGTGATCACATGTATTTGTTTTTCCATGTTTCATAACAAAATAAACAATTGTAGCAATATCACGTCGAAACTATCTTTTTTATCGGGTGGGTGTTAAGTTAGAAAGGAACCAAAGAGATGGTTTATTTACCAATTCACTGATTTTGCATTTCCGCATTTCAGATCAATCGTTTCAAATGTACGTGCCCAACCTCCCACCCACTTAAAATATTGCTCCGCGGCCCTTGCTACTAGTCAAGAGTAAATACCAATGGCTTGACAGCCTCACATCCCATACAGTTCTTGTGTGTTCAAGTAGGTAAATGCAGTCCAGTGAAGTAAATTGGATCTAATATTTGTGGAAAATGGAAAGAAAATATATTCAATATTTTTATGAGGTGCATAAAGAATTGTACAGAAAATGAGTTTATGATGTCATTCTTCTACCGTAGAACTTGTACACCATTCACTTGTGAAAGACTCAAGGAACAAAATAGGATACCAAACATAGTTTATTCACAGCTTTTTTTGTCCTCTATTCTTTCAAGTTGCCCATGTCTGGCCGCTCAATCCTGTTTCAGAATGTAGACGCAACATTAGTTGTGTACTTATAGGCGACATTATATCTTGACCATTTCAAAACATTTTTAATATCTTATGCAAATTTTGTGATGTATTACAGGACGCAACCTTTGTAATTACTTTTGTAAATCATTATTTTAATGATACAAAAAAACATATTTCAATGTCTATCATAATACTTTGAAGTGGTGCAGCAAATTCTCTGACCAAACATTTTTGAGTCTTTGCCATGCTCCCAATAACATTATAGCAGAATATACTTTCCCATCATCTTCAGTGCCTTAATGTTTAGGAAAGATATGTACAGAATTACATAAAAAAATTGAGCTATCTGCCCATGCAAAAACCAATAAAGTCATTACTCAAAAACTCAATGTTTTTTTTTTAAATTAAAAATTGATCCGCCCAGATTATGATACTCTTACAAGCAATATAAAAGTGCTACTCAGCTTGTACATAGACCTTGAAGAAGATGAAAGCTTTATGTTTTGGTACCATCTTTTAGAAAAAAGTTGTGAAGTTCGAGCAAATTGACTCAAAATTCTGATGATTTTGACTACTTTTTAGATTCGTTCATAATGCATCCTCTTTTGAAGTGACATACCAATCTGCCAATCATGCCAATAGGATGGCAAAACCACAGGCTCTAGCCATATTTGCAATTTACGGGTTCGAAGCAAAACACCATGTATACATAAATATGGGGATCGAACGTCAATTTCTCCATAAGCCACAAAGGTCCCTGTTTTGCCACTAATTCTACTTAGCTTTGATTCTGAAGAAATCGTAAAATTTGTCCAAAATAGTATTCTCTAAAGCGAGTAACAAAATATTAGAAAGTGCAGAGATTGACAAATTGAAAAGTCATGTCTGATAATCAGTATGAACTCTTTGAATGCCAATTACATCATGGTAAATATGACAAGTATTTCCTACTTGGAATTAAGAAGAAACTGCAGAATGTAAGAACAGCCTGAGAAGTCTTCTCAAGTTGCTGTTCAAATGCAGCTTTAAACTTTCTTGAAAATATCAGATTTAGGTCCTTGAAGTACTTGGCTGAGTCCTTGAGTTTACTCAAAGATCAGAATGTTTGAAGATGGAAAAAGCTCCCATTTGTTTCTTCTTTTCAAATTGCTAAATCGTCAATTTTTGGGTGGCATATAAGACACTTTTTCTCTACAACACTCTAGCAAAGTGTTCAGAAGTTTGTCCGTTTGAATTTTGTTCTCAAACCAAGGAGTATCATTTGAATACATAACCTATACTGCCGAAGGCATTTGCTTTGGGGAGGGGGGGGGGGCTTGAGCCCCTTAAAACTGCATGTTATTAAGACGTTACCTCCCTAAATTGATCCAAAATTGAAGGCTTTTGATTTAAATAGATTTTGGTTTAAAAATCTAAAGATTTATTGGTCGAAAATTAAAGATTATTATTTGAAAATTGAAGATATTTGGTTCACAATTGGAGAATTTTGGTCCATATTTAAAGGTTTTGGGTTCAAAATGTTGAATGTTTGATGCAAAATGGAAGGGCTTTGGTCCAAAATCAACGATAATTCAATCGATACGACTACAAAATGCTAATATCTCTCTTTAATATCCACTCGGCCCCCGCACCCTCCCCCCGAGACACGCCACTGAGCAGCATATACATTGTACCCAATTCAACACAACCAGACAAGTGTGGTTAAACGTTGGGGCGTGTCGCAGCGGAGCTAAACAGAAGAAGTTCAATATATAGTGGTGCCAATTCTTGTACATCTCAACTTGGGTCCCGGCCAGTTCCGATTAATAACAAATTTTACTGTACATATATACTACCAGTTCCTTCCCGACAAACCGGGCGAGTAAGACTCGACCCGACAGCCAGAATGGATCATCTCACAGCCTGCATGGATAATCATCTCTCTCAATTTTCTCGACAAACGACATGAATTTCCCGACAATCCTTAACTTAACATTTTCGGAAAATCATTTCTGGGGGAGAGGGTGCTGAACCGCCACACCCCCATGGTGATGCCTCTGGGTGGAATCACTTCGCCAAGCCCTAGAAGGGAAATTTTGTCCCATACCGGAAAATGTTTTGAACCATACCCTTTCTTTTCCAAATCGTTATTCTAAATTTTCTGAATCATGATGGTTTGGTCCAAATATAATTTTACATCAATTTATTTTTCATATTATTACAAAACTTCCGGAAGGGTGTGTGAGGGGGAGAAGGGTGGGAGAGGGGGGGGGGGGGATTAAGACATATGCCAATGTACATTTAAAGACACCAGTCTGTCAGGAAATTTAGGTCCAGAAGTTCGTAACCCCACAACACTGAGGCGACCCGTTCTTCTTCTCGCCAAGATCAATTTTCAAATTCGTCCAAATCCGAGTAAATCTTGAGGATGAATGAAGGTAATAGGATTATACCAATAAAGCTTTTGCATTGCCTCTTACTATCTTCCCAAGTATTTAAACAGCTAGTTACGTGACCCAACACTCCAAAAATGTCCGGGAACATTTCCCTCTCCCGTCAGTCACCAATCTATAAGGGAGGGGGTAGGGGTAAGGGGCCCACTGTCTAAGGATGCTGGAGCCATGGGTCGTGTAAGGTGCACTTAAAATTTAGAAAAGGAATGTTTGTTGAAGAAACAGGCAGTGGCGGACTTTCGGCGGCTAAATGGTGACCAATGTCTTGGCTTTTTAACACTTTTAACATATGGTGCATTCGCTATTCGAAAACACTGCAGGGGAAGATCTATAGAGGGTGGGAATTCTAGGCGTTGAAACCGCCGCCCCATCGGGAAAAATGTAGTATTCCAAATACCATGGTACTGTCATTTATTAATGGAAAACTATTGTGTAAATCAGTGGCGCCGGAAGCCTGGGACCAAGTGACAATTCCCGCTACCACTTTTCAGAAAGTCAGGTTTTCCCTCCCAGTTACTGTGAAAAACCAGTGCACGTTTAAGCAAAATCGCAACAAAGATATTTATATTTCTTTTACAGTTTTGGCCCACTTTTAAAAAGTTTCCGGCGCCGCTTGTGCAAATTATTTTTCATAGAAGTCTGCCCGCTTTAAAATTTCTGGCTACGTGTTTGTATGCGTCAATATCCTCAAATTTCTTTTGCGGCCCTTTAAAACCTTCACGTCCCTATGCAATGCTCCTTTCGGCGGCTATTCATCCGGGCTATTCATAAACTTTTGGTCAAAAACGTTTTTGTTTTATGTTTCATTACACGTTCGTACTTTTTTTTAGCTAAAGTGTATGTATCATTGTAATTCTACTTAAAGCTCTATTTTTATAATGTCTCGGCCACTAAACACAAAATACACTTAGTTAAGTCCCACCTCTACCCTTGTGTCTAAAGTTGCTTAAACGTGGTTAAACATTGTGTGTCTTAAGTCGAATCATTTTATGAAACTGCAAAGAATATAACCAGAACGCCCTCCTTGAGCTACCCCCTGTCACTGTCTACAGCGCTGAATAGCTGTGTAATCAATTATGGCCTATCAAAGGGGTCATTGTGTATAAGAATGCACAAGTGTGCATTGACTTTCTGCAACCCTGCGCCCCTCTCACCAAAAAAAATTGGTGTCTGGTTGTTGTCAATCTCACAACATATTTTACCGAGATACGGTCCCCTGTCCCATCCCATTGTTTAATATAGGCAACATAATCACCATCAACCACTTACCACACGCAATTGTGCAATATATATCTGCCCTACAAAGATGGTTTCAAGTGATTTCTGTATAATGCATTTCCAATAATTCACTGCTCAAATAAGCAGTGGCGTATTCAGCTTTCGGTTCCGAGGAAAAGGTAATTATCGAAAATAGGCTATATCGACAGGTGTAGGAAGTTGGGAGAGGGTAAAACTGCCCCTGGTAGTACATACTTTCTCCTCTGTTGGGAGATAAAATTTGTTGTTAAGTATTAACACTAAATTAAAAAGAATGTAATTTTGGTCAGATTATTGGAAATTTTGGTAACATTATTGGAAATTTTGATAAATTATTGGAAATTTTGTTAAAAATATTTTACATTTTGGTAAAATTATTGGATATTTTTGGTAAAATTGTTAGAAATCTTCGTAAATTTATTGGAAATTTTGATAAAATTATCGGAAATTTTGATGAAATCCGGCAACATTTCCCGAAAATGAATACAATTTCCCGAAAATTGAAGAAAACTACCTGAACATTAAAAAATGTGCCCAAAAATGGAAAAGAATCTGCCTGAACATCAAAAAATGTGCCCGAAAATGAAAGAAATAAAGGAAAATTAACCGAAAACGAAGAAAATTAAAGGACTTTAAGCAATATTTAACCTTACATCTTAATTTTTTTTTGTACAGTTAATTTCTTGAAAATGTAGCATATTGTTAACTGGTATATTCCGCTTCTAAGATTTCACTTACGGAATTTCGCCAGGGAAGCAAGTTGCCCCTTGACCACTTATGCAATTTGTAAAGAAACCTAAGGTTTAATTCCTACAAAAGATACAGCCACCACAAAAACTTGTTTCATTTGATCTGTGACCTTTGACCTTTTCACCCCAGAGTTTACGGGACACAAGTTCATGTACCATAGTATCATGATAAAAACATAAGGTTGGTATAGGTCTTGCACTTTTGGAATTTAACGTGGCACAAAAATGTGCATATAGTACATAATTACCCCCTAAAATCACATATTTGACCTCTAATATTTGACCCTAATCACTAAAACAACATCCGAAATTTTTCACATTAATTGTACCCTATTGTATGAAAACATTCCGGCTCACGTCACACTTACCATTCCATAACTGTAGGGGGAAATGGCAAAAAGTGGTCAATAGCTCTGTGACCTTTTGACCCCAGAGTACTAAGGTATCATGGCACAACATAGGGTTGTTATAGATCTTGTACTTTTTGAGTTTCAAATGGTGCAAAATTTTGCATAAAAAGCACTTATTTGACCGTTAACCTCCAATTATTTTTCATTCTTGTTAGAATGTTATACCCTACCACATCTATGCAATTTGTAAAGATACCAAGTAATTCCTCAAAAGATACAGCCATCACCAAAAACTTGTCCCATTTGACCTTTGTACCTTAAAACCTTGGAGACAAAAGTTCCGGGCCAGGGATACCCGTCCATCAATTTTGGCTTATGTGTGTATTACAGATTTTGAGTTATAAGCGACACAAAATTAATTGTTGCATACCCACAGACGCACATTTTTTTCTCCCAAACAGTGATTAGGCCTACACAACTACTCGCGTATACAAGATCATATGAATCATTATTGCAAGAGACAGAAAGGAATGCTCAATATATTTATCTTTCTTGGTGGGCGCGACATATGACTGAAGGGGCCCTTACATTATAATATTAAGGGGCAATTTTGGTAACGACCCATTTATCTACCTTGTTGCTAAGCCAGACATGTTTGAAGGGCCCATCATGATAGCAAGAGGGACAGAAGGGAAAATGGGCGCTAAAGAAAACACGTGCCCTGTTCGGTTATTTTCTGGGCCTTTTTATATCACTTACAAGGTGCTCCGCCGGCTTGCGGCCTGCTTCAGAAAATATGGGTTTCTAGCCAAGTCGGCGATGATTTCAATAAATCACTGATTTAAATGGTACATCCAAAATTTTACATCTCTGCCTGACAAAGATCGGTGCCCAAGTATCATTATTGCCGAGGGCATTATGACCCCGATATCTAGCCAAGTCGGTCACTGATTTAAATAGTACATCCGACCGTGACATTTCACAATTTTACCCGAAGAAGGTCGATTCCCGGCTAACAGGGGGCGGCCGCCCCACAGCCAGCACCTTCTCCCCGTCTCGTACGGCCATGCTCGAAAGGAAATGCGGAAATGCATGTGGTACCGGTTAAGTGTAATTCGTTTGGTCTTAAAACCTTGGGATCGAATCTGCTTAAAGCAATGTTGTTAGTCAGTGTTAGTGGTACGTATCAGTTAAGTGGTTAAACACATTTATTTGTGAAATTTAACAGATGATATCTTTTACCCGTAATCGTAACCTACATTAACGTGAGCCTAACTATGTAGGCTAGGCCATAGATAAACACCTGACCGTACCGTAGTATACGCTATAGTCATACATGACTTGCACGTAGTGCATAGAGGAAGATGTCTTACACCCCTATTTCTATGTGTAGGCTTACCAAGATCTATCGCTATCGTAGGATTTCGTCACTGCGTGATTAGGGCATAAAGATTGGTGCATGCTTAGTGTCAGGCTTCTTAGATATTACTGTCCGGCCTACGTTGGGCAAAATGCAATTCTCTTTCTTTTTTTGCAGTAATAGTGCCTAGCCTAATGTTAATTATTAATACAGGCTAGGGCTATATTTTTTCAACTTGAGTTATAGACGAATGTGATGTTTTGCGCTATTAGTATATTCGGTCACATTTAGCGTGGTGATTTTTGCCTGTTATCCCTGGTTGAACTTGTTTTCAACCTAAGACATAGCTAAGTAATTATAGTTTAGGCCTACATTTACTAACGAAACTCGTTAACATAATAAAGCGGCAAGCCGATGGTTGAAATTTCTGTCACAAATTAGGCCCTACTTTTTTTTATTAAATTGTAAAGATTACGTAGCCGGCAACTCAAAAAACAATGTGAATTATCGGAAAACTACATTATTACGACGTCTCGTAACCCAAGCACAAGCAAATTGGTTATTAGCCTCTAAGCTTTTGAAGGCTTTAAATGAATCGTGTTTGATAATAAATTCGTTTGTTCCAAACACTAAAAAGATGACAAGGTCTGGCCTAGTAATTCCTATGAGTTTGTCCACTATATCAATCGACCATTCTTGTTTCTTTATTGTGTAAGGATCTAATGTCTTTAATTCTATCGCGATACCGCTGTTTTATATTAGGATCTTTAACAATTTGTAGTATGACGAAAATTCGGCCATTTTATACGTGTAACTGGTACTGGTGATGTCAAACGGACTGGTACTGATGATATCAAGCGTATAGACCTTTTTAACCAAGTTTAGCCAAACGTGATTTCTTCAGTACTTCGACCAATCAAATGCTGGGGGAACTTTTTCTTTATTTCCCAACCAATTAGTTGCAGGTTTGAGGAAAAAATGTAAGCAGCAATATGCGCGTGTATTTCCTTCATTTAGAACACAAGTATGATACGTGCGCTTGCTTGAAAAGATTTCTTCATCCGCTTGGTCCCATACCGTGCGTGAATTGTGCAGACGGCCAAGATTCATCCAGTATTTTATTAATCAATAAGATTCCTCTAGTATACGATAGGTCCAATGTGGACACGTGAATCTCGGCCACGTGACATTATTTAAATTAGTTATCCGGAAATTGCCGATTCAGATTTGAAAAGGTCTATACAGTTATAGACCTTTTTATATCAGAATCGCTTATTTTTCCGGAAAACTCATTTAGATAATGTCACATGGCAGAAATTCACGTGACCATAATGGACCAATAAAATTCCGGGGAATCCTGATCGTCTGCACAATTTACTAGCGTATGGGGTCAAGCCCATTAAAAATCCAATTTCACACAATCAACAGTATATACATGCACAAATAAGCACTTCACTGAGACTTAAATGGTATTGTAATTTGGTTAGGAAATTTCATACCAAACAGAAAACATCGTATAAACTGTATCCTCTCCATTCACACTATTTTTTTGATATACAAACTAGTAGTCTCATTCACAGATAACAAGAGATTTGCTGCCGAAAAATCGCGATATTATTTCACATTTTGTGCAGTGATGTCAACGGCACAATTTCATACCATTAGGCGCTCCGCACTAAACAATCAATGAACGTTTTCAAATTTGAACGATTTTGGCCAATTTCCGTCCTATTTTTGTTTCAAATGTGCACAAATATTTTTAATATTTCGTAAATGTTGAGGGAACGTGGACCCTAACGAACATACAATGTTCCGTTCACAAAAAAACATTTTAACGTGCACACTAGGCCTAGGGCCTACAACTACATGCATTTACCGTAGTGTTATAAACGTATGTGAGGCCAAGTTTTAAACTTCAAATCTTACCTGGTTATCGCGTATTCCTTAATTGCGACAGTCTAAATCACTTCAATGACGTTATCGCAACATTTCTTTGGTTTGTAGCGAAATGTCGGGCATTTAAACTGTCATGACTGTAATGGCGGTAGAAAATTAATTGTTTGTACATCTCATCGGAAAAACCCAACAAATACTGTAGTTTATAAACGAAGAATGGAGTCTCCGGCAAATGTGAGTTGAGTAAGAAAATGTAATTAAGATTCGCGAGTGGTCAAAAAAAGGAATTTTCATATACGGTTCGAAATTCGCGGTAGGAGGTGACCTACCTTGTTATATATATATATATATATATATATATATATATATATATATATATATATATATATATATATATATATATATAAATATATATATATATATATATATATATATATATATATATATATATATATATATATATATATATATATATATATATATATATATATATATATATATATATATATATATATATATATATATATATATATATATATACATATACATATATATATATATATATATATATATACATATACATATAGATATACATATATATATATATACATATATATATATATATATATATATATATATATATATATATATATATATACATATATATATATATATATATATATATATATATATATATATATATATATATATATATGTATATATATATATATATATATATATATATATATATATATATGTATATATATGTGTATATATATATACGTATATATATATGTATATATATATATATATATATATATATATATATATATATATATATATATATATATATATATATATATATATATATATATATATATATATATATATATATATATATGTGTGTGTGTGTGTATGTAATAAGTATATAGTACTCCCCGTAGTAAAGTCGGACTGAATGCCAGCAGTGTTAGTAATGCTGCTGTTGGTGATGTATGGCCGTCCGAGGGTTTTACAAACCCTATACCCTTCTGTACTGTTTTAAGCGAGGTATTAAAAGTATAGGAAAATCTCACTTTTAAGATCTTTATGAAAACGCAACCATTTTACTTTTAAGATCTTTATGAAAACGCAACCATTTTACTCTTTTTTTCGCCCACATTGATTAAAATCGATGTTTGAAGCCCATCCATGTCTTCAAAACCTGTTTTAAGGTGATTTTAGCTACTTTTATTGAAGTATTTTGGACTACTTTTCTTTCCGTAAAAATCGGCTGACAAGCTTTCCAAAGTACGGTCAAACTTCAAAACACCGCCATTGGGACTATAACATTTTATCGGGGGTAATATGTTTAAATTATTTGAGGAAAAAGTTAAAATTATACTTATAAAGTACAATTATATAATCGAAACATTTCTTGTTGTTTTATTTATTTCTTTTCACAGACAACGTTTTCACCAAAACTGTTTAATAAAGTTGTATGAACAAAAAAATGTTGTCAACAAAAAATCAACCTGCAGTTTAGTGGAATATCCTAAAATTATTTGCGGACGTTGAATAATTAATCACAAATGTGCGGTGACTAAGAAAATGGCGACCACAATATGAGTCTCGGATAACTTTATCCCGTTGTAGTGCTAGATTGGTAAAGACTTTGGAAAAGTTTTTTTGGGAAAGTGTATTATATTTAAACTAATTGAAATAAGAATATCCAAAAAGGAAGTTATTTTTCAATCATCAATTTTCTACAACGTGTGAATTTAAAAAACATAAAAAATGCATTTAAATTATACCAACCCTCGTAGGGCAATCCCAATGTCAACCCGCACTGAGGCACAGGTGTTCCTAACGTTATGGCAACCTATATGCTTACTATATATATAAAGAAAGGTAGGACTCTTTCTAACGCGACTATCAAACCGTATAAAAAAAAATCCTTTTTTTTTTTTTTTACCACTAGCGAATCTTAATTAAACTTTTTTACTCTGCTCACATTTGCTGGAGACTCCATTCTTCGTGCATAAGCCACGGTATTTGTTAGTTTTTCTCCGATTAGATGTACAAAGGATGAATTTTCTACCAAATGACCGTCAAGACAATCTTAACCGTCCAACAATTTGCTGCAAACTATAAGAAACGCTGCGATGACGTAATTGCAGTGCTACTTCTTCATGACGTCATCGCAACGTTTCTTTAGTTTGCAGCAAATTATCTTTATATATATATAGTAAGCATATAGGTTGCCATAACGTTAGGAACACCTGTGCACTGGGGGTTGTATATAATAAGTATTAAGTATATAGGTTGCAAAAACGCTGGGAACACCTGTGGTCTGAATGAAGACAGTACGGATCCTCTTGGAAAATGACAAAAATAAAACACTCCCATTAGAAAAGAATTATCCAGGCAGAGCAGTTGGAACTTTGACGCAAATTTGAATACTTTACGTGTGCATACAACACAAAGCTTATACATTTCACATAACGTTTATGTACGTACGTGCAATATACTTACTGTACACTTATGTATGTGCGTACAAGCTTATGAAGGTAATACGCGCGCGTATTGTTGTTGTTTACAATTTTCCCTGCAGCTGATTGGTTGGTTAGTAAAAAGGAAAATTCACCGGCATATTATTTGGTTAAAGTACCCTGACGTTTCACGTTCGGTTAAACTTGGGTTGAAAAGGTCTTTACTACACTGAACATAGTGTACGTACACGTTCTCGCATCGCCGGCTTAGTTTTGTTTACAAATTGTCCTATAACCGTACCGATGATCGATTCGCGGTTGCTAGGGAAATACGTCAGCAATTTAGAATGCATAGCGTGTAATGATATAACCTCTATAGAGAGATTTCATCACGTGACTCTAACTCATCTGGAAGCTATTTTGCCGTGAAAGCGTTGTTGCGTTTCACGCGTCTTCACACAGCTCAGTCACATCACACGTACAGCGAACATACTGCCTGCTAACCTAAATACCAGTACCAGTTCAGCGAATTTTAATGTTTTTGTTCGCGGCGGCGATTTTACTTCATATTTTCCTAACGTTTTGTATATTCACTGGGTATACGAAGAGCAACTTCTACGTGAACGCCATCTGATTGCTCGTTATACGCAGACAAAGCCTACATACCTGGCACAAAGTGCTCACTGCAAACCTAGTGTGAACCGAAGGTTGAAAGACGTTGCGTCGCACAGCAAAACCCACTTCGAACGTCGATCAGGATCAGATGGAAATCGAGAAAACGCCTTTTTATTCCCCGGCACACCTCTATTAGTGCAACCAACGGCACAGCAAGATTCCGGCATAATTATCTTACAAAAATGATCTTATATAACAACATGCAAGCGTTTGTAAGTTTAGATAAGTGTACAGCAGACGATCGTTCTCGCACGACAAAATGGCGATGTAAGCAAAGTCACGTGACCTCATGACGTCAGCTAAAACACCCTTATACGAAAGCTAGGTGAACTTTCCTCTGCATGCCTTATAGACCTTTTCAAACCGAGTTTAGCCGAATGTGAGTCGTCAGAGTACTTTTTAACCAATGAAATGCTGGAGGAATTTACCTTTTACTACCCAACCAATCAGCTGCAGGAAAAATTGTAAACAACAACAATACGCGCGCGTATTACCTCCATAAACTTGTGCGGACGTCCGTTCTAACGTTAGTATAATGAGTCAGTGTGTACACATAGGGTCCACATAAACATGTAAAATGTATAAGCTTTTTGTTGTATGCACATGCAAAGTATCTAAATTTGCGTCATACTTCCAACTGTTCTGCCTGGATATTTGTTATCCTATGGGAATGTTTTTCATTTTCCACGAGGATAGGAAGTTTTCCTCTCAGACTGTCGCAATTAAGGAATATGCCATAACCAGGGAAGATTTGAAATTAAAACTTGGCCTTACGTTTATGACATACAGTACGTTCAATAGGCTATATGGAGTTGCAAGCCTAGTGTGCTCCTAAAATGCTGTTTTTGTGAACGGAACACTGAATGTTTTTTGGGATTCACATTCCCTCAACATTTACGAAACATTAAAAAGCATTTGTGCACAATTTAGACACAACTATAGGACGCAAAATTTTTAAAATAAATCGTTCAAATTTTTTAAACGGGTGTTCCGTGCAGAGGGCCTAATGGTATGAAATTGTGCCGTTGACCTCACAGAACAAAATGTGCAAGAAGTTTCGTGACCTTTCGGCAATAAATCCCTTGTAATCTGTGAATGGGACGACAAATTTTGCATATCGGAAAACTTGTGTGAATGGAGTTGGATATAGTTTATACGATGTTTTCTGTTTGGTATTGAATTTCCTAACCAAATTGAACTACAATTCAAGCCTCTGAATAGTTCAGTGAAGTGCCTATTTCTGTATGCATATGTTGATTAGTGAGTGAATTTTTTTTTTTTTTAAGGGGCTTGATCCCATATGCTAGTAAATTGTGCATACGATCAGGATTCCTGCAGAATTTGATTGATCCATGGTGGTCACGTGAATTTCGGCCATGTGACATTATTTAAATTAGATTTCCGGAAATTATCGATTCCGCTATGAAAAAGTCTATCGAATTACACATGATGTATGCATATGAAGCGTATAAAATTTGATACATGAGTATATCAGCTTTGCAATAATAATCTAATTCCTGCTACAGCTACAGAAGCGTTGTATGTTCGTATTCTTCAGCATTAAAATTAAGGTCTACTTTTTTCTTTTTCTTTTTACTTTGGTACTTTTTCGTATTTAAATGAACTTGGTATTTTTAGGCTTTTGAACTTTTTATTGCAGGAAAGGAATTATTTTGTATATTTTCAACGCATATTTTGTATTTTCTTCTCCAAAACAATTAACCTTTCCTGGTTTTTCAAATAGGCCACGCCCACTATAGCAACACGGTAACTATGTGGGTCGAACAAACCTCAAATCGGCAATCATGCATTACCAATGCGTTGACATTTAGATGTTCGTGAGGCCTGCCGCAAGCTTTGATTCATTTATGGCACTTCTCCGGATTTTTAGAGCTTTTAGCTAATAGGATAAACAAAGTTCAGTTTGCTATCTGTCCTGGGTAACTGCAATCAGATTTACAAAGCCCGCAGCGGACCCGTAAGCGCAATTTTTGTTCACACCATTTTACTGTCACTCAGTCTGTGCAGAAATTTGTTTTGTACAGTAAAGGACGTAACAAACCCAACGCGACGCGGCGAGCGATATTTCAGATAATCATACAGGAAACAAATATTATAAGGTGCTTTGACTTTTGCTTACATACGATGAAGTTTACAATTGAGGCTTTCTCGTGATACTGGAATATTTGCTATAAATGCATTTTTGTTCAAACTGTGGAAAAATTTGCTTTCGTGGGGCGTGATTTTTTGTCGCGACGAGAATTTTGTTGAATAGGCGTAGAAACGTCCTTTCAATCATTTTTCAGTTATCATCTGCATAGCCATACGATGACGATCCATCTATGAGAACAAGAGGTCTCTGTAAAATTATGGAAAGGATCATTAATGAGAGACTAAACTGGTTCCTTGAGACCAACAGAATCCTCTGCCCTCACCAAAGCGGCTTCCGAAAACGTCGCAATACCCTAGACCAATTAAATACACTCGAAACCGCTATCCGGGAATCCTTTGCAAAAAAAAGGAACACCTCAATGCCATATTTTTTGACCTCGAGAAAGCTTTTGACACTACTTGGAAATACGGCATTACCCGCAAACTTCACACCATCGGCCTCAGAGGCCATCTCCCCATATTTATTCAAAACTTCCTCTCACCCACGCAGTTTCAAGTTCGTATTGGCCGCACCCTCTCCAACACGTCCCCCCAAGAAGAGGGCGTCCCCCAACGCAGCATCCTCTCTCCCACTCTCTTCAACCTGAGCATTAATGACATAGCGGATAACCTTGGTCCCAACATCAAACGTACCTTCTACGTGGATGACTTCACCATCTTCTACTACTTCCTCAGCTTTCCTGTTGCTGAAAATAGGCTCCAAATCAGCCTCAACCAGCTGCAAGTCTGGAACAACAATAACGGTTTTAAATTCTTCAAAGACAAGACAGTCTGCATGCACTTTTATCATTTTAACAACCTCCACCCCAACCCGAACTTTGTGCTCAATGGCAGTCGCATTCCTAAAGTTGAACACACAAAGTTCCTGGGTCTAACTCTAGACCCCAAGCTCACCTACAAGCAACACATCACCAACCTAAAACTAAAATGTTACAGCTCCCGCAACTTCCTCCGACTCCTCTCCAACACCACTTGGGGTGCGAACCGCTATGCTCTCCTCAAAATTTTCAGGCTCACCATTCGTGCCAAACTTGACTACGGCAATATTGTCTACTGTGTCGCTCACAACTCTTACCTCAACCACATCAACACCATCCCAAATGAAGCCCTCAGGCTTTGTCTGGGTGCCTACAGGACCTCCCCAATCACCAGCCTTCATTTTGAAGCCAACGAACCCCCCTTTCTACTTAGATGTAGAAAGCTTAGCCCCTCCTATGCTTTTAGAGTCCTCACCAACACCCAGAACCCTGTTTACAAACGCATTAGGCACCCCCAATTTATCCATTCTCTTTGATAGGACTAAAATCTTATCTCCTCCCTTCAGCTTACGCATTAAATCAGACCTCTTCCATCTCGGCATCAACCCCGCTACTCTCGGCCTTTTCTCCTGGCCCACTTTTTCTCCTTGGGCTACCCCCTCCCTTCTGTCCACCTGGGCCTCTCCACTCATCACAAAACTCAAACCCACCCTAACCTCTTCATCAATCTCCACAACCAAATCAAAGACTAACTCTCAAATTACACCTCCATCTTTACTGATGACTCCAAGCTGCCAAGGAAGGCAACAAGACAGCTGCTGCTGACGTCATCCAAGACATCACCCTCAGTAGCAGACTTCCCGACTCATCCATCTTTTCAGCCGAGGCTAAGGCCATTCTCCTCGCCCTCAACTTTATTGAGTACTCTCCTCTTAGCCACTTTGCCATTTTCTCCGACTCAAAGGCTGTTCTTACTTCTTTACTCAATCTTAAATGGGATAACCTCACATGCCACCTCCTCCTCCGGAAACTCCTTTCTCTCACCCTCTGCAGGAAAAGTATTCTTTTCTTCTGGATACTCAACCATGTTGGCATCTCTGGCAATGACAGGGCTGATGCAGCCGCTACGCTTGCCCTCAACCTCTTCCCTACCTCTTTCCTCAAAACCCTCTCTGACATTAAACCGCTTATCGCTTCCCTTGTTCGTGACCGCTGGCAAACCTCATGGAACTCCCAAATTGATAACAAACCCATGTCATCCAACCCACAATTCCGATCAAATCCACCAACAACAACCTCTCTCGTATCGACAACGTTCATATTACCCGTCTTAGAATTGATCACACCCACCTCACTCAATCCCACCTCCTTATTGGCTCCCCCAACCCCCTTTGCAACAATTGCCATTGCACCCTCACAATCCATCACGTTCTTCTTGCTTTCCCCCCTGTACAACCTTCCCAGAGCTTCCCTCACTCCTCACAACTTAATTGCTGAATTCTTCCAGAAAAATCCTCCGGATAAAATTATCTCCTTCCTTCATCATGCTTCCCTCTACAACCATATTTAATTCTCCTCTTCCACCCCCTCTCTACTTTGTTTTTATTTCAACCATGCACCTCCCCTCTCGCTCACAGCTTTCTAACCTTTTGTTCTTGAATTTCTCTCATTCTCTCCCTTTTTCCTTTCCTTCCTACCTCTAGAATGATCTGACCTCTCAGGCACAATTTGACCCTCGTTGTCGCGGTGCCGTTAAGCCCTCATCAAACAAACAAACAAACAAAATGTTTCTTTTCCTTTGTTTTATTCAATTTTGCCGCGTCGCGTTTGGTGTGTACGGCCTTAAGTTGCATTGACTACATGAGCGCGCGCCGTAAGCTAGCTGTACTGTACCAGTACCGCGTAGGATGCTTGTGCCCCCCCCCCCCCTCCCCCCTCCCACACACTTATTTACGCAGATTTTGTTGCTAGTCAAATTCGTGCGGTGATTGGCTAAAACAAGCTGTCAATCATTAAACCCAGAAAGGTTAATTGTTACACTGATAGTCGCAAATAGGGATCTATATGTTAAGGGTCCAAAATTCACCATTCAATCGGAAACACAACGCTGTGACTTAAGCTTCATATACATTACATTTGTACCATAGGCGTAGGAAACGGGGGTCTGTGGTGCCATGGCCCGGCTGTCAAAAATGTGGGTGGGCATATATTTTGGTCGGGTCAATTTTTCAGTTACGAAAAGCCGACGGTCTGGCAACTTTGGCCCCACAATAAAAATTATCTTACTATATACACCAATGCTTAAAGGTAGTTATTGCTTTAACATGGACATAAATATAAATAATGCAATTAAACGTTTTGATTGGTCTAAATATTTACATATATATACTGACAAGCCAATCCATAACTGCCACGGAAGTGAAGTCTTGAATAGGTATAGCACAATTACCGACGGTGTGTCCAGTTTCTTTCTTTCCATGGGAGCGAGATCCAACGTTTTGAGTACTTTATATCATGCGATGATTATTCAAGCAAAATTAGGTTGCTCATTATCCAGTTGCCAAAACGTTATTAATAAAAGCATGGATGTGAACACTTCAACTTACTTACAATTAGGGCCAACTATACAAACCCGCATGGTATGTAGAAATTTATACCAAGTTTAATCAATGTCAATTATGTGGAGCCAAATTGAGAATTGTTTCCCCACAGTTTCATCGGAAATATTAACTGATTAAAAATATTTCACAAATAATGCCTAAAGATTTAGGAATTTGTTGTAATTATTCCATACTTTGTGCACAGCGGATTTGGAAAATATTATGTTGGGAAATAACAGACTCACTTTAGGGACAATCATAGCTTTACTTTTTTCATGTTTTGGCAAAAATGGGGGCACTTTGTCGCATATTTGCAGGAAATTTTTCGCTCTCATGCAAAATGCAAGATTCCTTCTTTACTAAGCCTTATCTTGACAAACATACTAAATCGTGAGACTATTGTATGCAACATTCAAAGTCCTTCCGTAATCCAACCCAGCAAAACATTTTCTGACGTTTTTTAGAGGCATTTATTGAGTTATCGTTAAGTCATTCACATAGAAAGTGTCTCCCTTCTCCATACAGCCATAGTCCGTCATGCTATGCGAAGTCTCTACAAAATCGAAAATCATTTTAAATACGATAGTTCAATAACAAGATCAAATTGCGTTTTCAATTAATCAAAGAAAAAGAAACACTATTTGAAATAAACTTTTCTTATCCCCATTCTATTTGTTTCAATCTCCGAATACGCTGAAGAACTATCATGTTACTTCAGAAGGAAAAACTCATTTTAGTTGTGGAACTGTCATGTTAAGGGACATCAGAAATAGAATAAAGTTAACAACAAATTGTTCTGGTTAAAATTGTTAGAATGGTGTATATTTCATCGTGACATTTACTAGCAAATTTTTGTAATGATTAAATGACAAAGACTATCATAATCACCAGCCTCTGAACAGCTCAACATATAATGATGACAAACATGTATATAAATTGTTAAATACGTGTTTCACTAGCTGCAGCTAGCATAGCCAGAAAATGTAGTACGTGTGACTCGTGAGAAAACGTATACTCAACGAAAACTTGAGGTCCAATTTCGGTAAATAATAGATCCCAATCAGGAAAAATACAAATTTTAATCTGGAAATTGAAAATATCAAAAGATCATGAAAAGCAAAATGCGTTGTTTTTAGCCCTCTCTGGCAAAAAGCATGGCCGTACGAGGCGGGGAATGGGGGTGGCAGCTCTTCCGTCGACCGGGAACCGACGTTGTAAAATGTCACGGTCGGATGTACTGTTTAAATCAGTGATTTATCGGAATCATGCCCGATTCGCCAATAGATATCGGGGTCATAATGGCCATGACATTATAATACTAGGGCACAATTCTTATGACAGGCAGAGATGTAAAATTTTGGATGTACCGTTTAAATCAGTGATTTATCGGAATAATGCCCGACTTGGTTAAAAATCGGGTCGTGCCCTCCCGACTCGGCGTGATTATGACAGCATGATTCTTGGGCACCAATATTAGTCGGGAAGAGATGTGAAATGTCGGATGTCCAATAATGTTGTGCTTGAAGTTTTTCCATTTTCAGGGAAAATTTCTCCTCTACCTGCTTAGAAATGGTAAAACAAATGGATCAAGTTAGATTTGAATCTTTCTTGTTCTCTGGAATTCAATTGTTGCCACGCCTGTGTTTTGATTTAAAGGCATTTAGAGGCATCACTAACAAAAGCTCTTCTTTGGTTCCGGAGCTTCACCCCTTAGACCCCTAGCAGGGCTTCGCCTAGACCTCACGAATTTGCTAGACTGTTCTCAATGTGCAGGGAAAATTTTATCTTTGCCTGTAAGCCTGTATAAAAAGTGTTAACCTAGAGCATGGCCGTGCGAAGTAGGGTTAAGGGGGGGGGGGAAGGGGGTAGGGGAGCTGTGGCCGGATACCCATCTTAGTCGGGCCGTGAATCATGCCCGTCTCAGCTAGATATCTGGGTCATACCCTCCCGACTCGGTATGATGATGACAATATGATACTTGGGCACCAATCTTATATAGTCAGCAGGTCAGGCAGTGCGCAGAAATGTTAGTAGTACTTATCAAATCAGTTATTTATCGAAACCATGCGTGACTCGGCTAGATTTCCCGATAATTAAAAGAAATTTCCCGAAAATCGAAGAAAAGTGCCAGAAAATTAAGGAAAGTTCCCAGAAATTGAAGGGGTAAAAAACTTGCGATTTTCATTTCGTAATCAGGGATTCCAACTCCTTGGTAAGATGGTTCCGAACGGCCATGGCAAAAAGTCAACTAAGGAAGGGACGGGGGGGGGTTAGCACTGTATAAATTCGTCAATACTGGCGGACTTGTCAAACTTCTGTCCAATAACACCTGTTGTGTATAAAATGATGTAAGACACCTCCCGCCGTCGAAATGTTTCCGAACTTCCTTTAATGTTCTTGGTTTATATGTTTAGTTGATATAGGATTAAGATAATTCCATTGGGAGAGCACTCGGCTAAGATGCCGGTGTTACACCGGAGGTTGAGGGTTGGAGTCTCAGAGGGTTTATTTTCCACAGCCTTGCAGACAGGTACGCCTATCATCCAGTCTTTTGGGAAAGGGGACAGTGGCTGTATGACACTCACCGTCCATCGGATTAAGACGTTCATTATCGGTCCCAACTTCCCTGCCTGGCTCTTGAACACCATTTGAGATTGGAGACGCGTAAAAACGCGGTGTTCATTCACTTAAGTCCCATTATGGTTCAGTCAAGCCCAAGTTCCTGTGCGTCAACCACCAGGAATGTATTGCATAAATCTTTAAGAAACATTTTTTGGAGCCGGGCTTCTTAGAAATAGGTAGCAATAAAACGATTGAATGACGACCAAAAGAGATAAGCGTGACCCCATTTCTTATTGATTTCTGTAGGCATAGGCCATTCAATATGAGATTTTAATCCTGAGTTTGATTTTCTAATGTAGATATAACTTTTGTACACTTTCTATATCTTTAAGAATACGACGATATCACGTTGAAGCTTTTCGAGTAAAGTTGCATGTGGTAATTATTATTATTATTATTATTAATCATTTCTATAGCGCAATCAAACATTTTTTAAAATATAACGAGTGCGCTGTACAATAAAAATATACAAAACAATATGAATATATAAACAAACTAAAAAGTTAGACGGTAAAATATACAAAATATTAAAAGCGGAAAAGTACAACCTATAAAAACGTTAAAATGTGATAGAAAAATATAAAAATCGATCAATTGTATTCCCTAATAAATAGATGAGTTTTGAGTTCACGCTTGAAACGGGCAAGATTGCTGCAGTTGCGGATATTGTACGGAAGCTTATTCCAAATCTTAGGGCCACATACACTAAAGGATCTATCAGCAAACTTAGAACTACGAGTAAAGGGAATTTCTAAAATTGTGTCATCACTTGCAGATCTCAAACCGGAACGAACATTGACTCTATAGTTGATTAAAGACTTAAGATAAAATGGGGCGCTGTCATGAATTGAAAACTGAACCGATGTATGTCGGCCTTAACGGTAAGATAGAAAAAAAAGACAAGGAAATTTCATACATTTTACCTCCTTTGAGTCCTATTCAAATGAAATTATTTATATTCAACGGAGTTATTGTAATGTAATGATATAGATGGAAATGATCGACTTATAAACTGCAGTATAAATGTAATCTAACTGAGCAGATAAGATGTTATATAAATAAAAATTATCAATAACAAACCTCGCACTAAAAAACTCCCTGTAATGTTAGTTTTGATAAATAACAATGAATGACAAGAAGTCTGGGTATTATATGAACACTTTTTCTCTTCATCAAGATTTGCATTTCGTTTATGCAAAGCTGCAAAACGTGTGTAGATTTTAAGTAGACTCGTTTTCTTGTGCTTTGAGTCTTTGTCGAATCTATTAAATAGGTTAATTCATGATATATGCAACTATGTAAATAAGACGTCACAGATGAAAACAACATGTTTGATCCAGCTCAGCTAGTGGCACAATAATAGCCTGAGAAGGGGTCCAGAGCAAAGTTGCATTTTATGGGGTCGCGGCGTCCACAAGTATGCCACTGTGTATACGTATATTTCCCCCACGGCCCAAAGGATCTAGTTACCCACTGGCTGTCTATTAGCATACCAGAGATTCCAATCTACAGTTTGCCCATAGATTTTGAGATCTCACTTTTTCGCGTAGGCGTTTCAAGATTATGCTTACAGTCATTTCAGAAATCGATATTTTCTATTCATTTGATTTCGATTCAATTTACAAAGAGGTTAATTCCCACTACAGTTAAACGTGCAATAGATCAGGTAGGTACTTTCCTGGGTAAACGATCCAAAATGTGTTATGAAAATGGATAATGATCCATTCTATATCTGGTTCAGGTAAAAACATTTCAAAAACACCATATTTTGCAAGAATATTTTGAATAATCACCACTTCTCAATTTCTTATAATAATCAATTTTAAATATGTTTGCAACTTTGTATATATTTTCTTGAGAAGTGGATTTCAAAATCACCAACGAAGTGCGTTAATCACTATCTGATAAAAAGCTCTCAGTGTGCTGAAAATTGAATTACTTTGACTTGTGATGGCATGTGACATTTTCGTAAGGAAATCCCTTGAAAGTTTACATATCTGGCTGACTTTTGTATTTAATGTGATCATACTACTGTATGTGGAATAAAGATACATATATAGTGCATTAATCGCAATTTCTCGTGCCTGGATAATGGCATTAACTTTTTCTTCACCAAATTGGAAAGTTCAGTTGAACGGTTATCTCCCTCAGATTAGCTTTAGGCCCTACATAATGAAATCAAGATCTGAGGCCCCGTTTCACGTGGGTGTTGTGTGCCTTAAAACATTGACGGACACTTTACTTTATCGTAATGAAAGTGGCGTAGCTGAAGGGAAATGGTGGTAGAGCTGGAGGTGGGGGTGGAGGGGGTAGCTTAGGTATTGAGTTTTATTGCTATAGATTGAATCGTGTGACATAGACACGTATATCGAATACGAACACAATGTGCATGCATGCATGACGCCTGAAAGTACAAAATATTGACAATCTCCAACTGTATTTCTAGGGTAAGGTAATTTTAGATGAAAGAGAGAAAATGTCTATGATCTTATAAAATTAGAGTCGAATACTTGTGAAAGTATTGAACGTTCACTCCAATCCAAATATTGCTGATTCACTCTAAGAGAGCTAGGGAAAAATACAGACCGTGTAAACATATTGATTTTTCTGCGAAATGACGAAAACCTTCTCGCTTTCGCTCTCAACAAACGTGATTGCCCTCAAGTATAGAAGGAGATTAGATTCTAAAAAAAGCCTCTTATATTATGTACTTTTAATAAGATAAAAGGACTGGTGACGATATATTGATTTGTAAAATCTGATTATCGGATTCAATATGTAAACAATGTGAGGATTAGCCGCTTCATTTTGATTAGAGCTTTCAAGGTGGATGACTCTAATTCTGATATAAGGTTATTTTTAGTTATTGGTTATTTTTAACATGAGATTGTCTTTCGTTAAACTTTGAAACATGAAGATACAGATATTTCCCAGATAAAAAACAATTATTTATCTCCTATATATCATATAGTGATTTTATCATTGTGTAACAAATTTTCTTCAATTAGGATAATGTAATGTAAATCTGAAAAGGAAAAACCACGCCAATGCAGCTCCGGCCTGTTGTGAAGCTGTATTGGTGGTGAAACGACAGAGGTACGGTACATCACCAAAAGAGGTTCTATATCACCAAAACAGGATCTATATTACCAAAACACGATCTATATAATCCAGTTTTCAATCATATGCCCACCATATTCTAATGAAGAATTTCATATTTTCGTGAAAGCAATTCTATCTTGAATTTATGCATGTTATATACCAGATGCTAATGAGATATATAATAGGTAATTATTTCTAGCTATGATAATTGTCGTGTGTCCTCGTTTTGTTTTTAAAACGCTCGCGATCGCAGGCTCTCTGGTAAACAAAATAGAAATAAAATAAGTTTCAAAAACTCAAAGCACTGAAACACTTGCTTGCGAATAACCGTGATGATTTATATGATATTCAGTTTCTTCTTCTTTAAACCAACATTGATTGGGAGTATTTTACATTTGAAATTTGTCAAATGAATTTAGTTAAAGGGTCTGCTAACGCTGTGACCAAGTTCAGACAATTTGCACCATAATATGCTGCGACCACAAAGCTCTTCTACTGTATATTCGGAAACAAGCACACAATCAAGTTTCTTATTCTTTATTACCTCATATCCTTTAAACTTTGTGTCTTGAAGATCATTTGAAATAAGTATTTCATAAATTTATATATTTTTCAATTTTAATCCCAGAGAGCTTAAAGCTGTTAAGGTACAATTACACGACACATTATTACCTATAGTCGGGAACCCTAAACATATAATTCATATACTTTTTTTCTCAAATGCAACTTAAAATTTGACTTTCGGACTCTTTAACGCATTTAGACAATCGATTCAATCACTGTATTGCAGCAAATATTAAGTTACAGAATAGCGAATCTTTCATAAACCGAACTAACCACCAGACTACGTTGCCACGGAGACCCTTCTCTTAAATGGGGATGTAATTGTATATAATAAAGCTTGTCTATGGACACGAATTACGCCGTCTTAGTATTCCAGACTGATTCTTCTAATTTCCTTCACGGGCAAACCTGTGGAGTATTGCCTATTAGAAAACTTAAACGTGTGTCATCCTGTGCATGAAATATCAATCGTATTTTCATTTCATTTTTTAAAAGCTAAAAACAAAATATGACATACAAATGTATACACTATTTCATTTTGGTTTTCATGAGTATTTTCATGAGTATGATATTAGTGATGCATATTTAAAAATAAAAAATAGCAGTTTGGCGTTTAATACATTGTTCATGTATTCATTCTATATTCTTATTTTCTGTATTTTCAAATAATATCTTTGTTTAATTAAATTCGATTTTCTTATTTTTATTTATTGCAAAATCACTAATATGGTATCTAAGTTTGTTTAATTTCCAAAAAATGCGAAATATGCCAGGCTGTGACCAAAAAAAAAAATAAGATTCTAGATGTTGCTGCTTTTCTACGCCTCCCGAACATAGAACCGTCAAGAAAGGATATAGAAAGGATCTATCATGACCGAGATTTTTTTCACAACTTGTTTCCAGACATCGCCATCGGCCATAGCCACAGAGAGCTCTTCAGTGTCTCTTGAGATCATGTGCGGGTACGTCAGTTTCTTTCTGTGTGAGGGTTTTTACAAGCAGAGGAGATCAGATAGTGGTTCTCTTTTGGCGTGGTGTGAGTGGCCAGCAAACTGAGCTCTTTGTTGTGTGAGATGGATGGGTATAGGGGAGAGCTTGCCATATATTTGTTGCAGAATGTAGTGCTGCTTTTCCATGATATGTTTTGGACTCTCCTGGGCAGATTTGTGTAACATCCATGTAGCCGTTTCATCTCTTTTGCTTTAAATGTCCATGTTTATGAGCCATACAACAGTATTGGTTTGATTGTAGCTATGTAGAGTATGTAGAGTTTAAGCTTGATGCTGTTCGGTAGGCTGCTCCTCCAGATGTTATCCATCTTGGTGCAGGCAACCCAGGTTTGACCTTAACATGTCCTGGAGTCCTCTGTTGAGTTCATCAACACGTTTTCAGAGGCATGTTAGATATTGCGCTGACAGATGCATTAGGACTGGTTGATACAAACTCGGTCTTAGAGACGTTACAATGCAAGCCGACATAAACAGCCACTTCTTCCAGAGCGGAGCATTCTGAACTGTGTCAGCAATTATGGCAAGAAAGTCGAGATCAGTTATGCAAAAGGCTGGGGACTGCCTACTCTTACGAGGATGGATTAAAAAACCCTATTCATTGCAGGAATCGAGAGAGATACGAAGAACATAGTCGAGGACAACAATGAATACAAATGGTGCAAGATTATTACCCTGCAGGAGAAAGGATATAAGAGGTCTTCCATCTTCTTTATTGGATTAATTAAGTAGTCAATCATTTCCATTTTATAGATGCTGAGAATCTTAAAGAGAGTATTGAAGAATCTTATTCCATTGGACAACTATGGGCTAGTATACGATTGTATTCAATACTCATATCAGAATCTATTTCACAAAAATACAACTGTCCCTCAAAGTGTACGACTAAAACTCTCATTAATTCAATTATGTTTAGATGTTAGAGCACTGTACGAATGATCCATGAAACAGAATCCTAGGAAGTGCGATAATTTTCCAAATAGTTTTGGAAACTTTGTTTAATAACTGATATGGACAAAATATAACAATTTTATTCCAGTTCAAATGTGTCTGAATTTGTTGGCTTTCCTGGTAAAATAATGCTGTAAAAGGCAGAGAGAAAACAAATCAGAAATGATATGAAACAGTTGGGTTTGGATTGCAGTTTTATTATCTACATCAGTCACATAAAATGTATATCTTTGTATGCAATAGATTAGATTTCCAAGTATAAAATCAATGTATTCAACAGTTTAAGAAGTAGACGCATTCCCTTGAAAATCATCTCTCTCTCTCAAATGTCGTTTATTTAAAAAGTTTGAAAGTTTGAAAATTGGATGGCTTAAATGTTACGAGATTTCATACATACAAATTTAAGGTAGTAGCTCTGATATTTGCTAAGCGGGCGACTTGAAGACATGTTACCATAACAGTCCATGTAACTGTGTAAGTAGCAATTCAAAAACAGGTTCCAAGCATTTATATTCTTCGTTTAGTCGAAAAACTCCTTCGCATTTAGATTTGGAGTGTGCCAGACAGTGCTACATTCACATTACTATTTTAATAACTCAGTGGTATATCGTTATCGTTCAAAATAATTCGTGTATCTTGCTATTGCAGTCAGGCAGTCAGTATACACTAAAATGTTAGTTGCTACTCTAGAAGTGTTTGCATGTTCCCTGCTGTGGATTTCCACGGTAGACCAATGTTTTTTAAAAGGTTCGTCTAAGATTTAACTTTAGCAGTAATATACGTATTCCCAACTTCCCAAGCTATTAAAAGATACCCACCTCTATGAAACATCAGCGTAGAAACGACCGTTATCCCTAACAACCTCAACTTATCAAAATCTAGGAAATCGTTACAGCTGGTTTATGTCCTGATAACTAAAAGTTCACCTTTAAAAATAATTTTAGAAACTATGTATGAGCAAGAGATAGATAACTCTCCTTTCTTATGAAAGATGTAACCGAAAAAGTTGGCAGGCAAAGTTAAAACCAATTTAATCAGTGAGAAATCTCATTTTCACCTTAAAAACAAATTTAGCTCGGAGAAAATTCTCCATTAAGTACCAAAATACAGATTTGATCTATATCATTAATTGAATTGTAATGCAGAGTACTTTCGTTGTAAGCAAGTAGGATTTAATTTTATTAAACGATTGACCGAACAACCTGAAGTCAGTTTATTTGCAAGAACAGAGAAGATTGAAATAATTCATGAACCTTTTCGTGATGGTTACAGTACCGCGATTAGGGAATAATGATAAGCATTAAATGCCATTACACGAATGTAAAAGAGCGAGGTTTTTGTAATATATTGAAAGTACTTTCAGATTCATTTAAGAAACATGGTGCTGTTAGCAAAATTTGTTCTCGAAAAGACATTTGTAAATCAATATGGATTAAAAATGACATTCTGCATTCCACCAAGCATAAGGATATACTTTTTCGGATATCAAAAACAAACCGTTCTGAAGCAAATATGTTTAAATATCGACAGTATAAAAAAGAACTCATATCTATTATTCGGTCAACTACACGTAATTACTATAATGAGTATTTTGAAAAGGTTTCAAGTAATAGCCAAACATTGCGGAACACGAAAAAGGTGGTGTACGGCCCGATTGTTTTATTAGTAAAGATGAAAAAGCCTCCACAGATCCAACAGAGATTGCTAAAAAATTAGATAACTATTTTTCTAACATCGCTTCTGATTTTGCCAGTAAAAAAAAAAAAACCTTATCTCAAACATAGTATGTAAATTATCTAAACAGCAATATATTAGAACTTTCTTTTTATTTTCAACGTGTAAGGATAAAATACTGAAGATCATTTCTTCACTCAAGAATAGAAATTCTTCTGGTTGGGTTTGCATAAGAAATGAAGTAATTCAATATGTAAGTGACGGTATTATTGTAGCCCTTGTATACCTGTACACGTCATCAACTTGTCTTTTTCTGACGGAGTGTTCCCATCTGAGCCCAAAATAGCCAAAGTCATTCTCCCATTTTCAAGTCTGGCGATGTAAAGGATTATTCAAAAATTATCGCCCTATCTCACTTTTGCCAAGTTTATCTAAGTATTTAAATGACTCTTTTAAATAGATTATACAAATCTATATTTAAACATGATTTATTGTATTTAAACCAATTTGGTTTCAGAACAAAAATGTTCTACTTATATGGCTTCTATTATACTTGTTGATGATCTTGTAAAGGACGTGGATAGTAAGCAAATCACAATCGGTATTTTTATCGATTTGTCGAAAGCATTTGACACCGACTTATGACCACAATATTTTGTTTAAGAGGTTATATAATTATGGTTTACTTAGCATAGCTAATGACTTGTTTATACTTAACTAACTAATCGTCACCAATTTGTGACTTATTATAACTTTAATTCATCACGTGCAAAAATAAACATAGGACTTCCACAAGGTTCAATATTGGGATCACTGTTAGTATACCCTATTTAGATAATATTCATCAATTTTCTAGCAAATTCAATTTCATTCTTTTTGCTGATGACACAACTTTATATCTGCAGGATAATAGAATTGAAAATGCTTTGAATATTGCTTCGTCAGAATTCTCTCAAATATGCTCTTGGTTCAATGCAAACAAATTATCCTTAAATGTGAAAAAAAGAAAGCTGATTATTTTTACCAATAGAACTGTCGATCCTTTTTTGTTACTCTTGATAATCAAAAAGTATATTTATCTACAAGCACACACTTCTAAGGGAGTTACAATGAAATAAAATGTAAAGAGCATGTTTCAGCCATTACTAAAAGAGTGGCTCAATATGTGGGTATCATATAGTCTGATAGTTGCCTCTGGCATTTCCTCCCTACTGCCCTAATAAAACTTTACTTTGATTGTACAATGCCCCTATTCTTAATTATGATATACTATTATGGGGAAATTCTGCTTGTTCTACTCTTAAAAGACTATCTGTTCTTCAGAAACGTATTGTTAGAATTATTTTGAAAGCCTATTATCAAGCTCACTCTCAGCCTTTAATTCAGCATTTAAGAATGTTAATCTTTTACCAACTTGTTTTGAAACATTTTTTCACGCTAAATAGTAGTTTGCATAAGTATTCAAGACGTTTAAATGATAATCTCACCCAGCCTTATACATTACATACGTATGTTCTCAGGTGAGATGCGTGTTCTCAGGTAAGATGTGCTGGAACAAGAATGTGGAATCTTTAGATAGTAAAAATCAGAGAAATATTTGTTATCAAAGTTCAAACAGAAGCTCAAATCCTATTTATCATCCTGATGTGCTTGAACTGTTGAATGTTACTTGAATGTTTTTGTAAAGGAAAATCCACGATTATTTTCTGCGGATTGGGTGTGATGGAGGTTGGATTGGGTGAGGTGTGGGTGGGGTGGGGTGGGGTGGGGCTATTGTCTTTTTGTAAGCTTAAACTATAAAAAATAAAAAAATAAAAATTATATCGCTTATATCAATCTTTTTGTTATGTCCATATGTCCATTTAAATCCATATGTCTCTAAAGATTATTTTTCATATATCATCATACGGGGAAACATATTTGTAAAAGCTTTTATAACCTTATTATGGTCCCCACTACATTAAATATCCATTGTTTCTTCTGTATTTCACCTAAAGAAGTGGAAATAGATAAATAAATACTGTTATAATTTGTTATATATGAATAATTCTCAAATCAAACCATTAAGCAAATCTGATACCAGATAAAGGAACGGAAAGAGCTCCATTATTTAACATAGAATTGACCCTTTAAAGGAATGTCGTGGCATACAACTTTTAATGGGAAAGTGACAAAGAAATGAGACAAATCACAGTCGGGTGCAAGTAATCTTTTACAAATTGATAGATACTAAAATAATGCGCAGTTAGGCAAACATTAAGCGAAATATGATATACGTATATGTGGATTATTGAGCTGTTAGTCACAATACAATGGAAAGAGCTCAATTATTCAACGGTATCAGTGCTTATAGTATAGCTTCAAAATAACTTCAATTTTCGTCTTACGCTACCAGCACAAATCAACACTGAGGAAACATGTTTCTTATACCTATACATAAGGGTAAATGAGAATTTGAATTAATTCATTTTATAAAAAGCAAGTAATGAAAGTCCCTATATATGTAATTAAACTTGATAAAGGTGTTCATATGCCACAACAAACAGTCAGACGTCAAAGATTTGTAACAAGTTTGTCGTATTTGTGCTGTCAATTTGATAGAAAATAATACGTTTTGGAAATATGGACATCACTCTCTTCTTGCTGAAAAGACACATAATTCAGTCTTGAGAACAAATCTGATCTCACCATTCCTGTTGCAAAAAAGCTAATTAATCATATTTCTCTAGCGGAATAGACCAAATTTGATCATGTATGCTATAATGTAAATAGTAAGTCTCTCGGCGAAGGGAATATTATTTTATTAGTCTTAGAAACCATGAGAAATCCGTGAGAAATTCCATTTGATGAAATTATACTGTAAGATATTTCGATTCATAATTAACATTACAAGGTGGCTGCCGAAGCTTAAGATATGATTAGGCAAAGAGAACATTTAAGAATTTGTGCACCGACGTCATTAACACATGATGGAGGAAAATATCCAATTACCGATCAATAGTAAGCAAGCAAACAGCTCATTTATTACAAAGCATGGTACTTTTCGATTCCATGTTCAGTCCAGTCCACGCTTTCGATCGGGAGCTCTCCCGAATGGGAGATCGGGACATGCGCAGTGACCATAACATAAATTGTTGCCAATAAGTTCAGCCCTTAATTTGTCTGCTTGTCAAATTCTGTAATTCTAAAGTTGTAGACATTGGAAATGATATTGGAATTAAGATTTCTGAAAAATTTGAGCTTTTTGCTGGTGAATAAAATGTTAAAATCTGCTTTATAAATTATAGTGCATTTTATTTTTTCAAAATTACGTTAAAATTCTATGGTAGAAGTCAAATTTGCGCTGATGAAAATAAAGAAAATATTTGTTTGTTGCACCAATAACATTTGAATATTTCGCATGCATATTTCCTACCTTTGCTTTGAACCTGTTTTACCTTTATGTATTTCTTTAGAGAGATTTGAATTTAGAAAGATGCATTGTGGGTTATATTGACAAAAAATCCTCCGATTGAGAGATTTTCCGATCGAGAGCGTGAACCGAACTGCTGTTGTCCATTTTTCATATAAAGACCAAACATTTCTGAAATTGAAATCATACATTTATGGTTTTATAACATATATGAAAGTGCTATATATGTTCTTTCATTGTTTTGTTATATAAAGTTTGAGTTGTTTGATTAGTATTCGCGACAATATGGTGGGATAGATGGGTAAACCCCACGGGCCCCACCCTTCCAAACGCTAAACTCCCTGCGGGCCCTAATCCTCTAGTTGTGCCACTGTCTGTCATTGTTTTGTATTCACACATCAAGATCTTATCTGGCATACACGAATACGGTACAGATTCACACAGAGTGTCCTTGCGGAACTTTAACCTTAAACTTTTCAAAATATTTTGTCAAAATATGACTTAGACTATGACTTTAAGCAGTTACCTTAACTGTTATATGGGGTACTAAAATCTCTTGAATTTTATCGATGAACGGCCAACATCCAGGCTAATGACGTTGGCACCTTGCAAACATTTGTTTTCTCGGGAACGACGGCGAACACTTTTATATTCTTTCCATTTGTTTATTTGCCAAACCCTCAAAACATCTTTATACGTTTGACATCGACCTGAAGAAACGGATACTTATCTTTTACTTTACTGAAAAATATTCAAACACAATTATTCAGAAATGAGATATTTTTCTATTTGTATTTTTTTTACATTAACGTTAATTCCGTGAAGGAAATTTCTATAACAGTATAATTAGATGCGAAAACATCCAATTTGGAAGAAAGTCTTCGGTTTCAAGATCATATGTTGATAGTTAAGGTGGATGCAGATTCGTTTGATTTCATGAGCAATGGACTAATCTATTAATATGCGATGAAAGATTCATTTTGTATTTTTCTATTTGTATGAAAACGATTTCACTCTTTGATCCATGCAGAAAGAGTGCAATAAGTAAAAAACATCCAAAACATGTGACAAACTTAGTTGCAAGTAATATCACATTTATTGATTATAATTATAAACACTGCAAACATTTTTTGTTGCCGAGTGTTTGGAGATAAGGAACGTTAGCAAATGTGATCTAACAAAATTAAAAACATGTGAAACCATCACATGATACTGGATGCTATACCTAGCCCATCTCCATAGTTATAGTTTCCAAATTAATTACTATTGGAGGAAAATAAAAAGATATTTGAATAACACATGCATATTTTTTTACACTGAGATTCTACTTACATGAAGTCATGAATGATAATGGGAGAGTCCAACCAAGGGTTTTGATTGGGATCACATATTTTACAATTACTTCTAAACAAAACTTTTTTTTTTCTATAAGTATTGATTCGATTGCGTGACGTTGATTAGAACTTAAACGTTTCTTTGTCCAATAGAGCAAAATAAAAACCTAACATGTATTGATTATGTAGTGTAATGTGACAGTAAATTGATACACGGAATAGACATATTGATTGCTCCTTGTGAAAACTGGGATCCGTAAAAATCAAATAAGTATATAATCTTCTATAATTAGTTAGGATGGACGTCGATTAGATCATGTTCCGATATTGCTTTTAACCAAAGGACTGTGATCCATATCATATTCTTCTATCAGCATACTACTAGTATGAAATATGTCTAACAGTCTAAAGCAATGGTATTTTCGGACTTTTTAATTCTTGGTAGAAAAGAACAAGAGGGGCAACCATGAGTAGACCGTCAAAGTTTGTGTACCCCTGCGAACTTTCAACACATTTTCCAGAGAAAAATATTGAACGATCTTTATTGTCTCTTTCTTTTGTTTCATGTCAGTAGTATTTAAACAACCAAACTGCTAGAGGATATAAATAAACAATAAAAAAGCTTATTAAGGTGATGATAATTTCTAAAACAATTGGAATAGAAATTGTTAATGTAATCTGCTATTTTGGCCACATTCCTATTTTTTAAATATATGTGTTAAATCAATTTGGATGTGTAGATGCAATATTAACTTAATTGCTTTACATTTTATTAAAAACCAAGAAAGTAGCAAAAACATTTCCTTAAAAATCAGATAAACTGACCCTTTTAAAGCGTTTTGAAATCTCAGACATCAGTATGCAAATTCGTATGGAAACTTGTGATGTACAGTTTAACAGTGCGGCCTTGGTATTTTATTTTGTAAATCCTTGTCAATTCTGACCAAACAGTCGGAGTGCTGACCTTAGACATTTCACGATGACCTGGAAGTAGCTTCGTTCGCAATTCTGACGGTCTGCTGAATAGTCATTTATTCGGGAAGGAGTAAAACTATTCATCCGAATTTACAAAAATGCATATGCATCTGAATACTTTTTTTTCAACGAATGATTTTAGCGGTATAGAACATAATAAATAATAATTTCAAATGATTTACAAGTCATTTAGATTATTAACGTATGTGATGATGACGTATTTTCTTCAACATTTTAAAAGACTATCGAACAGGTTGGTATGTCAAAGATTCCCAATTTTCTATCCGTGAAAGTTGCAAATAGTGTATGCTCTGAAAAACAGTTTTATTTGTATGAAACTGTTTACATATTTAGCTATCATTGTGGTGTAATTTTTGTCTTGGACTCGGTATCAGAATTTTTTTAAAATAGTTTTTTTCACACACCTGAGATTCACCTTTTTAGCTGGAGCCTAACACTAATACTAGCATGATCAATAATTAGCATTAAGATTCGCCTATGAAAACAAGCCTAATGTTAAGTTGTTTTGTCTGTACTTTAGTGTAGGTCCCTGACATTACTATATCTAGTGATGCCATTGACCGATTGAAATTGAAAATGATATTTAAAAAATATTAATATTAATATTATACCTATTGCACAGTCATCTTCAGTCTGTGTAGATAATAGATCAAGGTTTTGAAATAAGTCTATTGAGGGGGAATTTGAACCAGTGTATGCCATGATTGTGAATGGTCCATATTTCTCTTGTAAAAACTGCTGTAACAAAGATGAATCAAATCTCATCCCACATAGGCCCTATATACAGTCAATTTCTATAACTGAATTTTGTTCTGTTCAGATGGTGACTAAAGGCAGCCACCAAGTTGTGATAAAGTATTTGATTTTGAGAGTAGGGAAGACTTGATCATTCATTGATAACAATGAAACTGCCCCCTTCAATATAGGCAGTTAATGGAATGTAACTAATAGAAAAGGCCCCATCATTTTTGTTTAGCTTATTACCCTCACGCGCCGCATCAGCTTTGAGAGCATGAAACAAAGAAGATATTTTTTTTCTCGGATCAGGCATCTTCCTACTTTCTATCAAATATGAACAATTGCTACTAATAGTTTTTATAAATTATTACACCTGGTGTGGTTGACCTGATAACGAAAAGCTGCAAATCACCAAAATTAGTTGACTTGGGAAGAAACATAAAAAATAAAAACCTTGCACCTGCATCACTTTTTCAACTGGATTAGGGGATGAGCTAATATATATATATATATATATATATATATATATATATATATATATATATATATATATATATATATATATATATATATATATATATATATATATATATATATATATATATATATATATATATATATATATATATATATATATATATATATATATATATATATATATATATATATATATATATATATATATATATATATATATATATATATATATATATATATATATATATATATATATATATATATATATATATTGATATATATATATATATATATATATTGATATATATATATACATATATATATATATATATATATATATATATATATATATATATATATATATATATATATATATATATATATATATATATATATATATATATATATATATATATATATATATATATATATATAAGATTTTTATATATTTTATTTGCATAACAGCATCTGTTAACACACAAATGTGTTAATAAATGCTGTTATGTAAATAAAAATGTTTATTGTGTCAGATACTTACAAATTAAACTTCAGAATGTTCTGATAATGAAATGCATTTCATTTATTGTATATGTGTTTTTAGTATAAATATATATCAAGTAACATTATGGTAGAGCAAATAAGTAGGATAAGGATTTAACATTGACTTAAATTTTCTAATGAAGCCATTTAATCTTCATATTTCAAAATCTAAATTTAATGTAATACCATGAAATTCAATTACTGTTTGATTACTGCAGTGACTATGTCAGGCACCACAAAACAAAATTTTATAAAAATTCAACTACGAACAAAGTAAAAACATGTAGCTTAGTAGTTAACAAGATTATCAATAATAAATAATAATAATAATAAATAAGAAAAAAAGTAAACAACTCACTTTCATCTTTAAGAACAATTGAAGATGGGCAAAGAATAAATGCCAATATTCTCACGAGTGTATGGTGTGTCTTTTCCCAACCAGATTTATACTTAAAAATGCTCTAACTGGAATTTTGCATGGAACTTCATACCCTACCGCCATTTTGCCACACAGATTCACAATTTTATGACCACCATAGTGTTCTTCTCCAGCCCACTACCCTGCAAGCTGTACTTGCTACAGAATCCGTGTACTACTAAAGCTCTTTCACCAAACTCGCCTTTTTGACGATCTTGACAGAAGCATACAATGATGGTAAGTCTATGGTGAAGGAATTTTCTCTCTTACCATCGTCTTTGTTTGGGGAAAATTTACTCATGGTTACCAGTGGCGTAACCAGCATCTTAATTTGAAGGGCCACCGCTTCACCTGGAGGAGATTAATCTCGTATAGAGGCAATGCATGGTATACGCAATGTTGATAATCTGGTTTAGATATGCAGTTGGAATTAGGCGCGTAAACTTCCTTCCTTCCGTCCCTTATTCCATCACTCTCCAGGCTCCCCATTCTCCCTCTCTCCAAGCCAGGATCCCTATTCCCCCATCTTCAAGCTCCCCATTTCTCCCTCTTTAGGCTTCTCATTGCCACACCCTTCATGCACGCGCGCCTTTCCCTCACTACCTAGGATTCTCTCCAGGCTCCCTATTCACTTCCACCACAGGCTCCCTATTCACAGGCTATTCCCTTACTGTCCAGGCTACCCGTTTTCCCTCTTCAGTCTCCCCATTTCCTCCTCTTCAGGCTCCTTGTTACATCTCTCTACTGGGTCACCATTCCTTTCCTCTCCAGGCTCCCCATTCTCTCCCTCTCCAGGCACCCCATTCTCTCCGAGCTCCACATTCCTCCCTCTCCAAGCTCCCCATTTCCTCTCTCTCCATGTTCCCCATTCTCTCCCTTTCCATGCTCCCCGTTCCCCCATCTCCAGACTCCCCGTTCCTACCCCTGCCTACTCCACAGATGCTCCCAACTATACCAT
This sequence comes from Chiridota heheva, assembly GCA_020152595.1. Classification (NCBI taxonomy): domain Eukaryota; kingdom Metazoa; phylum Echinodermata; class Holothuroidea; order Apodida; family Chiridotidae; genus Chiridota; species Chiridota heheva. The sequence continues at coordinate 669,015 of JAIGNY010004586.1, read as the reverse complement.
ATATAGGTTTGTGACTAGTTTTAAAGAATTTGTTTTTAGTTAGCTGACAAAGGTTGGGGGAGGGAAATAACAACCGCGACTTCACGGCGCTTCTAATGGGATTTAAATTTATTTATAGACCTTTTGATAGTCGATTCTTTTACTAGTCTGAAAAGATAATTTGTAAAAAAACCCATATTGAGTCCCGATAGTTTTTTTCTTTACATTTTAAAGCCTTGCTTCCAAAACTGCTGTTGTTCAGCGAATTAACTTTGTACCACCTTCCGACCACTGAAATTTTAAAATGGCGTCAGCATCAAAGATATTTTAATTGTGAACTGCCTTAGTCTAAAATTTATTTGAATTTATTACTTGAAATCTATAGTGTGGAAGATTTGGCTCCATAAAACCTTTCAAACTCTTCGCAAAAGTATCATAGCATGTATACAAAATACTAAGCCAATTTGGCTTAGTATTTTGTATACATGCCAGTAAATTCTGTCCGTGACTCCGTAATTTAACGTTTCTTGTATATATGTTACATAGTTTTCATTGTGGCAGAGTAAAATCCACTCAAAACAAAAATTTTTACTTTTACATGTAGTTAATGATAAAATTTCATTAAAATTAAAATTTTAAAGTTTCAATTTAAAATTTTTATTCAAAAGTTTTTCGGGCATGCATGTATTGAAAGATTCAAAAATGGCGCAAATTTAAATTGGTATGACGTCATCAATGATTAATGTTTACGGGTCACGGAGGTCAGTTCTCCGACTTCAAAAGTGTCATGTCTTTACCATACACAAAATAGCTAATTCGTTCAGGAAAGATTTTCTCAAATTCTATCATTAAAATAACTGAGATTTGGGGAAATTTTAAAATACAAGAAATTATATAAAGAGTTACAGCTACTCACCTAGTCATACATTACAAATTTAGCACATTAGAAATCAATCAAACTTTGATCCTCCATAACTAAAAAAATTTAAGTGCTATTTTCAAACTTGAAAATTGATCTGCTTATATTTTAACACTTCTTTAAGCAATACAGAAATTCTTATATTAGCCTCTTAGTAATCCCTTATTTTTGGATATATTCACTGTTAATCATTTTCACCTCAATGAATGTGAAAGTATTATGACAGCATTTGAAGCCGCGGAAACGCGTTAAAGAAAATATTACTTCAATATTATTTCAGTACACAGAAAGAAGAAAAAGAGATGATGTGATTACATTTCTTCTGAATCTAAGTTGAAGGATTTCCCAAAAATAAAATCTTAGTTTTTAAGCACATTTATTCATTCTAAAATTGTCAGATTATGTTAAACTTTATTCAAACACTTGACATAGGTTGTTGCGATCGATAACAAATGAATTTAGCCTGAGTTCGAAATAAATTTGTACCGCCAGGATGTAATCAAGACACCAGCATGTATTGGAAATTTTCCCGAGGCTTGGTAGATTTCTTTGGAATTGACCTTCCATGCTGACAAGTATTCGCAAAACGTTTTTTGATATTTCTTAGATTATTGGTTTTGAGTTCGACACGAGGACTTAAAGGAGACATAAAGTCTAACATGATCATTAAATCATATAATAGAATTAAAAATAACATTTTTTTCTGACCTAGTTTCATACCCCCCTCCCCCTCCCTCCCTCCCTTAAACAATCTAAGACAATTTTTTTAATCATTAAAACTTTAATTCTACTACTAAATAGTACTATGGGAGCCGCCATTTTGATTTCAAATCATGCAGAGTATGATGTCTTCAGTCCAGCACGATGTTGGAATGCTTTGCATTTCTTTATAATCTACCTCAAGATTCCCTAGGTTATGAGAATTGTTTTTTTTTCTCATGTAAGGGTCCAGGAATTTTTTGTGTACACATGCAATTAACAAAACATTCTGTTAAAACTTCGTGTCACATCATTTTGGAATAAAACCTTTATCACACTTATAAAGAAATACTTTAAATTCCTTATGTCCCTATTGGGGAAATTATGTCATCATGCACAATATTTCAATACAAAATTGAACAAAATAGCCTCTTTCATGTGTCAAATTCAAACATGAATAACTTCAGATAGAAATAAGATTATGACTTGCTGTTTTTTTTTGGAGTTAGTTAAGATTTGTATCCTCTATCATATGATTGTATCAAGACTGTATGTCTCCTTTAAGGGGACGACAGGATTGGAATTACGTGCAAAGGGCATTCTTGAATTAATAAAAAGCTTATACCAATAACAGAGAGATTTTTCTGGCGCTTTCGTCAATTTTGCGCATCTTTATACGTAAACCGACAATATGTGAATGTAGAAATTGATTTTGATAAGATTAGAGATATGTCAGTGACTACTGACTTTGGTTAAAAACCAAATGAAATTGAGCGTTGCGGTTATTCGAAACTTACATAATGTGACGTCTTTAAGGAACGTTATGTTATGTCATTCTTCTTACAGACTTGCTATTTATACAACATCGGCTTGAATATTGGATTTAATCAAAACGTGGAAATCAAATGACGTAGAGTTACTTTAATGACGTATGAAACTTCTAAACCCCAAAGCACTTGCAGTAATGACCGTGGCTTTGATATAATATAAAATCTTACCCTTTAAAAATTATCTTTAGCAAGGTATTGATGCCAATCTATTCTAAGCAAATGGAAGCATTCCTCCACAATACTGATTTTAAGAGGAAATAAATTCAAATTCGTTATTTGATAAAAACTGCACAGGCATAGAAAACGTGATTTGTTTGTGAGCCACAAAAATATGTTTTTAGGAAAAAATTGCACAAGATGTTTACTTTGCATAGTTCTTTAAAGACTTCCTTCAAAATCATAATTACTTTCAGATGGATTGCCAATGATGGTTGAAGGTATAGTAAAGTTTCAAAAATATAAATCACTTTTCTAGTATGGGTGGTGATCCGAAGAGATCGAGACACTCATGTCCCAACGATGCTTTCGCCTGGGAGAACAAATAGCATATTTTTCTATCACCACTAAAGCGAAATCTCAGGTGAAGCGGGTTTAAATGTCTTAAAGCAGTAAAGCCAAAACTTTAAAAAACTGGGGATAGCCAGAGTTTGGAAAATAGCTTTCATTTTAGAGCAGGAAACTTTCCTCAATTTTTGGGAGCTTTCCTTAATTTCTGGGCAATTTTTGGAACATTTTCTTATATTTCCAGGCAGTTTTACGATTTGTGGGAAATTTTCTTTTACTAACGGAAAATATAGCCAAGTCAGGCATGATTCCAATAAATCATTGATTTAAAAAAGAAAGTTTACATCTCTGCCTGACTTTTTAAGATCGTTGCCTAAGTATCATATTGTCATCATCATGACCCATATATCTAGCAGATTCGGGCATGATTCCCTGCCCGACTAAGATGGGTATCCAGCCGATGGGTAGCCGTACAGCCATGTTCATAATTGAGAAGAGGGTAGATCGGTCAGTTCAGGGGATTCCTTAATTTCGAAGACAAAAATTGCCTTCGAAATTAAGGACATATCATTATTCATGAGCGGCCATCTTGCCAAATTGCCAACAATGCTTATTTCCTGCGCAATACTAGTAACATTAACTTAAGATTGTCAAACCTGTAGAAATTGGTCTACCGCCGTCGGAAACATAGGTAATGATTCTTCAGATTCAGTTTATGTAAATCTCAAATATTTACCGAACTTCAAACTGATTCACCAAAACGATTTTTCATAAACTGAGAAAAAAATTTGAACTGCGCAGTGACCTATAGTGCTAGACGTAAAACGGTCACTGGCAGTCATTACAAACCATTCTATATGAAGTAGAAACGCGTAAATCAACGTTGGCACGCAATTTACCGGTGAATTAATGCTTGATTTTAATGTTTTTGTTTCTTACAATATCATCAGTAGTGTAATTTTTTTATTATGTTGCTGAGGATGTGCTGAAGATATATATTTTGAATTCTGTGTGTACATGGCAGAATAATTATGTTGAAACATCGGGACTGTCATGCTATAGTCATACTGCGCAGCAGCAACGTTTATGCTATCATATCACTGTGTACGTACGTATTGTGCAATATATGTACGGGATGTGTTGAAGATATTGTTTTAATCATGTGTGCACATGGCAGAATAATTATGTCGATACAGCCGGAACACTTGTCAACTTCGGTGTACCATGTGTACTGTGTTTCAAGCCTCTTGTTTCTCTTACCGGCCTCACACAGTCACATACGACCCATACATAAGACTGGAAATTTAATTAACAATGATTTACCGTTAGCCGCAACGAATTTTGTGCGCTGTTTCGGTAATATTTTTTATAGTACTTTTACACCTTGAATTTGGCTGAAACAAATATAAGCCCTATGTTGTGTTTCTAAAACTTTCTAGGCCTGTCTTTAATTGAAGTTATCAAATTTTCTAGTAACATCTTCCTAATTTTTGGCCGAAATGTACCTTCTTTTTTTTCTCCATGGCTAGTGTACACAAAGTCTGAAGTCAACAACCTAGTGAGTGAACGTAAAAGTTCCCGAAAAGTGGGGCCCGGGCCATAGGATGTGGTCAAAACCACCAAAACACCGTGTTGCCAGTCGGTAGTTATTAGTCTAGCTCCCTACAAATATACCCACAATATTAATAACGACATGCAGCAATCACACTACGTCAGCTGCAGTATACAGAAACGGGTTAAAGTTAAATAAATTACGTCTAAACGATGGTAAATCTAGCTGTAGGTATATTGCACAACAGCAACGTTCCTGTTGTGCTATCATATCATCACTGTGTACAGAGGGTCAAATCGCATTTTCCGAGTACGATCACACATTTCTGAAACGTTTGTGTAATATATAGTATTATGATGTGGTGTTACAGCCAAACTGCGCAAACGAATATGATTACCATAGATATTCATCGATTTCGAAGAATATGAAACTTCGTCGATTTCGAGGGATCCCCCGAACTGTCGGTAGGTCGGAGATTGAATGTGGGTGGAGAGCGTCGGTGAATACAGAATGTTTTGTGAGTGGGACGGGTTCGCATATGTTAGGACAGTGCAAGTGCAACATGGTAAGCGGGTAGCATAATACAGTAGTCTAGGATTAGGAAGGGCAGCTTTGTGGAGGACGAAATGTACACAACTTGAAGCTAAGTTTGGTAGATGAACACTGGTGCGCGGTAGGTGAATGGTAGATGGGGGCAAGGTAAGTGGAGTGGGCAGGGTGAATGGGTTGAAATAGGACTGTTTGTCTGGGGATTTGAGTTTCAGGGAGGAATATTGGGTATAAGATAGTCACATACGCAAAGATGGGAGGCTGTTTATTTCAAAATGCAATATTTGCATACTTCTATGCGTATTGACTTAGAACACAAACATGATAAAGCCTCAAAGTGTAAAGGATTATAGACATTTAGAAGATTTTAGATATGTGAAAGAGCATGAAGTTTTTAAAATTTGTAAAAAAGCTGATATAGTTTTCAAGTTATGACTAAACAAACTTGTTTAATGATTTGTTAATGTCCGGAATTTGTGATAAAGAGGGAAACATCTCAAAATCTTTATATAATTCTTTAAATTCTGTTCTTCAAATTCAGCTACTTGTCAATTTCAGAATGTCTTTTCTACATACATGATGATTCGGGGTGTGACAAACTTTCATCAAATTTTGCCCAAAGTCCAATTCTATATTTCAGACAACATTGACAGAGGTAATGAAGAATCCTTGCACAATTAATGTCACACATTATTACAGCTAAAATTTTAAAATGCTGTAAACTGGTAAATTGGTCAAATTTTAACCGATTTTAATGAAATATTTTGCTGTTTTAATGTTTTAGATCTGGATCATATGTTAAATTAGTTAAGTCAATGTTGCCTCTAGATTATAGTCTTTTAAAGGTTAAATTGAGTTTCATAGACAAGAGATATGAGATCAAATTAATGTTCTTCATTAACTATGTTTACTAGTCAAAACAACCACATTTCAGAACATGTCATTCTTAACACCTTTCCATTGTTTTATGCATGTGAAATTCTATACATTGCATGTGTTATTCAGATTTGTCAGTTTGTAGAGTATTAGCACACAGCACAAAAACTGAGATTCACTAGTAGTTATCTCCCTATTTAGGCACTTGCTAAATATGATTTTGACGATAAATACACTGCTCCGGTCAAGTGTTAAACGTTCCATATCACCTGTTGATCATCGACCTGTGCATTCACTTTTGTCAGATCTGCTGCAAGCGCGTGTACCAAATACTGTACCGTTGTCTTTCCTTTGAAGAAATTGATGCTAATTAGCGAATTGTACATTATGTTATTTATATAAAAAGATTCATATTTTACGTTTCTTTGCTGGCTGTGCTGTGTATAGGAATGAAGTACGCTCGTCTTTGAAGGTCTCGTGACAAATATTTTTTACATATGTAAAGGAACTTTCAATTCTGAGTAAAATGGCCTTCAAAAATTTACAAAAAAAGCTTGTGTAGTTTTTCAGTTATGGTCGCGCAAAGTTTCAGATGTTAGAATTCAGGCGAAGTTTGTGATGTCATCAGATGAACGCAGCTCAATATCCTTAAGCAATTCTTTAAAATATGTTTTTCAATTTTAACCAGTTTTATAGTTTTATTTATTCTTTGCTGATGATATGTTGTTCTGGAGGTATAATCAAGCTTTGATATATCCAGATGGAATCGGATAGTAACCTTCAAAGTATGATTTAGAGAAGCTTGGACATGAAATAATCTCGCCCTTACATCAGCGATGTTCGGTTTTTTCACATCTTAAAAAATCGAACATCTCAAAGCCACCAAAAATGTACGCATCACTGCCCCACCCCTCCCCCTCCTCTTCCCCCACTCTCAATACATACAGTATACAATTATACATACACTGTACGTTCGGAGTTTATTTCGGAAATGGTTTAAGCGGACACAGCGTGTACATTACTAAAGAATTATATAGTGAGGGCGCTAAGAGTAGCAAAGTCGTGGATGTCGGGGCACAATATTAGCATAAAAACAAAGCATTTACATAAACAATTGAAGACGTGTTTATCTGCCTATGTCTGAATGTAACAAATTATTGCGCAATTTATAGCATATTGTCTTCCAATTAACAGATTTAGCCCAAGTTGTTGCTACATGTCCATATATCTTTAACATAGCTAACCAGTAGGGCCTTACGTCGTGATAGATATGTAGCGATACAATGGAGGTAGTACGCAACGGTAAAGATGATTTATAGAATATAAGTAGTAATATGAAAGAAGTTGCACGGGTGGTAAATAGTTATTCACATAACCTTGTGATGTGCAAAGTGTATGAAATGGTGAATAGTTATTATAAGCCTATTGATCTGACAGGAGTGGTAGGTGATGGTAAAGTTACATAATAAAAGAGGTACGTCATTGTGTATATATACTTATAGAACCTAAGTATGTTAATATGATTTCAAATAAATTAATAAATTTGACTTCAATTGTGTTGCTCCAAAATGGGTATGTCTCACCGCAAAAGTTTGAAGAAAAAGTCAGGCCATAAAGGCCAGTCAGAGAAAGAGTCAAGATTGCAAACAGTTTGTTCATGGTATAATGCCGATTTTTAAAATCCCAAATGTAAATTTTGGAAGATTGACCTCTAACAAGTATTTCATAATTTCTGTACTTTTAAATGGCATTTTACATTCTTGACTGACGATTTTGTGATATCAAATTTAACATTTTTTCGGAGCATTTAGGGGAAATGTAGTGTGCTGAACCACTTAATGTTGACCTAACTACAAAATTCCCATCAATGACTATCCTTCTATCAGATTGTTTCATCACCTAATTTTTCTAAGAAATCTCATCTCTTTTAATCTTTACTGGTTCTTCTTCATTCAATACCATCCACTGTACTCAGTCTTATCCAATCCAATTAAATGATGCCATTCAACATTTTCTCCCGCAAAAAAAAATATATTCATGATATGCTTTGCAGTGATTTATATGGCATTCACAAATATCAAACGAGCAGTCGATTAAGGTGAAATATACATTCCTCGTGACCTAACAAAGATGCAGTTTTAAAGAAGAGATCTGACGCCTAGCAAGAGAGATATCTGCTGGGATATAATTGCTTTCATTGCAAAAATTGATGAGCGTGCTTCAGTTGACATCTGAAAATTGTGAACATTTGCGACTGCAGCTTTAGTAAACTAAGAATCCATGTATTGTGGACACAATAGATTTTCTTTAGCAGTTTATCACATCAACGTGTGGTTCTGGTTAATTTGCAGTGCATTATCAACGCCAGGAGTTAATATTGTGTGTGGTCGTTTCTTAATAGCTTTTAATCAGAAAGAAAATTAGAGGGGGAATTTAAAGAAAATTTCGTATATGTGATCTTGCATGCAAAAAAATTGAGTCCAGCGTATGACAAACATAGGATTTACTTTGCCAAAAAGTATAATAAACTGAATGTGTAGCTTAATATGAAATACAAATATTAAATTTCATAAGATAATTTGCATATAATTTTAATTTTATAAAATGTATCTTTATGAATTATTATTTTTGAATATAAAAGCAGATTTTTTTATTATTTAAGTTTGTAATTGATGATGATATTCCTTGACACATAAAGTTTAAACTTTAAAAAGATTTTGAATGACCTCAATTAGGAAGTCTCTTCTACAATGTATAAAAGAAATGTTTATTAGATTAAATCTGGAATGTGACGGGTATTTTATTAACACGTGTGATTTAGATTTTCAACTGGTAGAACAGATATAGCTTATTGTAGTTGTCTAGGGATTAATCCAATTTTTAGTAATATAGGCCAATTCTTTTCTACAAAAGATTTCCTCTTAGGATTATGTTTGGACAAAGATTCAATAATTCGAAACATACGAAATTCATTATCATATGTATACACGCAATAAGTCTATAAGCTACCTTTTTAATTAAATCGCTGACTCCTAAAGCATATACAAATTTGCACATTTTCTTGAATTGATAGGCTTGAAAATTGAAATAGCTGTAAAATGTTTCAAGCTATTTCGTTGGAATTGTTTATATTTCGATAATCTAGAAACGCTGTCTCAATATGACTCTCTCATTTTACACAAAAACAGTTGCCGCACTTAAAAATACTCCTCAATTAAGTGATTAAAATGCCAAGCACCATCAATTTTGTAATCTCCATGATCGCCATTAGTTAGTATTTTCAAATTTTAACTCCAATTTGCTTCTGGCCAACGTATCAGTTGACAAAAATAATTATGGAAATCAGTTCTTAATTATGAAATATTTTGTTTAAATTTGGAAGAAATTAAGGTATCTCTTTACAGGATTAATTCAGTGGTGTGACATGCTCATCTGCTTTAGAAGAAAATAAACCACATTTTTGAAGAAATTAGCTCGATATTGTTTCATTTTGGTTATATCATATCTAATTTATGCGGCAGGTTTGTTTGCAAACAATTTGGTGTTGAAAGTCCAGTTGGTAAGACTGATATCAAACATTTACTTTCTTTACAACTAGAACTAGATTTCGGAGTAACTTGCTAGGGATACTTTTAAACTTACTTTTATAGAATGAATGCACATTTTTGTTCAGTTTATAATTGACAGCTACAAACAAGATCTAACGTACTAACATTCACCCCAATGATTCCGAGAAATATTTTAATAGAGAAGGACTTCTGAAGTCTAATGCCAGCGATATATATGCAAACCTTTTACAAGTTTAAGCTTCAAGACATTCTTGACAGAATAAATATTTTGCAGCGATGTTCACTGTTTGGTTCTTTTCATTCTCCTCCATCATATCAGAGAAACATCTTTAACCCATAAACGTATTATTTTAGACTAGGAAACTAACATAAATATACTACAACTATGTTTTAAGATAAGTAACAATATGCAGATTTTGTATATATAGTGACTAAGAAACAAGCACATGAAGATGTGTTAAGCGTTATAAATTTTCTTTACAGATGAGATTAATAATTCTAAATAGCGTATGCAAGCAATGATCAGTTTTGCCTAATATCCAGAAGCTCATTTGAACCTGAAACAATCAAATAGGTACATGAGGAAATAGAGCTATTCAGTTAAAGCGTCTCGCTGCGTGAAATGAAGCAGATTTGTATCTTAGTTTTTTCTACACAAACAATTGAACGACAATAGCAGTTGGCATAAATATAATTTACCTTGCTGCTTCCTTTATTACTCAGTGTATGAATTTCCTGAACGTAATAACACGACAGGCATAATATATGCAGTGATCAAGTCTGGAAGTGCAAATACTTTCGAGGTGTGGATGTTTGGAAACTTGCATCACACGTTTTCAAGTACTTAGTGTATGATGGAGAAGCAAGTAAAATGTAATTCACATTATGGCAGATTATAAAGAAATGGGTGTTACGATTGAAACTTAACTTGTGATAATGCACACCTAATGTGTTATTTCCGTTGAAAATGGTACAGCAAAAAAAAAAAAAGTCACCGGTTGTGTGCAAATGGCAAAAGCAAATTACTTACACTGCAAAAATGACACCCATATGACAAAGCTTCACAACAAAGAATAGAGATGACAAAATTTATGATATGAGATGTTTTCTGATTTAGCGTCTTGGTGAATGAATATATTTGCGATGCAGAAAATTAACAAATTCATTTGCAAGTGCTTTAAAAGGAAAACTTGGTCTAATTTGCAGATTTTAAAAATTTACACATTCTCTATCTAGTACTGATAACATTCAAGTTGATTTTCCTTTTTTTCAAAGTGTCTTTGAAAGTTCCAACTGGCCGGCAATTGTTACTTTTAAAACCTTAAAAAACTTGATTTCAAAATTTGACAAAACAGTAGTTGCAAATAACATTGAAGAAGTCCCGAAAACAACTCTTTCAAAATGACCTGGTTTCTACAAATCACCTTAAGCACCTAAATGGGTCAATCTTCTTTCCCCTCTAACTTGCTTTCAGTGCATTTTAAGGACTTATTGTTTTCAATGCACTTTTTATTGTATAAGTTGGTTAATTTACTGATATCTTCCGCTTGTATTGAAAATCTACGGTCCAACCGACTGAAGCGAGGACTACCATTAAACGGTTCTGTGAAAGTACATCCAATGTCAGGTATCGGTTTATCTGGATTTATTTTTAGAGGGGGAAGAAATCCTGGACGTTTTTGTGATAATTCGTCTTCTAGCATAAACGGTGCCGAACCCCTTCTCTGGAGAAGTAGCTTTTTTCGGAAATCGAATTTCTTTTGATGTTTTGACAACTCGACGGACGAAGCAGTTCTTCTTCCTTCGGTGGATAAAGAGGAGTCCCAACTTCCGCTGATATCGCTACTTTCCTCTCGAATATTTTCATTTTGTAAGTCTTCCGGGCAGCTTCTTGCTGGGGCACCAACTTTGGAATTTTCAATTATAGAGCGAGGAACGTTGATCGCATGAACAGTTTGACTTTTTCGAAGAGGTGGCGGCATACCAGGCAGTGATCGCCTTCTGTTAGATATTCCCTTAGGGGGAGTTCTGGCTTGCATTGGCTCGGGTGAATTATTTAAAGAATGGTTTCGGTTTAATGTGATGGAATGGCAAGAAGAACAAACTGACGAATTGCTTCCATTTTCACTTCCTATGTTAAAAGTGTCCAACTGAAAATTGTCTGAACTTTGTCTCCGTCTAAGAGGTCTTTGAATTGATCTTGGTGAGGCACGGCGAACAGATTCTTGACTTCCATACACTACAGGGGATGATGGTAAAAGGCTGGTACGAATGTCACCTTCATTCTCTGGCATTTCTGTTAAAACTGGAGAACAACCTCCACTCTCGGACTGATTTATACTTCCTCGCCGCCTCAGTCTCCTCGTGGAGGGGACATTGTTTGTTAGTGAATTCGTCAACGGGCTGTGAAGTTTGTGCTTGATTTCACCAAATGGCAAATGTAGTGTCTGTTCTAATAACACATCTGGTTCCAGACAAGATTCAGATTCAATTACAATATTGTCATTAGCATTCTTTTCCGGATGTTCATATTCGTTCCGTTCCACTTCGGTAGAAAAGTTGTTTGTGTTTGTTGGTAGCTTGAATTCAATATCTCGAGGTGCAATACTTTTGAATAAAGGAGGGCTTTTTACTAACGTTGGAGGAACATCAAGATATTGTTTTGTTTCTCGTTTCCGTTCTCCCCTCTCCTTAGTTGTAATAATAATAACTTCTCTACCTTGTGCTTTACACACATCGACTAACAATGTTAAAACGTCCGTATCCCCTGCATCCACAGCAAATACTAATGCTGAAGCACCCGTCTTATCAACACAACGTGGGTCAGCATCATGATCCAATAATAATCTTACGATTTCAAATCCACATTTTGAAATGCATGCACACATTAAAGCTGTTTGACCATTTTTGTCTGAAATATTAGGTTTTGCACTGTTAATTAAGAGGTATTTTACCAACTTTAATTGCGATCCTTTCTCTATATCACTTGTTTGTAACATGCAAGCAAACATCAGTGCTGTCCGGCCATGATCATCTTGCTTGTTAACATCAGTTCCCCCTTCAACCAGTAGCCGTGTTAATCGAACCTTACCCTTGCTAACAGCTTTCATTAGTGCTGTACTGTCACTGTCAAGTATCAAGTTGGTGTGGTCTCCCAGTACCTGAGAGTCCACCACGGGTAAACGTTTATCTACAATCATGCTCGACATCTATCAAGTTACTCTGTGATGCATCGAAAGATTCAAAAGAAATTATTCAATACAGTTATATAGTTATCCAATCCTGCTAGGCATGGTTTCCACGAAAAATATTTTCGACATGTCACAGGTTTGTAATTTTGCTTATTTCCAACTGTTATTGAAAATAATTCTCAATCTCAATTCTCAAACTTGGGATCCCGGTTAAATTTTATTCGTAAAGCGCAATCTCTTTATATAGAATTTTTAAACTGAACAAGCACCATGGCATGGTTCTTCCTTTGTATTCATACTTTTAATAACAAATTCACTTGAGCAGGATAGAATGCAACGATGAACCGTAAATCCCAATTATTCAGCGCATCCCTACCATATCAGAAATAAGAGTATCTTCAACGAGCGCGATAATCATATAGTTTTAGTAGGTATGCTACACAAATTCAAAAATCACACCCGAAAATATCACTGCTGATGTCAAAGCAAGCGAACCACTGAAATTCTCATAATGCTAACGCATTCAGCAAGATGAATCAACCAACAAAGCAATCATATTCAATAATAATTCAGTTACAGATACGTTTAGGGAAGAATAAATATTTCAGTATATATATATATATATATATATACATTTATATATATATATATATATACTTTTATCCTATCGAAAGCACAATTGCGACAAAGCGTGAATCTATGACTTGATGCAACGAGATCAAGAGTAAAGATGTGACAGTTTGTTTCTCACATTGTATCTGTTTTGGTTATGCTCTGGTACAAATTTGTCGGTCATTTTTGTTGCGTCCAATAAGTACTTTGAAGGCGCTGTGCTATAAAGCTGAGCACTGAATCATAATTAAACCTCTCCATGCAGATCTCAGTCATTGCATGTCGATTTAATCTATCTAACCCCGTGAAATGTGCAGCCCTGGAATCAATCAGAGCACAACGCAAAGTGTCATCATAGATAGGCCTTCCATGTATTATATTTCCTCACATATTTCATTTACTTTACGTTCTCACACAGACTACGATGGAAATGTTGTAAAAACTGTATTCGAATTGTGAAATGTGAAGTTTTAGGAGTTTATGGTAGTTTTTTTTTTACAATCATTCAACAGATGAGGCTTGAACTATAGGGATGTAACACTTATTGCATCTGGGTTTGAACCGTAAAAGGGTGGGTCGGTTGAGATAACGCCTATAAACTTGTGTGTATCCTCTCGTTATAACATATCAAATACACATGTAACAGTACACAATTTTCATTTAACTTTTTAATACTTATCATCCATTGTTTTTTAACGAAATGAGGGTAAGAATGACGAAATCGAGTTGAACAGATACATATCTTTTCGACCATTAAACCTTTCAACCCATAGTTATTGCCACAACGTTACAGATTTGGTACAGGTCAACCAACTTTCAAACCTTTTATAAGTATTGTATTTAAATTTTCGCTTTTTCAGTACCTAATGTTGCCTGGTCTATTAACTAACGGTTGTAAACTCCATTCCGTAGTCAAGTGGGCGTGTTCATAAAAATGTCCAATAAAACATTATCTAATCTAAAGTTCAATATATCTAAGATACGGATCCAGGATTTTATCAAAGTTGGGTCCAAACCTTAGAATCAGTCCAAGGCCAAGTTATGACAATGTATATGGTTTTATTGTTAGAAGTGTATTGGTGAAATTCCAAAAAGGATACCTCCGGATCCACCCTTAATCTTTGCCATCACCATGTAGCATTTTCATAAAAGCACAGACATGTATGAATGAAAGGATCGTTGGTACATGCAAGAACTTAACTCTTTCGTCTTTAAACACGACTGCTCTTTGGAGATCTCTGCTCGATGAGGTTTCGGGGCAATCTACTTACTCTCCACACATGCCACATAGCCTTTCAAAGACACATATTTTTTTACACTAAGTTCTGTCCACTAATTCTACCTTCTGACCGTTAGTATAAAAAGTATGGTCACCTCATAGAATAAGGTGAGACAATTGGCCAACGCAACATCATTTAAAACATCTTTAGTGAGATATGGCCATAGTTTATTCTATTTTTGAATGAAATTTATTATTACATAATCGTTGGACTTTTGGAAAATCTCAGTTATTAGTGAGACTGAGCAATGTTTTTTAATTCCCTGCAATTATTTCAGTATTCCTTGATTTGATAAAATGATCGGCAAACAAAATTCATACACTAAACCAACGGAGATATTTTTATTCAGGAAGTTAGCGAGAGGACAGCTGAATGGTTTATTATTATTTTCTATCAATTGAACTTAATAGTTTGCATTCCCCATGAAGAATTGCTATATAAGATGAAGTTTTATTTTGAATTCGGTCGTGATGCACAATGTGACAGAGGTGGGAATTTCTGAGAAAGACGAATATTTCAGTGCAATGTTGAGTATCCTGATGTACTGTACTTAGGTAAACGTAGATTACTAGCAACTCTACTTCAAACAAATCAAAAATTGATTTACAATCGCCTGTTTTTAAAATGTTTGTTTTCAGGTAACTTTTTTTGATAACCTCATAGAAATGTGCCGCATATGTTTGAGCCAAGTTAAATGAATTGTAATAATAATGGTTACAATGGTATTTTACATTCGCATCGAATCTTTTTCGAATGAATGTATAATCTTTGTAATATGACCAGACCATACCTCTGAAACAAGTGAATACTGTTCATACCAATTTGAGAGCGTAGAGTATATTCCCGACGTTTACCTGATACATAAGTAACTCTAAATGTTTAAATCAGGATCTACTTGAATGGTGTGCATTTGGTTACTTCAGTGTTTTCTTGCCGCCTTTCTAAAATTTAAGATGATTACAAAAAGTTGATTTCAATGTGAAATTCATTGTTGTTTTATACTTTAAGCATTTTCGCTGAACAAATCACGTACTTCCGAAATTCCAGATTCATAGGACACGAAAATTGTATATCTAAGACTTACAAGTACAGAATTACAGCCCTTTCAAAAGGGTTGGTTGTGGCCGTACACTTTAAAATAAAAACTTCCAATTACCAAGGTGCGAATAATGACTCTTTCAAATATATTTTGTTTCAATTCCATTGCCATTTTGCAATGATACGATTTTGATTTGGCCAAACAAATCAAGTGTTTCGGCACTCGAAAAGCGAATACAATTAAAGGAAAACAGTTTTGATAAGAAGATAACCCAGTGATACCAATCTGCGTACCTTCTCATGGTCGATTGTCATACATTACGTTCATTGTCACGGGTTAACCATATAATCTGGGGCACCGGAGCGAGGTATGCACAAGACCCAGCTGGGTGAACCACCGATATACGATAAACGAGCATAGTGATGAATCCGGGATAACGCAAGATTAATTACAGGCTAACCCTGTTCATTTATAGACCCATTAGCTTATATTTGCACTATGAATATGAAATATGAGAAATATATCTAACTTTGCAATTTTCACTTTTAAACAAAATACCACTTCCATCAACAAATACACTTGTGCATTCAAGTTGTTGATGAGAACTAAATTTGAACAATGCTCATTACGTCATTTAAAAATATTACACAGGTATTTTTCCTTTGATCAATTAAAACACATGGACTACTTACAGAAGATTTAAAATTAGTATTTTCGTGGGTGAAAGAGAGGGGTTGGGGGTGAAATTGTGGGGTATGGGGTTATGAGGAATCCACTTTCATTTTGGAGGAAAATGCTTGGAAGATAGATGTGTTCATACGTTTTTTCTTGAATATACATAATCCTTCACCGGTGATTGGATGATTTTCTACTGCGATCGTTAACCTATTAATGACCTCAGTGCACTACTCTCTATATTGACTTTAGTGCGTGGTGAACGAGATGGTGAACATAGCTGCTATAAATTTTGCTTATAGTGCACATCTAGCAGTATGTTTAATTGAACGGTTTATCCCGTCCCATAGAGGACACGAGTTCCCGTCCGACAAGTATTGGCGGCACCACTTTTCTGATTGCAATAACAGTCGTTAAAAAGTTCCAGTCACACTTTTGTTCAACTTATAAGTTATCAAACAGTGGGCGATACCTGCAGAGGGGGCGCCATAAATGAATAATTTTATACGTGTCCTTTGCAACGTTTTCCTCCCACAGCCAGGATGTGCGTGTTTACGGGAGGTGCGGATTATTATCAGACTTAATTAAAATTAATCGGTGCACCTAGGTCTATAAGAAAATCATTTGTCCTTGAATTTTTTTCAAACGTTCCAGGATTGTATATCATGCCAGCCTCGAAAAGAACAAATCTACCGTTTGTCATTTGATCAACTTAATGGCCAATCAAATATAATTTAAGTTTTAGTATCAACTTTCTAATCATTCAACTTACTAAATATTTACCCATTTCGTGTATTTCGGTAAGTTCCCACTCATTCCTTGCAGTCAGTCACTGTCCTTGACAATGTGGAATACGCACCCTCAAATAGCAGTAGCGCGCCTGAGTCTTGGACGAAATTGGTATCGCACTTTTCCTACTCCATTTTAATATTGGTTGAAACAAAATCCCGGGATGATCCTCTTTAACTCAAACATCGAGATGGGTTACAAGGGGCTTGAGAATGTAAGAACTAATTTTGTCCAAGATTTTAGATTTGATGTGTATGGGCAAAAATCTGTACAATTTCGAAATCATGACCAATTATTTTCAAAATTTGTGTGTAAAATTTCAAAATTCACCCCCATTGGTACCTTACTGCTTGTTGTGATCGATTGGAAAGCTAGCGATTATCAAAGCATCCAGGGCTTGAACATAAAAAATGTTGGGACAAAATTACAAGTGAGGTAGTTAAGTATGACAATATTAAACATTTTTTTTTTTTTAATTCTTCAATGAAAACACATTATTAAGCGCAAGTGGGATATTTGACCGGAAATTGGTGTCAAGTACCAGTGCATCTTTAACATCAACTGTAGTCCGTTAACCTCACTGTTTCACCCTTATTCATACATGGTTTAAAAGATGAGACTAGTATCTAAATGAAAATATAAAATTAAGGGTGGCACAGCTGATATTTTTACAAATAAAGTGACGTTAAACTTGTGAATACTATTTCCTATTTCGCTAGATTTGGATGTCGATCGTTTAGGGGGCGGGCGTTTGCATACTTTTGATCTTTTAACTTATTGGTTGGGAGTGGATCCGTTTACATTGTTTAGTTGACATTGTAAATATATTTTGTTTCTTTATTAAAAATTATACATTTGTTTTATTTGTTCAATGAAAAGATATGCTTAAGAAACAAGTAGAATAGTTGACCGGAAATAAGCGTCCGGCACCAATACATCTTTAATATCGACTGTAGCCGTGTAACCTCTCTGTGCCACCCTAAATTATACACTGTTAAAAATAATGAGATTCATATGTATACGAAAATATAAAAATCAGGGTGGCACAGCTAAAATGTTTATGACTAAGGTGATGTTAAACGTGTGAATACTATTTCTTATTTTGCTAGTTTTGGAAATCGATCGTTTAGAAACAGGAAAGGGTGGGGTGGAGAAGGAGGGGGTGGGGAGGTTGCATATCTATAATCATTTAACCTTATAATTGGCAAAGGGTTCGGTTATATTGTTCAGTTGACATAGTAGATATAAACTGTTTCTTTAAATAAAAATTATGTATGAGATTAATATCTAAACGAAAGTATAAAATTAAGGGTGGCACAGCTGATATTTTTACGAATAAAGTGACATTAAACTTGTAAATACTATTTCCTATTTCGCTAGATTTGGATATCGATCGTTTAGGAGGGGTGTTTTGGGGAGGATGGGGATGGGGAGGGGGCGTTTGCTAATTTTTGATCATTTAACTTATTGATTGGCAATTGAATCGTTTATATTGTTTAGTTGACATCATAAATATTCTGTTTCTTTAAATAAAAATTACACATTTGTTTTATTTCTTCAATGAAAAGATATGCTTAAGAGCAAGTAAAATATTTGACCAGAAATTGGCGTCCGGCACAAGTGCATCTTTAATATCGACTGTAGCCCGTTAACCTCACAGTGCCACCCTAAATTATACATGGTTTAAAAGATGAGATTCATAAAAAAAAATCCCCCCCTACAAAAAAATAATGATAAAAAATAAATAAATTTTAAAAAATCGAAAATAAAAACTTTCAAAAAATAAAAGAAATAAATACAAAATAAATAAATTAATATATATATATATATATAAAAATAATGATAAATAAATAAATAAAAAAATTTAAAAAAGAAATAATAATAATGATAATAATTATAATAATAATAATAATAATAATAATAATGATAATAATAATAATAATAATAATAATAATAATAATAATAATAATAATAATAATAATAATAATAATAATAATAATAATAATAATAATAATAATAATAATAATAATAATAATAATAATAATAATAATAATAATAATAATAATAATAATAATAGTAATAATAATAATAATAATAATAATAATAATAATAATAATAATAATAATAATAATAATAATAATAATAATAATAATAATAATAATAATAATAATAATAATAATAATAATAATATTAATAATAATGATAACAATAATAATAATAATATCAAAATAAAAGAAATGAAAAGGAAATGAAATAAGATAATATTTAGAATTGAATTCAGAAGTAATACGGGAAGATAACCATATTAACAAACGTAGTATATAGTGTTTCTAGAATGTGGAAAGACGTAACTTGGATTCCTGGTCATTCCTTCCCCCTATCCATGTATAATTGAGTTAGCTGCGAAAAGACAGTTACAAAAGAATTACGTTCTTGTCACTGGAAATTTTCCCGTCTTTTACGGTATAGTTCACTATGTTGAAACTTTACTTGGAACTTGCTAAGTCGTTGACAAATATTGAATACCCTGCCAACTGGGCGAATGTCGAATAACGAAAATCCTGCTAACTTCAGGTTGAATTTTGAATATCCTGCTAACTTCATCCGGGTCAGGTGTCCTTTGCATTGGCCCTTGCGCCCTTCGCCTATCGCCGAGACTCGCAACTCATTACGACTCATATACCAGTTCAGTGTTACGAAATTGGGATGCTGTTGAAAACATGGAGACAGGAGCCATGATGGTTCTTAGTGAGGGTAGCAGAGAATCAAGCGTTTGTAAATAAGGAATAACAAAAAATGAAAAACTTAGATTTTAACTCAAATAATTGATTAAAGAAATTCGTACAATTAATTTGCTAATAGTTTTCTGGAAGTTTGTTCTATCTATCATATATTGTAGTAGTTGAAGAAATAACAACTGAACGTCATGCGGTGGTTGAGTAAACCATTTCTGTACTTTTCGCGATACCGTTACTTCATACTGCGTGTATGCCAGTATAATACACATCCACGGCGTTCATAACTTGGCTTATAAGCGACCGTTATAACCATAGGGGCACTTAACGTTAGACTCAATAGCAATTATCAAGTGGAATGTAAATTTTTTTTTGTGGAAACGGATTTGAAAGGTTTGTTTCTCCGTCATATCTAGCATAGAAGTACCGGGAAGCTGGGATATTTTTGTAAGAAAATAAATTTCCGCGACGAATCTATTAAGCTTAACGATAAGTGTGCCCCTATGGCAGTATGGTTGTAATTTTGACGGCCGCCTATAAACCACACTTGATTTTTGTTGAATTCTGATTCTTATGTAAAAGCACTCGCATCCTGGTCATGAAACTCATAAAAGATGTAAGATAAATTCCTTAATCATCCATTCCCTGTAAAAAAAATGTCAAATTTTCTTTTGTGGGTGTAACATTGGTGACACTTTTTGAGGCATTAAAAATGAAACTCCAGTCGGTTTTTATTACCAAAATCAAGGTAAATCACACCATTTACATATGATCATTAACAAATCTGTTATTTGGGGTGAAAATACCCTTTTAAAAATATATTGCTATTTAGTCATCTATTCATCAATTATTTTAAAGAATTTGATAGAGGCTGCAATCAAACGGCTGTTTTACGTCTCACAAGGCTCTGAAAATAACAAATTTCCCCCAATTTTGCTTTTAAGGAATTTTTTACAGAAAAAATGGATTGGATTGTAACGAATCTTGCCAATTTGAAGAACTTCTTGATCAGGAATGCGAGAGTTTTTAAACAAGATTCAAAATTCAATAAAATTTGTGGTTATTCCTAAGCAGCCTACCTGATGAGAGACTTCATCATCTTCTTGGGATGACTTTAAGTGGCATTTTCTACCCATATCAATAGAGTTAGCTAGCCTGGACCTAAAATACAAAGGACATGTATGGCTGTGTCCATTTTTGGTTTTCGTATCATATACTAAAAAGGAGATTTCTCTCAAATTGGCATTTTGTTTGTTTATAAATAACAGTAGGCCTACACTCCACTAAACAGCTAAATAACAATACATACCAAAAACCAACTGGTAGTGTATGATTTATAGTGACGTGCTCAACTAAACAATACCTGTGAGATAAAAGTTTAGAATTGCAGAAAAAATATTAACTTTTATTCAGTCAATGATTTTTAACAATGTTAATATATACATCAAAAATATTTGTTTCATTGTTTCTAAATTCTACAGTGGATATGCCCAAAATCGAATTGGGCAAAACTACAGCCAATTTCGCCTTAAGGCATATAGATGATATCTATAGACAAATGGCGCCACCGTCCCTGAGAAAACTGTACAGTGTTAGTTTAAATCGATCATAATCATCATGAAAGACTTAACTTGTTTCAAATTGAATGGATAGATTTCAAAATGGCTGTTTCGCGCCTAAAAGCCTAGCTGTATTGTCTGTTATTTATAATGTTTCGAAAACGGTGTGATATACACATCAAATGGGAGCAGGAAACATTTAGCCATGACAGTAATGAAGGTAAATATTTCATGAGTTTTAAGTTTCCCCAAGCAGAGATATTTTTCCCAGACGTATTTCAAATATGTAACATTACCTAAGGCTTTAACGTTAGGATAGCAAAGGATCATAGGAAATATCACAAAATGGCGGTTTCACATGGCAAAATGTTCCTATTTTTAGGAACATTTGTATTCCCATTAATAAGCATGCTCCCGGATTAATTGTTTTGTGTATGTGTAAATGTGTGGGGGTATGGGTTAGTGTGTATGTGTGTGTGTGTGTGTGTGTGTTTTGGGCGTGTAAAAACTAACGTAGTAGTTTCGAAGATACTACTTAAAGTGTTGGTAGATAATAGGCCAATCACAGATATGGTACTTCCTATAGCCTTTATGATGTTAAAGGATCGGTTCTGTGACGTGGTGACTTGTTTAATAGCAAACAAACAAAATTAGAACATCAGTGATGCAGTAGCTCAGCACTATATTTTGGGTATGGGTATAAGCCTGTTTTTGTAAGTGGCTTGTTAATTTGAGTAGGCTGATGGTGTTATGAATACGTCAGCAGGTCAGTGCCGTCAGGGGAGGGAGAGGGGGTGGGGATTCAGCCCCAATTAGTTGCAGACCTGTAATAAAAATTGATGTATTTTCGTCATTGCAAATTAATCAAACTGCTCCCCGGCCTAGTGACCCACCATACTGCCATAGAGGTATTATGCACTGGCATCCACAGGAGGTAGAACTCAGGGACTCGTCACATCACCCTCTTTTTCTTTTTCTTCCTCTTTTTCTTCTTCTTCTTCTTCTTCTTCTTCTTCTTCTTCTTCTTCTTCTTCTTCTTCTTCTTCTTCTTCTTCTTCTTCTTCTTCTTCTTTTCTTTTTCTTTTTCTTTTTCTTTTCTTCTTCTTCTTCTTCTTCTTTCTTCTTCTTCTTCTTCTTCTTCTTCTTCTTCTTCTTCTTCTTCTTCTTTTTCTTCTTCTTCTTCTTCTTCTTTTTCTTTTCTTTTCTTTTCTTTTTCTTTTCTTTTCTTCCTCTTCCTCTTTTTCTTCTTCTTCTTCTTTTTCTTCTTTTTCTTCTTCTTCTTCTTCTTCTTCTTCTTTTTTCTTTTCTTTTCTTCTTCTTCTTCTTCTTCTTCTTCTTTTCTTTTCTTCTTTTCTTCTTCTTTTCTTCCTCTTCCTCTTTTTCTTCTTCTTTTTCTTTTCTTTTCTTCTTCTTCTTCTTTTCTTTTTCTTTTCTTCTTTTTCTTCTTCTTCTTCTTCTTCTTTTTTCTTCTTCTTCTTCTTCTTCTTCTTCTTCTTCTTCTTCTTCTTCTTCTTCTTCTTCTTCTTCTTCTTCTTCTTCTTCTTCTTCTTCTTCTTCTTCTTCTTCTTCTTCTTCTTCTTCTTCTTCTTCTTCTTCTTCTTCTTCTTCTTCTTCTTCTTCTTCTTCTTCTTCTTCTTCTTCTTCTTCTTCTTCTTCTTCTTCTTCTTCTTCTTCTCTTCAAAAATCTTCTTCTTCTTCTTCGAAAATCTTCTTTTCTTCTTCTTCTTCTTCTTCGAAAATCTTCTTCTTCTTCGAAAATCTTCTTTTCTTTCTTCTTCTTCTTCTTCTTCTTCGAAAATCTTCTTCTTCTTCTTCGAAAATCTTCTTCTTCTCCTTCGAAAATCTTCTTCTTCTTCGAAAATCTTCTTCTTCTTCTTCGAAAATCTTCTTCTTCTTCTTCGAAAATCTTCTTCTTCTTCGAAAATCTTCTTCTTCTTCTTCTTCGAAAACCTTCACCTTCTTCTTTGAAAATCTTCTTCTTCTTCTTCTTCTCCGAAAATCTTCCTCTTCTAATAACGAATAATAACAAATATTAGATGAATTTTTAACATAACTGAAAGCAGATAATGTACAATACAATCAATTGAAAATAATAAGAAAAGCGCATCTGTGTATTCTGCGACTTCATAGAATGATAAGTGAATGAAAGAAAAATAAATCATAAAAACACAATTAAGCGAAAAATTAGCAAAGCTAGCTAACGTAGTAAAAACAGTCAAAGAAGAAAATAACCAATGAAAGGAAAGCGCAAAATACACAGATGTACCTTGCCTCCCTCTATCCACAAAAAATATACATTAACGGTAAAGGAATGAGTAACGCAATATGACGTAATGAGACGCACTGAATATCAACCGTCAGAGAATGTTAACAGTACGAATAAGAAAAATAGGTAGCTAGGCTCTGTTTATAAAGTTTAACAAAGCAATAAATTTCACAGCGTCAAAGCAGAGAATTGTTGGGTTGAGATACATAACAGCCTCAACCACATACAAAAGGAGTAAACTGAATGTAGAATACATTTAAGTATAAGTGCGAAGAATACAGTAGCTTAGCCTACATTAGTATGTAGGCTTACTTAAAGAAATTATAAAGAAGGTTGCTATTTGGGTTGCCATGACGATTAATATACCCATCAACTTGAAGAGTAAATAACAAAATGCGATGAAAATCATTAACTTGGGGTAAAACAGACTTACACCTGCAATTATAAATGTAATTTTAAGCATGAATTAGAAAATAAATTAAAGGGGCTTTCATATTATCTAGTTGTCCAAAAAATACAATGACTTTATTAAGAACAATGAGGTTTGAACTTATTTACCCCAAGTTAATCATTTTCATCGCATTTTGTTATTTAATCTTTAAGTTGATGGGTATATCAATCGTCATGGCAACCCCAAAAAACATTATTATTATTAGTATTATTATTATTAGTATTATTATTATCATTATTATTATTATTATTATTATTATTATTATTATTATTATTATTATTATTATTATTATTATTATTATTATTATTATTATTATTATTATTATTATTATTATTATTATTATTATTATTATTATTATTATTATTATTATTATTATTATTATTATTATTATTATTATTATTATTATTATTATTATTATTATTATTATTATTATTATCATCATTATTATTATTATTATTATTATTATTATTATTATTATTATTATTATTATTATTATTATTATTATTATTATTATTATTATTATTATTATTATTATTATTATTATTTTTATTATTATTATTATTATTATTATTATTATTATTATTATTATTATTATTATTATTATTATTATTATTATTATTATTATTATTATTATTAGTAGTAGTAGTAGTAGTAGTAGTAGTAGTAGTAGTAGTAGTAGTAGTAGTAGTAGTAGTAGTAGTAGTAGTAGTAGTAGTAGTAGTAGTAGTAGTAGTAGTAGTAATATTAGTAGTATTATTAGTATTATTAATATAAATTATTATCATAAGTTGCGATAGTGTGATTACTCTAATTTGATTGACATTTGGGGCCTGCGGTCCTAGGTAGAAATGTGTTGTATAATGTTATGCACAGGGACGTGTATAGGACAAGGGCACGGGCATAACGTAAGAGGATAACATAACTACATTTCGTCCGAAAAAGAAAACAAAACATGGTATTTGAAGAGAAATGGTAGGAAAATGAAACTAGAATACTTTGAAAATGATTTGGAAACTTATTTATGTCTCTTATTTTCATGGCCTTACGAGACGGGACGAAGACCAGGAGGGGAGGGGGGGGGGAGGGGGCACTAGTCCGGCAGAGATGTGAAATATCGAATGTACTATTTAAATTATAGATATTTCTGAAGCAAATGCCCTATAGTCTGCTATAAATAATCAACATCATACTTGGGCCGTAACGAGAAAGATGTAAAATGTCGGGTGCACTATTTAGATCAGAGAATGATCCAGGAGGATAGGGGGAATCAGGAAAAATGTCAAGAGTCGAGAGTCGAGAGGGTATGCATGACCCAGATATCTAGTCAAGTCGGGCATGACTCTGCTCGACTCATCCAACCGACATAAGGAGGGGGTGGAGACTTAGGAAGTGGGGAGTAGCGGGAAAGGTACTCCATGAACAGATGAAAGGATTTCACATTCCCGCTGCATGCTTTTTCTTTCAACTGGGACTCCATTTCCAGGCAGTTTTTCAATTTGGGGGAAATTTCCTTTAATTATCAGGAAACAAAGTCGAATTGGTTTCCAAGAATCATATCGTCAACATCATGCAGAGTCGGGAGGGTATGCATGACCCAGATATCTATTAGAGTCTGGCCTACAGGGGGCTGCCTCCCCCCAGTCCCCTACCTCGTAAGGCCATGAGGGTGCAGAGTCTTACGAAGTGGGGAGCAGGAGGAAAGGTACTCCATGAACAGATGAAAGGACTTCACATTCCCCGCCGCATACTTTTTCTTTCGAGTGGGACTTATTAACATAAGATTGACGGAATGAATGAAGGTAGTTTTCTAAAAATTGAATTATATTTTCCGGGAGGAATGTGATTGAAACACGCTATAAAATCATACCTTAGCACCTTACTTCGGTAGAGCATAGTCCTCCCCCCCTCCCCTTCCTTTCTCTCCCCTTTGACACACACACTACCATCCCTATATTTGAAAATTCAGTTTTCGGAATTGCGAAAAAAACCCAACAAAATGCTGAAATTTTGCGGTCAGTAATCGGAAAATGGTAGATTATTATTCGGAAATGTCCAAATAAGGGAAACCATTGAATCAGAATTAATTGATTTTGTTTCCTGGAAAAGGGTATAGCGATGGAATGGAAAAAGATGTGTTCCATGGGAAGGCAGGGTCGAGTATGGAGCATAAGGGATGGACAGATGGGTGGGCATAAAATTCAATAAATCTAAATTAAGTTTTCAATATTCTTACCTGGTGAAGCCAGAACATGGCGATACAATTGTATTCATTTGAGAGCCAAATTAAAGCTTTGATTCGGTCGAAATGTACCAAGATTTCATTTTCCAAGGCGAAATAAATAGACTAATAATTCGAAGATATTCGTAAACTTAAGAAAATATGTTGTGATTATAAACCAAGGAAAGTCCGGGATTTAAAATACCTGATTGGGGATCAGGAGCAACACCCCGTAAGTGCTACCATCATTAGAGCCAAATGAAATATTAGATTCGGGCTAAAAAAGTCCTGTTTTTTGCCCCCCCCCCCCGTACCCGCCCCTCCCCTTCCGCCTTCCTGACCTTCCTCTGCTCCATTGTTTTATATCAAAATAATTGCAATTTTGCTTTGGGCAAATTTAAGCTGGGATTTTCGGACCGGGGCCAAATAAATAGAATACTTCAATTTTCCGCCTTTTGCCAACCGCCCTATCATTTTAAATTGAAATATTTGCAACATGGTCCCGTACTTAGGCGTATCTTGAATTTCTTTCTACCCATTTTTTGCAGCACGGGGGGCGAAATGATACTTTTCCCTTAGTTTTTCATCTGGGGTGACCACCGTCTTGCCGCCGCTATCTGCGCATGTGACGACAACTCTCCAGGTAGTTGCCCTAATGGTGTCACATCATGTCAGCAAATTGAACACAATATTGTAAGGACTAACTTCATACCCGTAAGCTACGCTAGAATGAAAGAGATGTAAAGTCCATAACGTCATCATTGTTCGGTTTCATCCACAAGAGCAAAGTTTTAGCCTACAAAACTGTTACGAAAACCAGTTGTAAATTCAACTCATATCTCAGGTTACTTATTAACGCTACTAACTACTCATATGGCCTACTCTGAACAGGCCCGTTAACAGCCTGAGGGAAGGGTGTGCGCGCGCGTGTGTGTATCGGGTGGGAAAAGGGAGGGAGGGGGGGAGGGGGGGTTAGTCCGTGCCCCCTTTTTGTTTGTTTGAGAAAGTGCCCTTTTGAAATCTAACAAAAATCTTAAGCACCCAGAATTTCAAGATTTTTTACCCAAATTCCTAGCTACGGGCCTGCTGAATGCGCAGTTTATTATAAAACAAAAGGTATTTATTGGCAGCATCACCCCCTCCCCCTTCCCTCCCCCTATCCTCCACACAAAATCGCAAAATTGTTTTAAGAAAAATTGGGCTTTAATAGTAGACCTTGATCCATTTATATTGTGGAGTATTATTCGAGTATTCGGGATGACGTCACAATAGCGTCATACTGAAAAAAGCAAAGCATTCACATCTGGCAACCTAGTATTCTCCGCTTATAGTTTTGTTAAAAAAATCCTTGCTATGGTGTGCCGGCCACCCCAATTTTGTATTATTGGAGCATCTTTGAAATGGGGCCCCAGGGCAAACTTACGATAAATACCCAGCCCCTTGCCATAAAGTGATGTGCTCTTCTCCACCGGGCCTTCTTTGCAACGGTTAAAATATGTTATGTACAGGCTGCCACTTCTAATTAAAATTTATGGATCCGTCCCTTATTGCCCCTCCAAATTCGTGCCTTCCCCCTCCCCACTTTTTGAAATCTTCCTAACCCTTTGCTCAAAAGCGTTATTCTTACATCAAAAACATAAAAATCATCCCTGGACCTAAACTACTGTAACATGACTAAAGACACATAGTCAATGGGATCCTACATTTTAACATTCGTTACAAAATCAATTTTCCTTTTAACTAACTTTAGTGTGGAATTGACACGATTCTAAGTAATTTTTCTGCTACCAAAATCACGCCACAAAACGCTAAGTTTCCTGAGGCTTCTCCCCCTGGACGCCTACCAGGCGTCAACCCTACATTTGACACAATATTTGACATAATATTTAGAAATTTTCTGCTACCAAAACCGCAAGAAAAGCATAGCTTCCGGGGCTTTCCTCTAGATTTCATACAATTTTAAAGAAATTTTCTGCTATCAAAATCACGAGAAATGTATAGGCAGTCTGGAAGCATGCCTATTAATAGGAACATTTATACCACACGAGAATATTGAGGTCATGCAGCCATATTGTTCAGATGTTGCAATAAAATGTCATAGTTTCTAATTAATATATTTGAAATGTTAAAAATCTTTGTGTTGAAAAACATTTAGATTTTCAAAATGGCCGTTTCGCGCCTAAAGTCCTAGCTCTATTGTCTATTTTTTCTAATATTTCGAAAATGGCGCGGTGAACATATCAAACAGTTCGGGAGCAACCCGAAAAACTGAGTACTTTGAAATACCCCAAAAATTGGGTACTTTTATGTAGTACGTCATCGCATGAGCCTGCACATTTGCCTAGCCCACACTAAACATATGGGGTTTCTTATTTTCCGCTCCGGATTATCCAAAATGTCAATGGATAACCTGAAATTTTGGAGACTTGATAGTAAATAGATATTCAAAGCTTTTTGCCGCTGTTTTTGAAATTCACGGCTGCTTTTTTGAGAGAAACAATAAAACAGATTATGGGCAGTATGTATTGTTCATTTTCTTAAAAACGCGACGATGAATTTTAAAAAGCAGAGGCAATTTTCTTTTGATATCTATTTACTATCCGTCTCTAAAATTTCAAGATAACCATTGAAATTTCGGACAGTCCGGAGCGGAAAATGAGAAACCCCATATGTTTAGTGTGGGCTGGCAAAAATTTCCCTAGTATTTTTCTCAGCTATTAAATTTGAAATATACATAACATTGGTAATATCATAAAATACCCAGTTTGGGTGTTTCAAAATGTTTCCATTTTTAAGAACATTTATGTTTCTATAATAGGCATGCTGCCGGGTGATATTGCTTTGCCCCAGCGCCAAGCGCAAATGGGAGGGCCTGGAAAAAAAAAAAAAAAAAAAAAAAAAAGTTTTCGCTCAGCCATGGCAGTAATGAAAATATTTTCCCATGAGTTTTAAATTTCACTAGTAATGAACTATATAGAGACTGGAGCAAAGATATTTTTCTCAGACGTATTTTAAATTTGAAATATGGAATAACATTGGATTTTTAATCAAAACTTATGATCATGCAATAACGAAATATCACAAAATGGTGGCTTCAACTCATATAATAATTCGCAAAATGTTTCCATTTTTTTTCCTTAAGAACATTTATGTTTCTATAATAGGCATGCTGCCTTTTTAGGAGTGATTTTATTATCGGCTTAAAAATATGTTGAGCGGGAGGAAGAGGGTTCCAAAATCTAATTATGGAGAAACAGTAATTTGGTGCCTTTGTAATAGTAATAAAAAGGACCTTTACTAAGCAAAATACTTTAGCCCCATACAATCTAAAGTAACTGAAATCAAACCTGGTTGAACTTAACTCTTAAGTTGAAAGGTCTTCTAAACAGCCTTATACTTCAAACTTGAATTACTAAAAAAGAGCATTTACGATAGACTATCAGTAAATCATGTCTAAAATTATGAATGTCAAATCAATTAAACTGAGCAGCAACAGTGAAGCTGCAATGGTGCCTTGAAAGTACACCAAACCGGAAATTTTTTCTATAGATAGAAGAAAACCAATTTGGAGTACAGATTTCACTGTCCCTGAAATATTGTGTCAAGAATTATATGTAAAACATGCAAATAAATCATTTCATGGAGTAGAAATTTGTTCTAAATACGGTTCGCAAAGCATTGATATTCAAATGTAGTCACATGCATATCAAATAAACAGTCAAGAAGTTTTTACTGTTTCCTCCAAAGTTTGATCTCAAGTTCAAATCACAGTCCTTCTCAAATGTTCAAGCAATAGTTATGGTTTTATCATCTCGTTTCAACTAACAAGAAGGAAATTAGAGTCCAACTTGATAATATTCATCAGAAGTAATCAGTCCACTGTGTATAAATATGGACGATTAATCACCACGTCATGACGAATGTCAGCAAGTGGTTCCTATGTCCTTGGACCAATGATTCCTCGAGTGTTGATGAAATAGCAGTTCTTCCAAGTGAATTGTTGTGAGGTATCAAACTACTCTCCATGATAAAACTCCCAAACAGGGATAATTCTGTGACCCTATTCACTGCAGACTTGTAGAAAGTTTATATAATTTATATCAGCATTCTGATAAGCTTTCAACAAATAGCTCTAAGTCTCGAATCTTGACAAACTACTGGGTTAAAGTTGTCTATAAAGCTCATCTGTGTGGAATTATACATCTTTCTCCATCTAGGTCTAATCTGTTCATTTCATTCCAGCTGATCACACCTTGCATGCAAATTTTCTCCCTGTCATGCTTAAATCATTCTTGTTTTATGTACAGTTCCATAAACATCCTTCTGCGTAAATGTTTACTTCTTTTCAATTTCTGGTTTGTTTTCCAATGTAGTGTCGTGTTTCAAATAACAAACAAAGTTTGGTTACAGGTCTTGTTAAAAATATAGTCTTAGTTTTGATCTTTGCACTGCGGATCAAACCACGCTTATCCACATGGCTTTCCTGGATCACACTCAATGTCCAGCTATTCCGTGGTGCTTTATCGTCCACAATCAATACTACATCTCCAGCTTTCACATTTCTCCTTGAATGTAACCATTTTTGACGCATTTGTAGGTCTGGTAAATATTCTGTAGTCCATCTCTTCCAGAATAAATCTCCCAAATATTGCATCTGGCGCCAACGTTTCTTTGCATATATATATATATATATATATATATATATATATATATATATATATCATTTTGATGAAAAGTCCCTATATATATATATATATTTTGATGAAAAGTCCCTGGTGGAACCACTGTAGTCTGTTTCAGTAGTAATACGTCTTGTGGTGTAATCACATCCAGATCATTTGGATCATCAGATACCTTAGTCAGTGGTCGACTGTTTATGGTTGCTTCGACTTCACATAATAGAGTTCCCAGCTGCTCATCACTTCTGAAAGTCTTCATATTCTGATCACTGAGGATAACTTGTAGAATTGTTCTGATAGTGTGGATCTGTCTTTTTCACTACCCACCTTGGTGAGATTCGGATGGTGGGTTAAAACGGCACTCTACTTGTTGCTGAATTAGATATTTAGCAATCTAATTCTGGTTCAACTTCTGCAAGGTTTGCTTAAGTTCCTTTTGTGCTCCGACCAAGTTATCTGAAATATCTGACTATCCCATTATCTGAAAAGATTTTCTTGGCATTTCCTCTACTAGCGATGAAACGTCGGATGAATTCAATACAAGAGCTAGTATCCAGAGATTCAGACAATTTAATGTGTACCGCCCTGCTGTTCAAGCAAGTGAGGATTACGTCATACCTCTTTCTGTTTGGCCTGCCTTGTCGTACTTCAAAGGGACCGAAATATTCCATTCCAACTCTTGTATATGCTGGTTTTCTGGTTTTACTCGGCTAGAGGGGAGATCAGCCATTTTCTGGATTTCTGTCCTGGCGTGATGTCTCTTGCATATTATACATTTACCAACAACATATTTTACAGCTGTTCTCGCCTTATACAATCTAAAACTTTGTCGTAATTTAACAAGGATGTAATTTTGTCCCTGGTGATTAAGTCTTTCATGAATGTGCTTGATGATTAACTTTGGCACATGGTGTTCCTTTGGTAATATCATTTGGTGTTTGGCGTTTTGTGGAATTCGTGCATTCCTCAATCTGTCACCCACACGTAATATCCCAACTTGTAAGTCTGGGTCCAAGCTTGTAAGAGCACTGCTCGTAATGATTTCTTTCCTGTGCTTCTTCTGCCTTTATTTGTGTTGAGAATTAGCATTATCACCATCTGGATCACCATCTGGGGAAGACTTGACTTGTTTGTCATCTATATCGATACTATTCACCCTTTTCTCTAACATTTTCAGCTCTGTTCCGAAACCGTCTTGTTGCACACGTAGTATGATAGTCTTCTCAGCCTCATCCATTTCCTGACTGGTAAATGGTCCATTTGTGTGTCCTCTTGTACTCCTCAAAGACAGTAAATGACTTTATCTTTATTTGAAGAAACTTCTTAATCCGCAACCACCATGCCACTACTCTTTTAAGCTTAGTCCACTCTGAGTAGTGATGGGTTATATTATTTACCGGATCATCCATGCATTCCTTTTCCTAGCTTGGTGATTCATTTGGCAATTCCTTTGCCTTTGTAGTGGCAACTGATATACTCTTGACTTTTGGATCCTTCTCCAAGTCTTCCTCAAGACCTTTGTTTTCTGGCTCTTTCCAATTAAATGGATGCAATTTTGGCTGCCGCAGGCACTGCGAGCATTGATCCATCGTTGACCTCGAGAAGAGTCGTTCATATTCAAACCTCTTGAAGCAGTGTCAGTTGGGTTTTCTGCATATTTCACATAATGCCATTGAGACGTCTGAGACCCTTATTGAATATTTGATACACGATTGGTAACAAAGGCATAAAGGTTGTTTATGGATCTGAGCACAGTCTTGCTGTCTGTCCAGAAATAAACATCATCAAATTTCACTTCCAGTTCTCTCAACAGGAATCGGTCAGCCTTACTGCCATTGTTGCTGCTGTCAGTTTAAGTCGAGGAATTGTTATCTGCTTCAACGGTGACACCCTGGACTTCGCCATAACAAATACACAG
This sequence comes from Chiridota heheva, assembly GCA_020152595.1. Lineage (NCBI taxonomy): Eukaryota > Metazoa > Echinodermata > Holothuroidea > Apodida > Chiridotidae > Chiridota > Chiridota heheva. The sequence goes on along the minus strand of JAIGNY010004586.1, from coordinate 636,126 downwards.
TGCACCCGTCCAACATCATTCACATAAATCACATAGGCTACCATGCCATAGCCTACTTCACTTACATCAGCAAAATGGTGCAATTCTGCTCTTAGTGGCTGTCCATATCCTTCTGGGTTAAGACATCTATCCACCTGCAATTTACTTAGCTCCGGCAAGTCGTCCAGACATTTTCCCCATCTTTGTCTCTGACCTTCAGGAATTTCTGCAAGTTTTTTCAGAAAGTTTTGCAACATGATCTGATCTTGAAGCACAAAGGGTTCAGTGATACCAAAAGGGTCATAAATGGAACTCATTACAGACAATATGTTTTTTCTTGTTATTTTCTTGTTGGGATTTTGTAAGTTGAACAAAAGTTTGTCCGTCTCTCCGCACCACTACCCTCCAAGGACTCTTCCTACTGGCAATTCATCAAAGTTAAGGTCAAAGTCTCTTATCTCTTTATCTTGCTCGGCTACAGAAATAGTTTCAAGCATTCTCTTACTGTTCCCTTTCCAGTTAGTTAGTCTCAACCCTCCTTCTGACAGAATCTTTATAAGGTCAGTGGCCAATCTGATACTTTCTTCTTCTGTTAACTCTGACACCAGCAGGTCATCAACGTAAAAAACAATTCTTGACGCGGTTTCTATGACCTTTCTGTCATATTTGTGTTTATTGTCCTCAGCATTTTCTTTAGTGCAAAGTTGGAACAACTTGGAGACGATACAGCTCCAAATGGATGTACGACCATACGATATGCTGCTGGATCCTTGTCAAAATCTCCTTATGGCCACCATAGGTATATCACCATCCCTCTCATTGAATTTGACTTGGTAGAACATGGACTCTATGTCTGCCATCACTGCTATTTTCTCCATCTCCACAATGCGCCGGTCAAATGGTTGTCATATCTGGGCCTTGTAGAAGTTCATCGTTGAGGGATGTCCCCATGTCTCTCACTGGGCAAATAAAGACTACTCTCACCTTGTCTGGTTTCTCGGGGTACTGTTCATGGTGATGCAGAATGTACCACACTCTTCCCTCATTTCTCTCCAATTATCCTGTTGGTACTCTTTCTGCTTACCCTTTCTTTTCCAGATCGAACATGAACTCATAATACCGTCCACGTAGTGGTTCATACCTTTGCAGCCTCTTCTTCTATATTTCAGCATATGCAAGTGCCTGAATATCGTTGTTCGGCATAATTTTGTCTCTATCTCGAAATGGTAAGTCTGTCTTCTAATATCCAATCTTTTCTTTTGTTACAGAGTCCTCCAGTATCTTCATGAACTGTTTATCTTCAATGTACATGAAAATTCTGCTGTCACCTAGCCTTTCTTGAAAATCTCTCTCTACACATTTATTAAAAGTTGCTCTAAGTTATCAGTGCTGCTCTGGATGGCAAAGTTGACAGGAACCACCTTTTCTGTACACTCCTTCATCATTCCATACACTAGCCAGCCAATAGGGGACTTTGTTACAAAAAGGTTTGCTTAGCCTTCCTGTCCTTATTTGCATAGGTTGACTAACCGCAGGACACTTCATAAGTGTCACTCTCGGTGTGACTGGGTATTCGTGTATACCTCTTTCAAGTTTGGAAGACAAATTGATCTGGATGCTCTCATTATTTGACTCTCCTTGTTTGGAAATGTCCTGTTCTGTAACTGAAATCTCATCTTTGAGATAAACTTTTGGCACGTCAACAAATTGATTACTTCGGATGTTGCCTATCTTTATCGGATCTTGTATCACTTGTGTTTCCAATATCTCAGCTGAATTCAGAGTTTTTAGCAAAAGTTTTGTCGGGCTGGATCTAGTATTTAACACTGGTGTAGTTCCTCAGCGGGAATAACTGCTCCACAACTGTTGTCAATGAATGCATATGTCGCAATAGTCTTGTCTGGTTCGTGGTGTTGTTGGACCAAATTGATAAATACAAGTATTATATATTTGATATTCTTCAGGATGAATATTTTTTGATGGACCCCTGAACTAATTCTTCAATATTTTTTTCAGTAAACCAGGAAATACGTTTTTTTTAGAGATGCAGTTGGAATTGTCACTCGAGGCAGAATATAAAGCTGCAAATGCGGTTACACGTGTCCTGAAAAATTTGGAGACAGATTCACTTGCAGCTTCAAGTGCAAGAAGTTCTGTGAACCCACCAGATGCAGATCATATAGTGACACAAAAGAACACTGTGGAAAAGAAAACCGTGGCGACTACCCCTGAATCAATGATGAAAGAATATTTGATGACTAGAAGGGATTATATTGCAGATTCATACCCCGTCGAAAGAAAATCCAATGAGTTACCAAGAAATTCAAGCCTGAAAGATGTAGACTCACAGGATGGCATGAATGAAACCAGAGATAACATAACTCGTGACAAAGACAAAGAGAATAGATTCATTCAATGCAGGAAAAGGAAGGAGTCAATCAAATTTTATCGCAGTCTCCGCATGCCGAAGGACAATGATTTAAATACAAATAATATACTTCAACAACTCATTCAACAACAAAGGGAGAATGCGCTTCCCAGACCAGAAGTTTGTATTTTTGATGGTACTGACATATCAGCATAGTTTACCTTCATGAGAAATTTCAAGTTTGTGGTTGAAGGCAACACTTCAGATCGAGTGCGACGAATGGAGATGCTGTTAAAATACACTGCTGGAGAAGCAAATGAGATGATTAAACAATGCCCACTAATCGAACCGCCTGAAGCAGGGTATGCAAGAGTAATGTGGCTGTTGAAAAGAGATTACGGACAAACTGCGATGATGGCATCAGCTTACTTATCGAAGGCAGAGAATTGGCCAAAGATAAATACTGGAGACAAAGAGGTCTACGAAGGTTTGTGTGTGTGTGTGTGTGTGTGTGATGCTAGGATAAGTAACCCGGAATTGACCAGCATGGATGGGTATGAATTTTTCCGAAAGCTTGCAAGCGAGTTACCAGTTGCCATTCAACAATAATGGATAACAAGTAGGAAAGTTACGAGATTAAGGAAGGTCCCCAACTATTGATGAATTTGAGATATATGTCAACAAGATAACCAGAGATGAGAATGACCCACGGATCTCAGGGTTATGTTACCAAGGTAAAACAAACCGGATGGGCCCAAGTGGTGCCACACAGAACCTGATCAGAACAAAAAGGGCCTTTGCCTTCACGACAAAACCTGAAGATAAGGCCACACACAATAATCAGAAGAGAGTGAGGAACAAGGCTGAGAGTTCACCATGTTGGTACTGTGGCGAGGTGACGAACCATGCATCTTCTGTTGTCTAGGCGCGAAATCCAGGGGCCCGCTCGAGTGTCAATGGTTGCGTTTGGGGTGAAGTTCCCGGAAATATGGTCTTTTCTGTGGAAAATTATGCGCTTTTCGACGACAAAAATGGAATATTACTTGCAAATAGTATATAAGAAGAAGTTATTGATCAACAAATCAATTTCCCAGGGCCTAAAAAGATTTATTTTTAGGACAATTTTGGCGCTCCCTTGAGCACTCGGCACCCTTTCAAAAAGCTTCGCTGGGAAGTCCCCCCCCCCCCGCCACTGGTTTCACCACACAAGTGTAAAATACAAACACAATGTTGAATTACAGCTATTGGTTCGGTAGAATTTTAATATACTGTCGATAGGGGTAAATAAGGTACACCATAATGGAAAATAAATGATTAAAGAAGTTGAAACTTTCATTTCTACTTTACTAGTCATGGTCCTCATGCATGAAACAGATTTAATCCTACAAAATTTTATGCAAATAATTAGAGGTTTGCCTGAATTTTCAGAGGGAGGGTGGGGTATGAAAATCTTGGAAGGCTGAATCTAAAAAAAACTACCAAAAATACTGTAAACTCCAAGCAAGAAGAGCACACTAATTTATCTAAACTCTTCGATGTAACAATATCAAAAACTTAAATTATATAAACTTCCATCACAACCAGCTCAATTGGTCTATTGTTCTACAATTCGAACGTCTTTGCTAATCACATCTGCTACTTCACTTATACTCCTGTAATGGAACCCCATATATTCTCCTTCAGCTTCAGGAAATTCATGTTTTATTCGGAGAACTACACAGGTTGGTACAATTTTTCTTCCCGAGACGCATGTCCATACAGTAAATGTTCTGTGGCGGGTGTATCTATACTGTCTGAAAAACAAAAACAGATATAATACCATTAAGCATTTTTACAAACCCATTTTTACAATAACAAAATGATACGTTTAGTTAAAGAGGTCATGTCATGGGCACATTTCACTTATTGGAAGAAAATATTTGGACAATATGATAGACAAATATATATAATTTTTTATTTGCTATTTTCTTCGCGAAAAAATGATTTTGTGATAAAAAAATATATATATTTGTCTATCAAATTGTCCAAATATGTCATTTCAATAAGTGAAATGTGCCCGTGTCATGACCTCTTTAATTAATTGCAACAGAGAAAAAAAAAATATGGTTTTCTGTGTTCGGAATAAAATATAGAAAAATTGTCAAATAAATTGCAGTATTTGTATCGGCACGTTATGAAGAAAGATTAGATTATTATGTTGTTCCAAATTTCTCATACTACTATTTAAATAAATTATAATTTTCATATCGCAATCTGGTTAATATTACCCATCAGCATAGGTGTCATTAGTCCTTGGAGAACTTGACCAATACGTATTTCTTCATGTTGGTTGTAATGAAAAGACTTCCCTACAAAAATATTTAGATTTGCTCATTTTGATTATAAAAGTTATAAATATTTTAATATTATAATTCCTTTTTCTTTACTGAGTTGTAAGAACTCAAAAATTGTATCTAGTATTATCTGGGGTATCATCTTTTCTGGAATATAGAAGATCTGAATGAAAATGGATTTTTGAAGTGATAATTTCCCGTACTCAAACAGGATACATCTGACACAGTCATCCATCTTCCATTTCTCCTTCCACAGGTATCCCAAGCGTTCATTCATTTCCTCTAGAGGCTTACTCTCACACTAAAAAATTACAATATAAAAGTGTCAGACTAGTGACATCTATATAAAAGATATAAACCACCTTTCACAAAGAAGTATGTGGAAATTAGTCGTTGAGACCAAAATGAAAATGTAATACCTAACAGCAAGCTATTTCTAGAGTACTTACCTAAACACCAGAAAATAAGTAGAGTATATTCCAGTTTAATTTTTTCCATAATGTTAATTTGAATAACTAGGTAACTGAAAAATCCTTTCAATTTAGTTTTTGTTTTCTTTTGAAAGAAAATACAGTACTAAAACTATTCCAAAATTGTATGTACCATTTTCAATGCAATAATGACTGAAACTATAAGAAACCTACTTTTAGTAAATACTGTACCAGAATCTTGTCAGAATGAATACAAAATCTGCTTAGCAATTAGCAATCATAACTAAGGTTGGGCAATGATACATGGTGTATTGGTCATATTAGTAGTCATGAGTATTGAGGACTAAATTACCGTCTCCATGCTGGAAACTGTAAATTTACCCATTGGTCAGATCTTTCATACGCACATACAAACCTAGCATACTGTATCGCTAATTGACACACCCAGATAGCCCTGCAATATCAATCAACCATGTATAGTACAATGTACATGTCTTAATTTAAACTACGGAACCTAGTCTATTTAGTAATTGAAATAATTCTGGTTCTAATTAAGTAAGGCCAAAATATACTTCAAAATGTGCAGTTATATTTAAGCCTTGAATTCCATATGATACTTCAAGTTCCAGCTGGTGGATGACAGTACTCACCTTTTGGCAATATCAACCTCCATCCGATCCACAAACATCAATCATACTGTACCAACCATCAACCGAGACAAAAAATACATAGGGGTACTACCGTTATGATCAATATGAGAAACACGATTTTTCGTGATTTCGACAAAAATTGCACATACCTCAACGGAAAACTCCCAGCAATGTAATTATTGACCAATTTGTCATGATATTTCAGCAAAACAAAAAATTCCGCACCCAGAAATGGCTAAAAACGAGGTATTTTTTATATTTTTGTCATGGAAAATGACATTCACATTGTCAAAAAATTGCCATTTTTGCGCAATAGGTACTTCATAACGTAACGTTAAGGCCTAATTTTTTCCACAAAAATACCTCGTTTTGAGCCATTTCGGGGTGTGGAATTTTATTTTTTTACTGAAATATCATGACAAATCAGATAATTAGATTTCTGGGAGTTTCAGTTGAGATATGTGCAATTGTTTTGTCGAAATCACGAAAAATCGGGTTTTCTACTAACGATAGTGCTTATTTGGATTTCTAATACGGGTTAACCCATAGAGCTACATATAAGAACTGGAGTGCAGACTTCGATAAATCGCAGTGCGCGCATGGGCAGCTGTTCGCCATTACCAAAACGGGCAAAAGACGACCGACGTACGTACATAAGCGCGAGTAACTGTAGCTAGCTGTATGTTGACTGACGGTAAATCCTGGTCAATTTCAAACTAATTTTGTTGGAATTGTTTTGCTGGTTTCATGGTTTAGTTGATATTTTAAACCATTTTAGCCCATGATGCTTGTAGATGTCCATAGTCCTTTACGGAGAGAATGTTTATGTGTTATCGTTGTTGGCTGTTTGTGGTTCATATAATTTTGTTTTAGCTTAGTTTGTATTTATCATTGATTACTGATAAAGTTGTGTGTTCTGATTTACTAATCTCGAGTTCATGATTAGTTTGATTATTGATATGCTAATTTACTTCGATTTTCGGTGTAAATCTTTAAGAGTTTCATTTATATGATTATATAATACTCAATTTTTTAGGCCGGCAGGGGTGGCGCTTAGGCGGGGGCAGGGGCTACAGGTCCCTAGTCGTGGGATTTTTGGAGCTGTTGGGGAATTATATATATGTGTTTACTGTTGGAGGTATATTTTAGAACCTCTTGTCCGGGAAGACAATCCCCATCCCGTCAAGGAAATCCTAGCGCCACCCCTGCTGTCAGTTTTCTTTGATTGAATGACATGTAAGGCCTACATGTTTGAAACAGCTGGTATTATAGCACGAGAGAGGAAAGACAACAATTTCCCTGTTTCAAGCATAACCATAATTCATGGCATGGTGATTACCAAGCTGCTCGATTAACACAAACTTGTCATGGAGTGTTGTCTTTCTGTCTTTTTCATATACCTAACAGGGACGGGGGGCTTGGGGAGGGTGCTCTAGACCCCCATTTTTTGCTGATGTGCAAAAAAATGACTTAAGGGGATTTCATTTTCTTTGTTTTCCCGGTTGGGAGGTAAAATTGGGAAATTATTAACATACAATTGAAGGAAATTTTGGTAAATTTATATAATATTTGTCAACAAATTTTCCACAAATTTTCTTAAAATGAAAGAAAATTGCCTAGAAATAATAGATATTTTACGAAAATTGCGGAAAATAAACAAAAATTCCCTAAAATCGACAAACAGTTCATCAAAGTTTTAAGGAAAGTGGCCGAAAATAACGAAATTTCCCAAAAATCGACGAATATTTTGCAAAAATGAAGCTTAATTTGAAGGAAAATTTGATATCATTAAATCAATTTGTCAACAAATTTTCCGAAAATTGCCAAACTTTTTTTAAATTCGAACCAAATTGCATGAAATAAAGGAATTTTCCCTAAAATGCCAAAGAATTAAACCAAAATTTAAAAAAAAGTGCCCAAAAATGAACAAAATTTCCTGAAAATTGCCCTCAAATGATCAAAATTTACCTAAAATTGTCAAACAATTCACCGAAATTTTAAAGAAAGTGCTCAATAATGAACAAAATTTCAGGAAAATGGACAACAATTTCCTCAAAATGATCACTCGTTGGGGAAATGTTATGCTTACACGGAGTGTAAATGCACACCCGTGTGCTTCATACTGTCTTTTGGTAATGGCGGACAGCTGTTCATGTGTGCGCAGCGGCGATACGTACGCTGTATAAGGAGTTTAGGGAGTTTACACTCTAGTTCTCATATATAACTCTATGGGTGAACCCTATCCTGTCATAGGCCCAGCTAGTTTGCACCCCTTCTAAGTTTTGCAAAGTTTTAATGTTAGTCTACAGACAATATGATCCAATGGAAACTACGGAATGATTTTGACTGCAAATATTTGTAACTTCCGTTAACGGTGGTAGGATATAGTTTTTCCCGTGAGATAGATATCACACTCAATGCGCGACAACTTGCACAGTTCAATGTAGCACAGCTAGCCTAGTTCAATGTAGCACAGCTAGCCCAGTTCAATGTAGCACAGCTAGCCCAGTTCAATGTAGCACAGCTAGCCCAGTTCAATGTAGCACAGCTAGCCCAGTTCAATGTAGCACAGCTAGCCCAGTTCAATGTGGCACAGCTAGCCCAGTTCAATGTAGCACAGCTAGCCCAGTTCAATGTAGCACAGCTAGCCCAGTTCAATGTAGCACAGCTAGCCCAGTTCAATGTAGCACAGCTAGCCCAGTTCAATGTAGCACAGCTAGCCCAGTTCAATGTAGCACAGCTAGCCCAGTTCAATGTAGCACAGCTAGCCCAGTTCAATGTAGCACAGCTAGCCCAGTTCAATGTAGCACAGCTAGCCCAGTTCAATGTAGCACAGCTAGCCCAGTTCAATGTAGCACAGCTAGCCCAATTCAATGTAGCACAGCTAGCCTAATTGACTTTCAGCTGCCAGTTCAATGTAGCACAGCTAGCCCAGTTCAATGTAGCACAGCTAGCCCAGTTCAATGTAGCACAGCTAGCCCAGTTCAATGTAGCACAGCTAGCCCAGTTCAATGTAGCACAGCTAGCCCAGTTCAATGTAGCACAGCTAGCCCAGTTCAATGTAGCACAGCTAGCCCAGTTCAATGTAGCACAGCTAGCCCAGTTCAATGTAGCACAGCTAGCCCAGTTCAATGTAGCACAGCTAGCCCAATTCAATGTAGCACAGCTAGCCTAATTGACTTTCAGCTGCCAGTTCAATGTAGCACAGCTAGCCCAGTTCAATGTAGCACAGCTAGCCCAGTTCAATGTAGCACAGCTAGCCCAGTTCAATGTAGCACAGCTAGCCCAGTTCAATGTAGCACAGCTAGCCCAGTTCAATGTAGCACAGCTAGCCCAGTTCAATGTAGCACAGCTAGCCCAGTTCAATGTAGCACAGCTAGCCCAGTTCAATGTAGCACAGCTAGCCCAGTTCAATGTAGCACAGCTAGCCCAGTTCAATGTAGCACAGCTAGCCCAGTTCAATGTAGCACAGCTAGCCCAATTCAATGTAGCACAGCTAGCCTAATTGACTTTCAGCTGCCAGTTCAATGTAGCACAGCTAGCCTAACTGACTTTCAGCTGCAGCCTAACCGACAGCAGGCACACATGGCGAACCGAATAAGTAGGCCTAGGCTCAGGGAGCTATTGGTTATATCCCACAATACACTTTTTGACATGGTGGCGTGTACAGTGGGTTATTACACTTTCGATACATAAAGTGTGTTGAACGTTAGGCTACAAAACTTAGGCCCATGGTCGATAGAGCGGGAATTTGCTCCAAACCTGCAATCTTACCATATTATGTACCTTTCTTTCTTTAACTCTTATACGTGGTTCTTTAAAGTTGTTTTAACGCTCAAAAAGACAAAAATAGAAGATCCTTTACGCTTGTTTTGGCGAAAAGTTTTTCGTAGTCGGACCTTCGAAATGTCTGTCACTTGCAATTGTTTATATTGACATCATATTACTCTATGGGTGTCGCACAGCTGGTTGGCTAAAACTCATGCACATCTAAATAGATTAAAAAAACAAGTTATTTTTTTTTTATCGAACTTTGACGTCATGAATAATCAACAAAATTTAGTTCTGCTTTAAAAGTAATGGCTGAATAGCTGTTCGCATTGCAAACAGAAGACTCACAGAAAATAGATAAATTCTACCATTTCCAAGTAAGTTTTAAACAACAGGATTTTGTGGATAAACAGTACATTTGTTGTGAACCTGGTGATGAAAGATTTTTAATATTTTAGTGACGAATATTATCAGGGAAGCTGTATAAAATTGTGTAAAATTCCCAGAAAAAATAAATAAATTTGGTTGATCTATATTAGCGTGCATAGGAAAAACCATAAACTTCGTGAAGTTGCAGATCACTAAACAAGAACAATCACTCAACGTCAGCATACAGCAACAGGTCAAAGTGAAAGAAATTACGGCCAAACGATGGTAAGTGGTTCCCTAACTAGGCCTTCAGGCCTATCCCCTAATTGATTTTACAGGGCAAACGTAGAAAGTTCTTTAAGTTACCCAGCTTCCCCTTCATTTCTGGTGATGTAAGATCGCAAAATTGTAATTATTTTATGGCAAAACGATTTAATAGCCGACAGCAAAAAGGTTAATAAAAAACATTTCTTCAATATTTAAATCCTAATAATTCAAACAGGCCCAAGACGCCTACATAGGCCTACGTTTACTCCATACTGGTACGGCTGGTTAATACAAAATGTATCACACTCGAGTTTAGCTGATTTTTAGCTTGCAAATAAAGTAAAAATGAACCTTTACCATTACCCTCATTTCTTGAACTATTTAAATCTTTACGTCATATAGGGCCTACAATCCTTGTAATGTTGATATCTTCTATGAAACAGCTCTGAATGATTGAAATTACAGATGATTTCGTGTTCTTTGTCTATTATTTCTTGTGTCGCTGTCAAACTTTGTTAATCCGGTAGTATTTTCACGGCCTGTAATTGGTTGATACAACGCGATTTTTTTATATTTTTTTTTTCGCGTCGCGAGTGAAATCGCTACGTGAGCGATTTTATTTTTGTCGCACAGCTAAATAAAATAGCGTCGCTTTCCATGTGTATGTACTAATGCATAATGTGTGTAACGCGTTTTTTGGCATCGCGTCGCTCTGGCAAAATCGCGTCGCGTCGCGTTCAGTATGTCACAGCTTTCAAGTGTTCACAACACATTGACTTTCGTGACGATATGTATGCCAAATCTGCAGACCATAGCCCGAGAAGCTGAATGGTCGATTGAATTATAGAAAAATATTTTACTAAAATTGGAGGGCGGAATTTTGAAATGATTACAGTATTTAATGTCGTTTCAAACGTATATTAAAGTGGCAGTACATGTACCAATTGGGCATTCAGGCTATTTTAGTATTAAAGCTGTAGTTTTTAAACGCAGGTTATAGCCCAAACAAGCTATCAGTTACAAGTGGTATACTCCAATTTTGGCTATACTGTGGGAAAGATCCCAAACGGAATAAAAAGCCCAATTAGAGCATGTGTCAGACTGTATCTTAAGGCTCCAACCAATAATAGCAGAGTTTTCTTTCCATCGGAGATATTTGGTGGTATTTCCCGAGCCAATCTTATTATATTTACTATATTCGTTCTGATTCCGCCGAGCGAAATCCAAGTATTTGAAACATTTTTAGCGAATTTTGGGATGTAAATTTCTTAAAACTACGCGTTGTTGCATCGCAATCATCGATCTATTTAACAACTGGCTGAAACTCTTTTGTAAAAATGTGACGTCACAATTGTAAATATTCGTTACAAGTTTTGCTAAAGTGAAAAGAAAAAATAGATAACTGTACTGCCCCTTTAATTCTAAGGTTTCTAAACAGGGAATATTAATTTCTTTATAATTTATTTCTACAGAAATCATATCATATAAAAGCAGTCTACAAATCAGATAAAGCCAAGCGAAAGCTGCCAAAAATTGTATAAAAGACCTTCATGTTCAGAATTAGTATAGTTATAAAATTACTATCAAATCGTCCCTCTTTCCGCATACTGACAAATGTCTTATTTAGGTGAAACTAAAATTGGCGAGAAATACTGAATTATTATTTTCGCATACTGACGAATGTCTTTAAAGCTTCATGAAATAAGATTTTGCTTAAAACATCTTTATTGTAAGTAAAAATGTCAAAAGATTAGCATTTTCTCATTCCAATGATATATAAAGCTATATAATATAATATGTTTATCAACTTTTATTTCATCAAGCTTCAAAATTTTCCGAGCATTCGTCAGTATGCGGAATTAATAATTTCAAATTTGACATTCGTCACTACACAAATGACATTCGTGACTAGCGAAAAGAGGAACGAAATGTAGGAAATATAAACTTTTTCTATGTTCATAACCTTATAATGAGAACAGACTAGATTGGATCAAACACACATCCACACCCACACACAAGGTAACGTCCTCGGCATACTGGTTCTCGGTGAGAACCAACGTATCTCTGTCATATTGTCTGAGCTCGGATTTTACCACATAAAATAGAATATGCAAGAATCAGAAGTGGAGGATTACCTGTCATCATACTAATTATCTGTGAAATTGTCGTTTGCATTTATTTGCTTCTTTTACAGTATTGCAAAGGACACAGAAACAAACTTCACGGTGGGTAAGTATTGACGTTAATTTATACTTCCTCCCTCAAACTAAAATGTAAGTTTTGTTTAAAATTTCAAATAACAAGCTTATTTTAAACTTGTCTTTTTTGACGTTGTACGAGTCATAATGAAATTAATGTTTAAAGAAGATCTTACTATAAGTGTTAGGTGCACGCTATGGAATGAGCTGGGTGTTTTGTTAAAGATGTGTATTGCACGTATGCATCCTTATTTATATCTCTGAATGCCTGATGTTGATGCATGTGAACTGATCTTCCGTGCTTATTACAATATTTGATAAACTTGTTTGATATATGTGTGTCCTGCTTAGCCTTGCTTATCATGGTTATAAAGATGGAACACCTACAGACCTAGTCATTTTCCATCTTCCTGAATTCCACCACATCTTTTGATTTATAAATTCATAATACTTTTTAATATTCTTTGTAGTGAAGAGAGCGAAAAATAGAAAACAAAATGTTGATTTATGATAATGGAGGAACGGTTGTTTATATCTTAAATTCTCGAAATTTCATTTTTCAAAACAGGATAGCAGCATTATAATTATATGAAAAAAGAAATGCATCACTCGGGTTGCAATTGAAAAGCAAAAAATTGACTTAAAACGGCACTCCGAAAACTACCATTACATAATTAAGAGAAGTATAACACAACCATTAAATGCAGAATATAGGCTCATCGTGAAGACTCTGTGAGCATATGAATAAACACTTGTGATGTCATCCCAGTACACTTTACCAATCGTAATCATTACCTATACTGCATAGCCTATTTTCAATTTTGAATCTGTCTACATTAGCATAAGACATTAAGAGTAAGCACTAGGTTTTGAATAAAATAGTAAATTCAGGTGCAAATTAATGTTTTAAATTCTATTGCTGTCATTTGGAAATAAAAATGTTTTTTAAGATTTAGCAGCGAAAATTTCTCAAGTTCAGCAGAGTTTTTTTGATAATGTTAAGAAAACATATTTGCTAGTCTCCGCTCAAGGCAATATGCCTCATAACTGATAAATAGTATATATAATTATGTGGTATACATCAAAAGCCTTATTCTTTGGCGTTATACATGCAACACTTATTACAAATTAAAGTAAATAATCGTTACGCTATTACTTAACGGCTGCATAGTTTTTTAAACAGTTTAAAATCAGTTTACCGTCTGGCCGTGCATGCTACGATCTCCTAATCGGGATATCCCATGAAAGAGCTAGTAGGAAGTGTAAAGCGGACTGTCGATACGATTAAGTCACAGTGATACCTTCGTCATTGCAAACTTATAACAGTATAAAGTTATTACGAGCTAATAAAATAATGGTGAAAGAGCAAGTTCATGAAGTAATATCTAAACCACTAAGAATAGACCGGTTTTGTAAACGTGAACAGATCCGATTTTACATCTTATGATATGGTGTACCATAAAAATCCACTGAAGACTTATATTGTATAACGACTAAGTTATAAAATGTTTAATTTTCCCTCAAATTATAGATATTATTTCCATTGATCAACGTTCCAGTTCAACTTTCACCTTGTAAGTGTTTTAACAAATCTCTCCTTTTTTTTTTTAAAGAAAATCGACTAAACAGTCATAAGATCTTCAGGGAAAATAAAACTTATCCTGTTTACATGGCCGACGAAAATGAACCATTTCACGTCTAAACTGCTATCTGATTACGGAGTGAAATCAAATTCTATCAAGGGGGTTATCAAATCTTTACAAATGAATGCCTATCCTACGTATGTTACCCCCCCCCCCCCTCCCCCTCCTGGTAACGCCTGTTGGTCGCATAATGTTAAGACACAATAAGGCACTGTTTTCGGGAAATTGTGATGACCATAGTAGAGTCATATTATGACAAAAAATGCCATAATCCCAAAAAATTGCAGGGAAACCTTTGGAGCTTTTGTGTAGTAACAAAATAGAAAGAAAAACATTATATCAAAAGTTTGTTTAATTGGTATTAGCGGAATGTCATATGGGCCACAGGCTTTTTATAGAAATCTGTAGTGGAGGAGGGGGAAACATGCAGAAGGAATATATTCTCTCCAAAGTGGGGGTCACCCCCTGGGGAAATTCCATAAGTGAAATGTAAGTAGCGGAATATACCGGTATATTTAGGAAATCGAAGTGTAATAATGAATTTATATCAGGTTAAATATCGCCCAAATATTTTGGTGATGAATTTCTGATTGTCTGGAAACTTTTTCAGGCATTTTTTTCTTCTTTCGATTTTCGGAAAATTTCCAAATTTTTCCAACATTCTGACATTTGCAATGTTTTGCCAAAAATTGCAATGAATTTACTTCGTTTTTACAATTGTATGTTAACGGGAAATGAAATCCATTCAGGGTAGTACGGGCATGCAGTTTCAACCTTTTCCCACCGTATTACGACTCTGGGTACAGCCCTTTTCCTATAATTACCGTAGTTGCCCCATCTGCCCATATCAACGAAAGCTGAATACGCCATTTTTCTCTCCACACAATTGATCAAGTCTGGACATTATTTGAATGCTGCATTTTCATACATTTTAGAGCACTTTCCTGTTGGATTAGATGTTGCAAATATTATTCAATCAAAAGAAATTAGGAGGGAGGGGGCATTTCCCTTCCATTTAGTATGCTAAAAAATGCTATGCTACGGGTATTGTAGTACAGTCGGACAGTTGTAGCGACAACAGATAATTGATTTGTGAACTTTCTAGTATCAGTTTTCTTGCATGATTCAGACTTTACCTTTGATTTTCTGACTGTCACACTATAAACTGTCTTGTCTGATGTATCACATAATAACACATTTCTTCGGTAATTGATTTGTTCTCTTACTTACTTCACCTCGCTCTCATTCAGACTACAAACTGATTAGGCCTGCCTTAGAGAATAAACGAAGCAAATTTGTCTTGGTAAGTCACCATACCTTTTGGTAAGTCACCATACCTTTTGGTAAGTCACCATACCTTTTGGTAAGTCACCATACCTTTTGGTAAGTCACCATACCTTTGGTAAGTCACCATACCTTTTGGTAAGTCACCATACCTTTTGGTAAGTCACCATACCTTTTGGTAAGTCACCATACCTTTTGGTAAGTCACCATACCTTTTGGTAAGTCACCATACCTTTTGGTAAGTCACCATACCTTTTGGTAAGTCACCATACCTTTTGGTAAGTCACCATACCTTTGGTAAGTCACCATACCTTTTACAGAAAATTCGCACGCAGTGTGTCATATCCTTCTTCTTGTTTTTTTAAGTGATAGTGATTTAAAGTGTGTGTTTTAAAAGTTATTTCAAATCACGTAAGTAATGAAACTTCCAATCAAGTTTGGCAGAGCTTAAAGTCTTTGAAAAGCTCCCCCTATTTAATACAATCCTTGAGATAAATATTTGTAAGTAGTGAAATAGCTCACCTGTTATTGGTTTTAAAAGGAACATGAAAATATTTTAAGATATCAATAAAGTTAAGTCCTATTAAACTTTCTAAAATTTTAAAGAAATAATGAAAAACAGATAGAATAAAAAACCTTATTATTACTATTTTTGTATGTCAAGTTGTGTGTACAGGACCCCATGCAAGATAAACCATGTGTTGAATAAAGAACTGCTAATAAATAAACAAACCTATGAAACAAACAGACTATTGGCAATATTGCCATACTTCATGTCATAATTTCTATGCCAGTAAAATGAAGAAGAGTGCAATTAAGCTTACAAACAGTAATTGCCAAAACACGCCAGTTTCAGAATAATCAAATAAATCTCCAGATATATTAGGTAAGCATGACTTTAACAGAAAAACAGGTTGACAGGTTGGTCCTAAAAAAAATGTTTTTTTGTAAAATTTTATTTGAAAGAGCATACTTTTCACTTTTAGAGCCAATTTGGTACAAAAATCAGGTTCAAATTATATTCTTTTTAGAAGATATGGATTTTTAAAGATTTCCCATTTGCATTTTAAAGTTTTTGTAAAATTCGTGTTTTAATGTTTTGCAAATGTTTATTAAACGTTAATTGGTTGTTTTGTATGATTTTTTCCAAAAGGTAATGCATATAAATACCTAAATTTCATAAATTTATTTTTCTAGGTTTTACTAATAAAAAAAGGATGATAGATTTTAATGAAATACATAACCTTTGTGGGATAATGTGTTGCTATGATGTCATACTGAGTTTTCCGATTCGTTTATTCGATTTTTTGTGAACTTTAAAACTTGATTATCTCCTAGTAGGAATAACATATCAACATGATTTTTGTACTAAATTGTTTATGAAACTGTTTTCTTTCTTATAAAAGGTAATAAAAACATTTTCCTTTAACAACTGACAAGCAGAAGTTGAAGAAGAAACAAAGGTAACTTCAGTTCATTAAATAAGTGCAGAGGGATGGAGGGGGGGGGGGGAGGGGGGGACTACGTAATAGTACAAATTTAGTAAAATTTGGCAACTTTTCTTGGAAATTGAAAACAAATTTCCCAAAACGAAGGAACTTTCCCGAAAATTGAAGAAAACCTCTCGAAAATGATCAGAAAATGACCCGCCAAAGAATGAAATTTTCCGATAATTGAAAAAGAAACTTCTTGAAAATTGAAAAACATTTCTGAAAAGGAAGGAAATTTCATGTGTAGTACCAAATTTCATCATCATCATCATCAACATCGTTATCATTACCACCACCACCACCACCAACACCAACACCACTAACACCACCACCATTATTTTTTTGTTATTACCATTTTTAAATTATTTTTATTGTTTTTGTTATTATTATTTTTTAAATTATTTTTATTGTTATTATTCTTATTATTCTTATTATTATTATTATTATTATTATTATTATTATTATTATTATTATTATTATTATTATATTATTATTATTATTATTATTATTATTATTATTATTATTATTATTATTATTATTATTATTATTATTATTATTAGTAGTAGTAGTAGTAGTAGTAGTAGTAGTAGTAGTGAGTAGTATTAGTAGTAGTATTATTATTATTATTATTATTATTATTATTATTATTATTATTATTATTATTATTATTATTATTATTATTATTATTATTATCATTATTATTATTATCATTATATTATTATAATTATTATTATTATTATTATTATTATTATTATTATTATTATTATTATTATTATTATTATTACTATTATTATTATCATTCATTATTATTACTATCATTATTATTATTATTGTTATTGTTATTATTATCAATATTTTAAACAAAGCAAAAATGTGACTGCCACCTACTTGCTTTTTCAACCCCTTTATAAAAATAGGCTATCATGAAACATGATAAGAACATGCTTTTGCGTCAAATTTCAGAGTCATTCAAGTCAAAAACAATATTAATATTCTTCTCGAAATCTGAAACCTATTTGTTTTATGTAAACTGAATTATGGTTCCGTTGGTGTTCAAGTTGGCCAGCCGTTTACTCATGAACTCCAAAAAAATTATATCCATTTTCCTCATTATTGTATGTATTATGATTACCTTCACGTACAGTTTGTCAAATTCATAGACATTCATTCTACTTTGTTTTATCATTTACAACAATGTCTTGGTTTTTTGTAATTGAAACTGCGACGTCACCATTAATGACACTAACCATACCAACGGCAAGGTATATATTTTAAAGATAAATATTTTCAGTATCTATTAAAGGGTGTTGTAGAGCAAACTCGAATGTGTCCTGATGAAAATCAATAATTTTTGCCTTGAAAAGTAGAGACTATTTATGCATCTCAAAAATTATCTTAAAAATATTACAAAAGGATTTCTACCAACGTGGGGGATTTTGATACCTTATAGCTTTCACTGCGAGATTTTATCATATCAGGAAGCGTTCACCTTAGATACCTCTGCATTATTTAAAAGTTTCCTAGTAAATTGAGCGTGTTTGACGATGCCTAAAAATTTATGCTTTTTATATTAAAGCCGAGTATTGGAACTCGATCGTGAATTTGTCACCATTTTTGTCGACAGAAAGTTTCTAAGAGTTCGATTAGAGCAATGTTTTGACAGTAGATGACATGAAAACAAATTCGTGTCCAGATTACACTCTTTGCTGCACATCTGATAGGGTAGGGAATTCAGAGGGAGCTTTAAACAAAGATGGTTGCTTTGAAAACTTTGATAGTTCTCATGTTTTTTGTTGGAATTATGGGAACACGATCAACTTGTAAGTTTTATAAAAGATTTTGTTTCTTATCTTCCTTTCTGTGTCTTTATTTGCTTTCACCTGCTTTGTCTCTATTTATAAAGATTACTTCATATGCATGATATTCAAATATGTCTTTTATCTTATTGTGCACAAAATCGTTAACAACTTAAGTTATAAGAAAATTGTAGAAAGGAATCAAAATGAATCAACTTATTTTGGTGTAGTAGGCCCTATATGTTCATTCAAGCTGAAAGGTAAATTATACAGGCTGTTGAAATTTCATCAAGTGACTGTTGTGATATTCGTGAAATTTGTATTAGTAAGTGAGATGATTTAGAAACAAATTTTTGAATGCGATATTCAACTTTGTGTTATTATACTATAACATATTGCTCGTGTATTGTCTGATTGTGGCACTATTTCAATCAACAAATTTTTCAAGCTGGCAGTGATAAGTTGACTCATTTGCTTCTGTTATTGGATATAATAGAGAAAAAAGTTTTAGAATAATCGATTCAACTGATATCAGATGGAAATATATTGCTGTTTGTGATAATAACATTATAATCTTAAAGTACTACTTGTGCCAGTGGCATCAAAATGTATACGTTTTGTTAGTTGGTCATCTCGGCTCTCTTTTGGGCGATACTATTATATCAATATTGTAATGAAATAGTTCTGCAAAGTTTGTTGCTTTCCTCTTGCTAGAATGTTATGTACTAGTTTTAGGCAAGTTTCCATTATACTTTAAACAGTTAAACAGACGTAACGCTCACAGTCGCACGTGCGCGAAATATTCAACCCCTATGTTTTTGTTTTACTATCCCATCTTCCAGGTGTTCATGCTTACATGACCAGTGTGATACATCCACCCCGTTGGTGACCTTTACCCTCCCCCTTCCTCCCCGACGGAGTGAAATTTTTGGACTTATAAACGGTCCATAATTCTTTACATTATTCCACCATAAATTATTTTAATTTACCAATGGAGCCATTTCTTCAATAACTCCATGGTTTCCGCCATCTAAGGCTAACTTCCCACATATACCAAGAGTTATATATCTTTTAACTCTTTTCAGTCTCATCTAAAGAACTATATCCACCCAGTCACATTTGCTTATAACCTGATAACGATCAGTCGTAAAACTAGTGTTCTGTTCTGTAAGTTCCTCTTCACTGACCTAATTTAAGGATTATCTTAATTCGTGTGCAATCATTTGTGTAGTTTTTGTTCTCTCGGGACACGCCATGTCTACAAGTCAGATATTATTGCTGAGTATATGATGGAAATTCACATTTAATTGAAAACAAATTTTAACTTTTGAATTTTTGGTGCTATTCACCGGAACTCATAAAGCTTATAATATATGAATACGTAATTTATGGTAGGTTTTATTTCTCCAAAATCATTTAATAACCCGGTAATGTACATCGATATTTCTTGTACTACCACTAACAGCGACTTCTCTTAAAAGTGATATTTTAAAGAGCTATACTTTTGCTATTTTGGTTGATTTAGAAGCATAACAGAAAATATTTATTATCACAACTTGTTTTTGTAAGAGTCATAAAAGAGATAACCAATGACAATATTGTGCAGTAATTAAAACTTAAGATAAACGGGGCTAGGTTGAATGGATGTGGTACCGAAGTTTAAGAACCTTAGTTAAGAATTCGTTAGCGTATGAAGTAATCATTCAGCACATATGTACAGAACTGGATTTTAGTTGTATATAGGTGCGGATAGGTTTGGGAGTGCAGCAGCCAAATGGCTAAGGCGTCGGTGTCGTACTCAAAAGTTGTCGGGACCGAGTCTCAGCTAGGGCGCTGTGCTGTGTCCTTTCCTCCAGTTCACTCAGCTGTAAAATGAGTACCAGCTTTGGCCGGGGAGTTAGCCTGTGATGAACTGGTGTCCTATCCAGGGATAGTCAGATAGTCACCATGGAAATCATAGTCATTAAAAATAAATAAATCTGGATGGGAAAGAGGGAAGGGGGTGGGGAGGGGGAACAATCATCTCCACACAATTTATAAGTCAGTGGTGTAGGATTCTAGGAAGATTTTTGACATGGGGGCGTGGAACCAAATTTTATTTTCGTCTCATCAAACTTAGAAATTATACCTGTCTCTTATGACCAAAAACACTTTTTGCAACATTTCCAGAAAATTTCCAAAAAATAAAGAATAATCTCCGATATTGAAGACAGTTTCCCGAAAATGTAAAACGGCGCAAAAATTGAACAAAACTTCATGAAAATGTAGCAAGCTTACCAAAAATTGAAGAAATTTTCTTGAGGAAAGTTTCCCAAAAATGAAATTAAATGTCTCGAAATAGGAAGAAAATTCCCCAAAATTGAAGAAAAAAGCTTTCAAAAAATGAAGCAAACTTCCCGAGAATTAAAGCAAATGTTACGAAAATGAAAGAAATTTAAAGGAAATTTCCCCAAAATGAAGAAAATTTCCCGAAAATTCTCCGAAGATAAAAGAAATTTCTAAAGATTTAAGAAAACGTGAAAACTGAAGAATATTTCATGAAAGCAAGCTTTCAAAAATTGAAGAAGATTTCACGAAAATAAAGCAAATTTCCCCAAAATAAAAGTAAATCTCTCGAAATAGGAAGAAAATTTCCATGAAATTAAAAAAACTTAAAGAAAGTTGAACATTTCCAGAAAATAAAAGAAATCCACTGAAAATTAAAGCAAATTTCCCTAAAATAAAGGAAAAGTGAAGAAATTGAAAAAGACTTCCTCAAAATGAAGGAAATTTCCAGAAATTGTCCAAAAATGAAGGAAAGTGCCCAAAAAGGAAAACAAACTTCTTGAAAAAGGAAGAAAACTCCCGAAAATTAAAAAAACTTCCAGAATATTGGGAATTTCCAGAAAATAAAGAAAATTTCTCGAGAATTAAAGCAAATTTCCTTCAAATGAAGGAAACTTCACCCAAATGAAGGAAATTTCCAGAATTTGAAGGAGATTACCCCAGGATACGATCTTAAATTTATTATGTATTATCTTTATATATTCATTTTACAGTTTTATAGGGATATTTTCTCAGGGCCAAAAACTTACCACTGGGGGTATCAAAGGGGGTTTAGGGGAGCGGGAGAGAAGGGGAGGGCAAGGCCTATGCACCGGCTCTATAAGCCCTCGCGGCTTGATGGGTATTCTAAATAGGTGTCGTTTACACAATGAGCCAATGAATATTTATTTCAATAACAAATTGAAATGATTTTGATCAATATCCACTTAATGAATAAATTGATAAAATAAATCATTTTATTTTTCGGCAAGGCGTGTATTGAGTACATATTTATTTAATTTGATATGGATCAAATATAGTGAATTTTGGCAGTATGAAATTGTGAATTGCGCGAAATTTCAGTGCACTTTTGAGACTTGTTTTAATTCCCTTGTATTTGCATAATTAATGAATTATGTATTGTCTTTAGTATTTGCTACTGTATTAGAAAGGGGTTTTGCACTCATAAACTTCAGGCCTTTTTTGTGCACAATCTCCTCAACCACTGTATTTTTGGGGTTAATACTTAGCCCTGGCATTTAACTAAATCGTACGATCTTATTTAAATCAAATTAATCATTCTATATATATATATATATATATATATATATATATATATATATATATATATATATATATATATATATATATATATATATATATATATATATATATATATATATATATATATATATATATATATATATATATATATATATATATATATATATATATATATATATATATATATATATATATATATATATATATATATAATATATATATATATATATATATAAAATATATATATATATATATATATATATATATATATATATAATATATATATATATATATATATTTTATATATATTTATATATATTTTTATTTTTTATAATTTTTTATATATATTCATTTTATATATTTCTTTATTTTTTTATTTTTTTATTTTTCAAGATGTATCTAATCTTAGATGTATCTTAATTCACTTGATGTACATTTGCACATTTTGTATTTTTTGACTAAGATAATGTTCTTAAAATGAAATGAAATACTTCAAAATACTCGATTTTTAGAAATCTTCATATTTCTATTCAATTTATTATTATTATTATTATTATTATTATTATTATTATTATTATTATTATTATTATTATTATTATTATTATTATTATTATTATTATTATTATTATTATTATTATTATTATTATTATTATTATTATTATTATTATTATTATTATTATTATTATTATTATTATTATTATTATTATTAATATTATTATTATTATTATTATTATTTATTATTATTATTATTAATCATTATTATTATTATTATTATTATTATTATTATTATTATTATTATTATTATTATTATTATTATTATTATTATTATTATTATTATTATTATTATTATTATTATTATTATTATTATTATTATTATTATTATTATTATTATTATTATTATTATTATTATTATTATTATTATTATTATTATTATTATTATTATTATTATTATTATTATTATTATTATTATTATTATTATTATTATTATTATTATTATTATTATTATTATTATTATTATTATTATTATTATTATTATTATTATTATTATTATTATTAGTATTATTATTATTATTAGTATTATTATTATTATTATTATTACTATTATTATTATTATTATTATTATTATTATTATTATTATTATTATTATTATTATTATTATTATTATTATTATTATTATTATTATTATTATTATCATTATTGAATTAATATAGCGCCTCTCCCGTGGATTGACGCGCTTTACAATAAAATTGATAATACATAGACAAACTCTTAAAATAGAATATCCAAATTTTTAAAAACATTTGCAGGACGGACAATATAAAAGCATAAAAGAATTGATAAAAAAAAAAAAAACTAGATAAATAAAACGAGAAATTAAATGTCATAGACAGCATAAAACTTAATCAGTAGGAAAAAGATGAGTCTTAAGGGCCTTCTTAAAAGTTTAAACAGTTTGAGCCTGACGGATTGCAATGGGTAGATTATTGCACAAACGTGGTCCCAGGACAAAAAAGGCGCAGTCCCCACTGACACGGTTAGTTCTTGGCACCACAAGGCGAGTGACATCCTTGTTGGCGGATCTTAGACCAACGCGTCCAGGCTCATAAATATGCAGCAAATCTTGAAGGTATGAAGGCTTTTTTTTAAAGCAGTTGTACACATGCAGTACGATCTTGAAATCGATTCTCTGCTGGATGGGCAGCCAATGAAGCGCTTGTACGTCTATCAACACAAAAAAAAAACATGCGCGCTGCACGATTTTGAAGTCTTTGCAAGCGTTGAAGGTTTTCACGTGATATGCCACCAAGCAACACATAATCCAGCCGAGAAAGGACGAGAGATCGCACATGATTGCATGAGCACAAGTATTTTGATCAATGTACCGTCTGATTCTAGAAATATTACGCAAATGAAAATTAATAGTACGACATATTGAAGAGATCTGGGAATTCATATTCATACAAGGTTCAAACATGATACCTACATTTTTAACGTATGATGAAGAAACAATCATTGACCCACCGATCCACAAATTAATGGACTTGATAGAATGCATTTTTTTTTTTTTAAAGAAATGATCAAAAATTCAGTTTTAGTGTCATTAAGTCTAAGTTTGTTATGAAGCCGAAATGCAATTTGACAAGCAAGCTTGCGCAGCTTCCCTATCATCCAGCTTTTTAGGATCGAAGCTAACATATAGCTGAGTGTCATCAGCATATATATGGTAAGCAACATTGGAGAGTTTGATAATGCGGGTAACAGCGCGAGTAGGAGGACCTGCAACAGATCCTTGGGGAACACCATATTTCAGAAGATGGGCAGTAGAATAACTACCAGAGATACAAACTGAACTCTTGCGATCACTAAGATAAGATCTAAACCAGTTTAAAACACAACCTCCGATACCATACTCACACTGAAGCCTATTTATAAGAATAGTGTGGTCAATGGTATCAAAGGCTGCAGACATATCTAGAAGTACAAGTAAAACAACTCTACCCGAATCTAACTCATTTAATATATCGTTCTTCACACGCAATAACGCAGTTTCAGTACTATGTGCCGGTTTGTAGGCAGATTGAAAAATTTTAGTAAGATGTTTTGAATGAAGATGTTCATTAAACCTAGAGACCGCTGGATATTCAAGGATCTTGCCAAGGGTGGGAAGATTGGAGACGGGTCGATATGTTTTCAAAACGTCCGGATTAAGGGTGGACTTCTTGATAAGAGGAGAAATGATTGCGTTCCTAAGAATGGATGGAAAACAAGCAGAACTAAATGAATTATTTGCAAGAGACATGATTATAGGAGCTACTATGTCAACACATTCCTTCAAGAGCCAAGTGGGCAGTGGGTCAAGAGAACTTGTTTTGTTTGGGATCTTAGAGATTATATGTCGAATCTCTCAGCTTCATCTACAGGGTGGACAGGTGGAAATTTGCAAAGATATCTGTACTGTGCATATACTGTAAATCATCAATCATCAAAACGTCGTCAGAATCAAGCAAAAATACACCATCATTACATTGTTTACCGGTATCAAGAGAAGATATATTAACATTAACACATTCAACGTCAAGTTCAGACCTTATTTTTGCCACTTTCTTTTGAGACTTTCATTTGAGCGGCAGATTGGTAAAGCCTTGGTGGAACTATTGAGAAGTGAGTTAACTGTTAACTTACATTGACTATCTTAACCATTCATTAGGTTCTCCCAGTAAGCCTATGGTTTTTTTTGACTTACCACCACACCACTGTAACGATCTGGAATATTGATCCTTGAAAATGGCCCTTCCTGCAAGAAAATGTTGAAGAAATTTTGTCAATCGTGCAATAAATTGACGACGATATGATGGTGACCTGCTCAAAAACCTTAATTACACCTTCATATATGGTAAATGGTCAATGTCTTACTTTCGTGGAACTAATTCAGAGGAAATATTATTAAGGGTGATATCGCAATGATCACCACCAGTTACGCTATACCTATACTTTACTTGCTCTCATACCTGCATGTCATGTCGTTTTAGCATACGACATTTGGCATATATTTCTACAGCTTTACTATACTACCACAACATCCATTGTATTAAATATAGACTTGTTCCTTTCGTTTTATTTAAAATTTGTGTTTTCATCCATTGATCTATTTGCTTGTTTTGTATGTATGATTGTTGTGCAAAAAAAATGAAATGAAATTTATAAAAGCTCCGAGACTTACTGGAAATTTCAAATACAAATAAATGAAAAATAATTGTTCATGCCACGGAATACCTTGAGACAGAAAAGCATCAGGCGCGTAACTAAACTTCAGCGCTGGTGGTGGAGACAAATTTGCACGACGAAAATTTGCACTTAACCGACTTATCTATAAACGATATACTTGTG
This sequence comes from Chiridota heheva, assembly GCA_020152595.1. Classification (NCBI taxonomy): domain Eukaryota; kingdom Metazoa; phylum Echinodermata; class Holothuroidea; order Apodida; family Chiridotidae; genus Chiridota; species Chiridota heheva. The sequence continues at coordinate 610,071 of JAIGNY010004586.1, read as the reverse complement.
TCTACTTTGACGTTTCTCTCCCCCCACCCACCCCCTCCCCACACACACACACAAACCAGTGGCATCGCCAGACATTTTGGCTGGGAGTCAGAGTACTCAAGTACCAAACGCGGCACTGCGAAACAGCATATATCCACTTAAGGGCACCTGGCGGCGTCCAGTGGCGAAACCTTGGTAGGTGACACATAAGACCTCAACCTTCACTCACTTCTCTCCTGGTTCTCCACCCTGCCTATTTCCGTCCTTCCAACTGTTCTTCTCCATGTCGTTTTGGATCTCCTACTGATGGTGCCCGTGTAAGAAATGTAACGCCGTCTGGCAGTCATCGTTCTGTTCATGTATTGAATATATGGTCAATAATACATTTCCAGTTCTTTCAGTGCTAAAGGGTAAGTTGAATATCGGCTCTTTGACATACGTGGGCGGAGTCATCATATGAGGGCAGAGTCATCATATAAGGGCGGAGTCATCATTATGAGGACGGAGTCATCATATGAGGGCGGAGTCGTCATATGAGGGCGGAGTCGTCATATGAGGGCGGAGTCACAATATGAGGGCGGAGTCATCATGTGGGGACGGAGTCATCATATGAGGACGGAGTCATCATATGAGGACGGAGTCATTATATGAGGGCGGAGTCATCATATGAGGGCGGAGTCATCATATGAGGGCGGAGTCATCATATGAGGGCGGAGTCATCATATGAGGGCGGAGTCATTCCCAAAAAATGAAAATACTGAAAGTTTCGTGTATGATGCAAGCTATGATTCTACCCACAAAGTAGTGTAACTACACTTCTTTCCTAGAATGAAAAAAACCCATAACAACATACTTTTCTAGATCATGCTGTAAATTGTTTTCGAAAAGTTCAAAAAGCAAAACCATTTAAAATAAACAAAGAGTATTATCAACAATCTTGGGCCAATTCTTTTTAATGTTGATGCAACACAAAACGATAACAATTATAATTCCTTCATAAAAGGAGCACTCGACCAAATTATAGAGATCTTAGTAATAATGTTAGTGACATAAGCCTGCCTTACAGAGGTCTTGAATGAGAGCCGGAGGTGGCAAGTGGCAACGTCACGTCACATGTGTACTTTAGCTAGTTGGAGAAGTGATTGTCGCTTAGCTTGCCTTCAGCTTCTTCAATTAAGATACCAATGCTATACTTCGGTTTCAAATATGGTCTACTTTATCATAACAGACATTTGCCAATGTTGCTATTTTAATTTTATAGTTTTTATCTTTGCTGGCCAATTTGTTCAATTATTAGTGAGATATCACTGGTCCCCGATTTCCATGTTAGGGGGCCTAAGCAGTAACAGCACTGTGCATGCTTAGGCCTAACAGTTTCCAAGCAAGCACCGTTTTCGCCTGGCATGACAAACAATAAGCATTTTATTCTTCACAAATCGTGTCTTATTATGTTTGTTTGTCACGCCGCTCGCATGAGAGCCTATACGCTCTCAGAAAAACAAACAGCGCATTACACGCATTCAGTGTTAAAGTCTACAGAGTAGGCCCACAGAAAGCCTGTATTAAGTTGTGGTTAGGTTACAGCCAGATAATTACAGTATCCCTTGGTCAAAAAGCCTGACAAGATAAGTTTTTTTTATTTATTTCTGTAGGGTGAATGCCAATTTTTGGTCTTTAAATGAATTATTGTAAAACCTATTAATTTTATTCCACTGGCTCTCCAAAACACACACTGCTTCTTGTAAATGTGTGTCATTCCTTGGGATCACTGTCAATGTCTTAAACTACATGTTATATTAGGCCTACATGCTCTGGCTCACCAGAAACAAACTTAGAGTGATAGTAAACACTTGTACATGCAAGAAAAACCTACCTGAAGTCACTGATACATTATTGAAAGAAATAGTTAGTTTAGTTTCCATATAGCCCATGGATTATCAAATTATGAGGAAAAATTGAACTGCAATTTTGGATATATGATTGCTCAGAGGTAATGGTATATCTCCTAGGAGGAAAAAAATGTTATTCAAAAAAAAAATTGTGTTAGATTTTTGTGGTACTCACCTCTTGAATGGTTTTCTCATATTGATTTACTGCATATTAATTCAGAATAATCAGCTAAATATAAGAAATGGGCTCACTTTATAATACTGAAAGAATATGAAAAAGTCAATATCAAATACACTGTGTTTGCTGAGCTGACTAGTGACAATGTGAAAAACAAATTGTCTTTTATAGATGACAAAGGTTAACAGTGCTGGGATTTAATTGTCACATTTTCTTACAAATAAATTAAAAAGACATAGAAATAATTTAATGACAAATGTGTATAATTTTAAACAGTATCTTTCACATTTAATTAATAATTTTTATGACAATTTCAAACAGTTACCAGTATCTTGCACATGCACATTGAATCATTTTCATAACCTTCAATATCTGGTTACTTCTCACCTGCCACTTCAGTTTACCAGTCCATGGAAAGGTTGAATTAGTAAATCACAGGTGAAGGCCTCATTCACAACATTTAAATTTTATACGAACCAATCATTTTTCCAGCAAGTACAGTTCTGGATCAGATCATGATCCTCCTGACTACATAGCTCATGAAAATTCTTATGAAATAATAAAGCAAAATAATTCTTTGAATGTACAAGACGCTCTCAGAAAGGCCTACTTTTATAGGTCATAATGGGATATCCCTCATGACATTTTTTCTTCCATCTCACTGCTCTTCTGTATAGTTGTGCATCCCCATTCCATTCATTGCAGGGCTTCTAATATCTTATCAACAATTTGGAAAACCAAATAAGCTTATAACAAAGATGGTGATGAACCACTTCTTTTAAGGACTATGGACATCTATCAGATTTAAGATATGTGAAAGAGCATGGAATTCTGAGAAGAATATTTTTCGAATTTTGTTAAAGGCTTATTTAATTTTAATGTTATGACTAAATATTTTTTAAGATTTGTTAATTTGTGCGGAATTTGTGATACAGTAAGTGGAATATATCTCAAAACCTGTATGTAATTCTTTCAATTTTGTTCTTTAAATTCAGCTACCTGTTAATTTTAGAATGTCTTTTCTAAATACATGATGATTCAGGATATGACCAAGTTCCAAAACTTTTGCTCCAAGTCCAATGCTATATTTCAAACTACATTGACATAGAAATAAAAAAAAAAGGTTTTGCAAAAGGTAATGAAGGATCCTTCTTCCGTTGATGTCACAGATTATTGTACAATAACAGCTAAAAATTAAAAAAATGCAGTACATTGGTCAATTTTTAACTAATTTTACTGGAATTGTTTGCTATTTTAATGATTGACATCATAGTTAAAGCCAATTAAGCCCACTGCCTCTAGATGTCCATAATCCTTTCAAATTGATTTGGTTGCTAAATCATAAACAGCATGCTTACTCTCTTTTGAACTTGTAACCAAGGTTAATAAGCTTCTATTAAGGTTCATCCAAATTGGATGTACACTTTCATTAACTCGCATTTAATATAGTGGTAAAAGCTTCAAATAGTTACTTCAAAGCTTATAATTATCATTGTCTAATAAGATTCTGCTTCCAATGGTCATTGTTAAATTATAATTTGTGGCTGTTAAGTAAATAGTTTTAATTCCATGCGCTCAATGGTATACACAAACTACGAAGTAATATCATCTGTTTTTTCAGTTTGATCAATTAACTGAATATGTTATTTTTGCACAGTGTAAGGATATTTACAGCCTCATAGAGAAATATTTCAGTCGCATTTGGATTTGACATTCAAAATGGTTAACAAGCATTCTGTTCCATAGAAAGATACCAAGGGGGAAGGGGAGAGGGGGGGGGGGGTAATACTAATGTTACAATGAGTTTATGACACCACAGTAACATTTCTTGAAAGTTAATAACGTTTTTTGAAAGTTAACCTTCTAAAGAGCAATTTTCTTCACCTCCCATGCCATATATGGAATTCCTAAGCCAAATCGCTGGTGATTAATACATACATATTTGTCCTTGCGAGATTTCTCGGTAAAGAGAGTCCTTCGACGTCATGTCTTACTATATAATGAGTAGCTCCTAAGGAGGTGATTCTTAGAAAGTTAAAGTCTTATGACGTGAATACTGATGTCATCTATTTCCGCTGGAAACATCTTTAGCATAATGATTAAGAATTAAATCTCATAAATACAGTAGGTATAGTTTAGGGAGGGTGAGAAAGTAAAAGGATAGTGACGAGAAAGTAGAAAGTAAAGAGAAAGATAGAGAAACCCGTTATACGAACCCAAAGACAGATTGTACATTGTTAATCATCGAGTTGATTCAGGATTGTAGAATTCCGAATATATCTCGTATGTTTAAATCTCGTATGTGTTCTGCGTATTTCTGTACTGTTTTATGAGCTACATCCCGTCATTTGTGAACTGTGCTGCATTCGAAATCTACTTGAACGGAACTCTCGCAACTAATACTTATACTAAAAGTGGTAGGGATGTGCAACCCATCAACCGAAAACCATACCACAGTATGACATTTTTTTCAAGAAAATGAATTTATTATCAATTTGTTTCTTTTTTTAATTTTCAGTTTTCCAGAAATTTCTTTAATTGTCAGGATTTTTTCTTTAATTTTCGGGAACTTTTATTCTACTACTTTCATTTTCTTGCAATTTTATCTGATCTTTGGGCAATTTTCTTCGATTTTCCAGCAAATTTTTTAAAAGAAATTTTCTTTTCAGGAATTTAAAAAAATATAGTTACACAAATTTCCAATAATTGTACCAAAAATTCAAATAATATCACCAAATTTTCTTTAATTCTTTTCAAAATTATATTAGTAATATCCCAATTATACCTCCCACTCGGGAAGTTGAAATCATAATCCCTTATCGCTTCTTATACGTATCTACATACAGCCTTTTCCGATAATTACCATTTGCCCTCCCCATTGGCATCGAAAGCTAAATATACCACTGCTTATGACGCCACTTTAATGATGAAAAATGTTCATAATTGTACAGTACACATACCAATCAGACTTTTCAGAATTTTGGTAATCTGCCTTCTTGCATATTCAAAATCATACATTTCTCTTTGGCTGTTGCTAGGTAAGACTTATGTGGCAATGTCTTGCTTTATCCTGCATCATAAGAAAACTATGAAAATGTTACATTGTTTTTAATTTTTTAATTTTTGTTTTTTTAAATACAAAATTTAAATGAAGAACTTTTGTAAAAAAATAAACTAGCTTTGGATATGTTTGTGATTACTGTACATGTTTTATAGTGGCCCTTTTTTTTTTATGGTGTGATATAGTCTTTCGTCGCCTGTTATGACATCTGGGCCTAGCGTTAGGCTATATGTAAATTTACTTAGGCATATGATGAGTGACCTGAGATTCAAGCACCTCTTATGTTATGGGGCTACCTAGTTATTATACACATTCCTCAGTACGTGGTGACGACGTTACAACTGAGACTGAGATAATAAATTTTTTAACTAATCGCCACATTCATGTATTATTTTGAAGTTGTAGGCCTAGGCCTAACGTTAGACACAAGTCCCAAATACTGGCTTGAAGATGCAACCTCGTGAAATGGGTATACATGCTATACTGTGGAGTTTAATGAGTCAGTGAACGGACGTCTCCACTATCGATTCAATTCGAGATTGTTTTCGGGATTAATTTTCTCTCTGAGCACTAACCATTGCAACTTATTATTTTCTTCTTAATTATTTCAGAATAAACATGAAAATAATCATAATTGACTTGCCTTTACCGTTTGCTCAATCTGGAAGTTGTTGGTCGGCTGTAGAAAATGTTTGCTGAAGGTACGACGACTGTAAAAAGCCCACATTGTGTAAATAAATGATCATGTGGTTCCAAAGTTGGCACAAAAAGTTAGTGTGGGATTCAATGGGAGTGACGTCAAAGTCTTATTATATATCTGTGGGAGTCTCAGAGAAAATCCAGAGCGTGTCTTGTATAGGCTATATACACGAACAATCAAACAGCCTCTCTGGATTTGAATATTCATAGATTTGCTGCCACTGCCAATCATGCACATAGTCCTAGGTACAGGCGTTCCTAGGTTGCCATAACGCTTGGAACGCATGTGGTCCTAGGTATGTAGCGAAATCGGCCGGTTGTTAGGACTGAATAAATGCACAGGAAGTTTATTTCAGTACTATTTTATCTTTTAAACGTGGTCGTCCAATAATCTTTGATTGGGGTTGGCGTCTTTTCATGATTGGAATGCATTTTAATGGTCATTTGGTAATAATTCAGCAACGAGTTCTAACGTCGAAACTTACTATGTCGTTAGGCAAGTGTCACATTAGGACATGATACTTTGAAATGTGGTTAATTTATTACACACACATTGCAGTTCAGTACTCACAGTCATACGTCTGCAATTTAAGCCCTCATAGGTAAAACTGCCCTCATAGGTAAGGCTACTTTATCGGCTAAAATTAATTAAATTAAGCTTTAAGTTTAACCTAGGCCCTATTGCGCTCACCCGAATTTCAATATATAGGGGCACTTGCCGTTGCGGTCAATGGGAGTAAAACACGATTTTTCGTAATTTGGACAAAAAATACACAAACCTCGACTGAAAACTCCCAGAAATGTAGTAATTATTATCCAAGTTATACCATTTCACCATAAAAGGACGAAATTTCGCACCCCGGTAAAATAGCGCACCCCGCTTGAAAATGAGAAAAGAAAAGAAAAAAATTAATAAAAAATACAGCTTTCGCGCACTCCACCCGCACCGTTCAATCATGTCAATCGTAATGACAAACTTCGAGTATCTTCTGCTCTGTGCGTAGGCGTATTCGATCAGTCGTTTGGTGTGTTTTAGCAATCCAATGAAAGTTGGACATTTGTCATAATGATATGCGATGTCAAATGGTCACGGAAACTTGACAAATGTCTGGATGTACGTAGAAACGTGATGCAATACAACTGTACTGTACGAAAATCGTGTGTAGTGTATGTAGTGTAGAATTAATGGATAGTGTACAGGAAGAGAGGAAGTTCATTGGGTAGTTAAAATACACCAATCGACTGATCAAATACGCCTACACAGAGCCGAAGATACCCGAAGTATTGTCATTACGATTGAACGGAGCAGATGGAGTGAGCGAAAATCTGTTTCTTTTTTCTTCAACGTTTTCAGCCACTCCTGGATGTAAATTTAAAACAAAAAAAAATGGTGAAATAGTATGACAAATCGGATGATAACTACATTTCTAGGAGTTTCCAGTTCAGGTATGTGTAATTTTTGTCCCATTGACCGTAAGTACCTCTATGCCTATAGATTGAATTTCAGGTGAGCCCTATAATTTTGTCGATACCGTACGTACCATCATGCCAAGGCATAACGTGTGCAGAAGTCACACACAAACACACACGAGCAAACACCCACACACACACACACATACACACACATAATGAACGCTTGAGAGCACTCGGCGAGGGAACAAACTTTGATTGAGATTGAACGAATCGCGAGATTTGAAGATGTGGACAAAATACCCACACATTATCACAAAAAGACGCCCTCATTATTCGGTCGAGAGCTTCTTCAAATCCTGGAAATAAACTGGTATCTAGGAAACAAGAAGATGGATATTGGTTTAATGCCAAAATCTTCATAAATAGGTTTGTACCCTCATCATCACTTTCTGAGCAATTGTTATTCATTTTAAATAACATTGATTTAAACTTTTTTAATTAATGACTTTGTTTTGCAATTTATGTTCAGGTGGTGAATTACATTAATTTACCAGAATCTGTTTTATTTCACTCCTGACGCACACTATTTTAATGCCAAAAGCATTATTAAGTAGAATTTTAGTGCATATCTCCGGCTGCTTTGCAATTTCAATATGCCTAATATTTTGTCGAGTTCCCCCTCCCCCTCCCCCACCCCCCGGGGGTTCATACGCTTGCGATAATTTCCTAAACCGTGCAAAACGCTCTGAAAAAATCATCCATATTTTGCATTTCAAATGTTATAATTAAAGAGTCTCTTAAAATTGTGTTCCATTTCAAACAGTATAGAGAACTTGCATTCATTCTCTATCATTTGAGACCATTTTCATTTAATTATTCCAAAACACCGTACTACCGTACTTTGTAAACTATAAAAGTGTTTTTTCTTGTTTTTCAATGGGAGCGCAAGCAAAATCACAAGGTCATCGCCGCTTTGACCTTTGTAACTTAAAATGAAAGTATTTGGGAGTCCGTTTCACACGACCTGACAATTAACATATATCTATTTACCATATATAAAATCCAACGTGATTGTTGCAAAAAAAGGCCCGTACTTTCCAACAAATAGAAATCGATGAAACAAAAAAATTCGTGTCCAATTATGTATCCCTTTATTTTAAATCTGACGTAATCTTAGCACGCCCGAGCTGCATGGACTGTACTATTGTGTGCAGGTTTCCTGTGTGTGTGTATTGTAAACATGTTGTGAAGAGGCGAATGAGGTTTTCCAATGTCGGATTTGGGCTGATTTGCTTCCATTTTTAACAGTTTTCTTGTATATTTTGTTACACTGAGATCAATTTCTTATTATATGACTGTATTTATCAGAAATTAAACATTATTTGGCTGAAATATTATCCACAACAATCATGAACAAAGAAGTGCAAGAGCGAGGCAAACAACGTTAGGTTGCATGATTATGATACCAAAAATTAATAACTATGCTATTTATTAAACTTTTTGTATGAATTAATATCTGTTTCTTATATATATAAAATAAATTTTTTTATATCTTTTCTTATCACTGCATTCTTAAAAATTGTTTTCTATTCAGCACAAGTACATTTTGTCATACATTTGTTTTAGAAAAATGAGTTTAAAAATGTTTCTCATTAGAAATGCCTTGTCTAAGAAACTTTTGAACTGAAGTTGTGTGTGCATTAAATTTCATTTAATTTGTTTTGCTTCAAAGATATTTCATTAAAACTGGCTAGTTGTTAAATAAAATGTTGTTTAAAGTTCCATTCCACTTGGCCTACATTCCACATGCGGCATGCTATACCATCAAACATGGCAAGCCATTCCACCCTCTCCTACATGCCGTCCCACCCTCTCCCTCATGGTGTACCGCCCATCTCCCATATGCCATCTCAGCCTCTGACGGTCACTGGTGTTATCATGAGTGACAATCCTGGCTATGATCAAGCCACGTGTAAACACTCTCAAATCTGTGAAACCACATAATACTTTTGTACGATAAATATACATACATTAACAACGGCCTTTCATGTGTGTAGATAAATCCGTATTTTTTTGCCCTCAAAGAAAATCTTAACGAACTTGGACTTCACTGCGTGCAAACTAAAAAGTATTCAACTATTGTTTAAATGACTTCGTTCTTAAAACCAACCCGCATAATAATGGTACAATCCAAATCTTAGCAAGTTTATTTATAGTTTTCTGTAACACATCACAGCTAGTTCCACGATTTTTTCCTTATGCGCGTTTTGAGGTAAAACATTCCCATATGCCCCCTCAATCTACCTCAGGATACTTAGACCCACTGAGTTTTATCCACACATAATCTCTTCCTCACTTTTAATCAGTATTGCCTATTTGCATTCTAAACACTTTAGGGTTATCTACGTTCTGACTGATTTCTTCCAAGGTCATATTATTGTTTTCAATTTTATTAAGGCTAAGCATTCATTGTTTGAGTTCCTTTCAGACAAGATTCACATCATTTTCTGTTCATGCCAAAATCCAATTTTTTGATTTTGTTTGATTCCCAACACTTGATTTAAATTTCTTTGGAGTCCAGATAATGGATTGTTTGGATTTTCATTCAGACCACAAATTCATTGTTCAGCACATTCCATTAGAAAGTTTCTAATAAGTCTTGACAGATTTCATACTAAAACATCCCATCCCTCCATTATTTCTGCCCTTCCGCTGTTCCAATATGTTTCAGATTTTAATCACGTTTTTCTGAAGTAGGAACAGAACCACACACCAAATTTATTTAAAATTCAATTATTAGTTATTGAGATATTTTGATGACAATTCGACAAACAAACAGAGGTGAAAACAGAATCTCCATCCAACTTCGTAAGTTTGCACCTTGTTCTTTTTGTTAATTGTTATTTTATTTTCAAGATAATTGAACCTTTCGTAATAAATAAAAATCTTCGTAAATGTTTTTACTGAATTTACTCGATTCTGTTTTACTTCTTACCTGATATATCCAAAAGTTTTATAATCCACAAAACGCAATGCAGTAGAATACACAGACTTTTTGTGAAATATCATATCGAGTTTGATTTCATTAGTTGTTTCTACACAAATAAAAACCTTCATACCTAAAAATCCCTTTATATTGATATTGCTTGACCACTTAGCTACCTATGATGAAAACTTAACAAATGTAATCCCATGCACAGTCAGCTTTCTTTACATATTTTTCTATATTTTGATTGATATGGAAGACCTGTTAATTTTTGTTTTCTTCTCGCAACATTACTTTTTCTTCTTGGCACATTACTATTCCAGTTATGGTGACGTTAAATCCAACTAAACAACCTCCCATGAACTCATCCGCCACTTCATATTTATATATGTTATTTATCCACCCAACTATGTATCTATCTTGTAAAGAAGATATATGAAAAATATGTAAACATGCCGCACAGTTTGTACAAACTCACACCAGTAAAATTTGTAATGACAAGATCAATATCATTTTCCAATGTACTGGCCTCTATATGAAATATGTTTAGGCAATTAAAAAATTATCCTCAACGTTGTTCCTAGATACCATTCTATTTTCATATACACTTCATAAAAAAGACACTAGTCAATTTCAAAGTCTAATTTCGGTTAAGATTATGCACTTCCTTAAATCATAACAAGAGCTTTCTCCGAATCACGGTATGAATTAATCACATCTTTAAAAAAATATGGCTTCAACCAGACGCAGACGCTGTTTCGTGGATGCATCGCATTATTTGTTAATATCAAGCTAATTCGTTTTTAAAAGACTGTTTAGACTTCCGCAAGTACTAAATGACATCATGAAGGTGTGACAACGAAATGTAAAAAAAGATTTACTGCAGATACAACATATTTTGTACACATTATTATTTTAGGGTTGTCTTATTAGTGGCAGTTGCTCTGTTTAAATACTTCTAGATAAAATTTTGTTTTATTTGGCCAGTCTTAAAATTGTATTACAAAAAGTTAGTATAATTCTTGATATCACAAATATCTACATAAATGTTGCAAAATTTAAAACTTTGTATGGTTCAAAATTAATTCCACCCCCAAATTTTTTATATAATAAAAATGTGCATTAAATATCAAAAATATAGGAGATAATAAATGTTTTCTTTGGTCAAATCTTGCACAACTTTATCCGGTAGAGATTAATAATAGTAGAATCGCTAATTACAGGAAAGATGAACACAATATAAAAATATCCAAGTTTCCCGTGACCCTAAGGGATATTCCAAAGATAAAAGGGATAATGATATTGCTGTAAATGTGTATCAATGTCTAACTAGTATAAAATCATTGAATGATATACACCCCATATGATACAGTAAACAAGATCGTAGTATCAAACGAATTAATCTATTATTTTTATACGATGAAGATCTGTCGGAAGATAGTCCCATTGCACCCCGAGATGGTCATTATATTTTCATAACTAAATTTAATAGTTTATTTCATGCTAAACTATGCTATTTCTAAACATAGTAAACAATAATATTTTTATGATTTATGTAATCAACATTTCATTTCGGAAAGAATACTATGATCATGGTCAGAATTGTATAAACATAAGAACTCCAACTTACAAAGAGTCTAACCCAACTAAAAAGAACTCAAAAACGGGTATACCAGGAAACATACTGAAATTTTCAAACTATAGAAATATGGAAAAAGCACCATTTGCTATTTATGGAGATTTTGAATGTATTCTTCAACAGTGTTCCCTAAAGTCGGAGTCTCGCAACTCGATGCATGGCTCCCCTGAATTCCCTGAGTCGGAGCCTCGCGACCCAATGCATGGCTCCCCTGAATTCCCCAAGACAGAGTCTCGCGACTCGATGCATGGCTCCCCTGAATTCCCAGAGTCAGAGTCTCGCGACTTAATGCATGACTCCGGTGTCAAAACTAAAATAATTCATAAGCACAAGGTTTGTAATTATTTGTATATGGTTTTGTTTAATAGCGAGATATTCTATCAGGAATCGTTTACAGCTACAACAGAAGAGGAATCGGAAAATCTTGGATCAAAGTTTTTACAATCATTATCAGCAACTCATAGGAAAATAAGAAACCACATAATAGCAAATGGAAAAGAAGTAATAATTACTCCAGAGGATGAAAGAATGTACAACAAAGCAACACCTTGTTGAATATGTAAGAACAGATTCTTTGGAGGTGAATTAAAACAAGACAGCCCTCTCCGTAAAGTGAGAGATCATAATCACTTTACTGGCCAGTTCCGCGGTGCAGCACATGGCAGGTGTAATAGAAAACTGCACATAGCGAAAGATTATTTAAAATACCGGTATTTTTTTCACAACTTTAAAGGTTATGATTTTCACATTATCATTTCTTCTTTACAAAATGGAGAAGAAGTAACCTGCATTTCACACAACTACGAAAAATATCTGGGATTTTATATTAAAGTCCTCAATGGTGCACTGGTATTCAAAGAAACTCTCCAGTTTATGTCGTCTTTTTTGGACCAACTTGTGAAAGACCTGTATGAAAATGGTAACGGTAAGGAGAAGTTCCATTTTCTTAATCAGTGGCAGGCATCAACTGACTGATAAGAAAACCGAAAAATTGAATTTATTGCACGGCAAAGGTGTATACCCTTATGAATATATGAAGTCTTCCGAAAAACTAAACGAACACCACCTACCTCAGATCGAAGAAATTTGTAACGGTTATGACTATAAACATGCAAAAAAAGTATGGAAAACATTCCAATGTGTAATTATGAAAAATTATCACGATCTATACATAAAGACAGATGTTTATCTTCTAGTAGATGTGTTTGAAAATTTCAGGTCACAGTCAATGAAAGATTATGACTTGATCCTGCCCATTACTTTACAGCTCCAAATTTATTATAAGATTCATTGCTTAAAATATTGGAAGTAGAACTTGAATTGTTCAAATAGATATGTATCACTCCATTGAGCGAGGAATTCGAGGTGGTATCAGTACAGTATGTGCTTCTCGGATTTGCAAGGCAAAAAACAAGTATTTAGATGGTGATGACAAACGTAAAGGAATGTCAAGCTATGTACAATACTGTGATGTGAACAGTCTATACCCAACTGTTATGACCCGCAAATTACCTGTTGGTGATTTTAGGTGGGTAGAACTATCAACTGAGGACGAAAAAAGAGAGTTTTTAGATAAATGTCATAATAAGAAATTTATAAAACGAGGATGCGCAAGTAATAGTTGCGATAATTTTCACACTGGGTGCATACTTGAAGTGGACATGGAACCTTCTGAAGAGGTTTTTAAAAGCGGAAACCTCAATGATTATCTCCCAGCTCCAGAAAGGATCAAAGTTAAAGAAGAATAGTTATCAGATTACCAGAAGAAGAAGAATAGAGGAAAATAACATTCCCGTACTAGCGTGTGCTTACGTAGAGAAATTAGTTCCCGCTCAAATGCAGCGTGAAAAATACATTATCCATGAACAAACTTTATATAGATACATGTACTTGGGTTTTAAAGTCGCTAAAATATATAGAATTTTAAAATTCAAGCAAGTTTCATGGATAAAATCATATATTGAAAGTAACATCGCAAGAAGGGCTCAAGCAAAGATTTCTTTTAAAGGCTGCTACAAGGATATGTGTAATTTCGTGTTTGGTAAAACAATGGAAAACATTCGTAATAGTAGAGATATACGAATCGTTGAAACAAAAATAGAAGCTGGGGTTAGAAGAGCTTCCAAACTTTTCAATAAACCCAACTTTGCTGGCATCAAAATATTCAATGAAAATCTTTGCGGAATCGAGATGTACAAACAAAAGCTCCGTATGAACAAACCAATTTATGTGGGAATGAGCATACTCGATCTCTCTAAAGAATATATGCATTGGTTCTATAATGATGCATACAAGAAAATGTACACTAACCCAATCTGTCAGCCACGTAGTAGTCAAGTATTGTACACCGACACAGACTCTTTTATCATAAATGTCCACACAGAAGATATTTATCAAGATATGCTTTCGAGTTCGCTGAAATAAAAACAAAAAGGTACTCGGTAAAATGAAAGATGAAATGAATGGCAGACCTATTAAGGAATTTGTGGGCATCAGAAGTAAGATGTATATTGTTCATGTTGGAGCCTCGCGACTCAAGGGAGCCATACGACTCGAGGGAACCTCAATGGAGACATCGGATAACCTCAAGAAAGCAAAAGGAGTTAAAAAATGCGTAGTTGATGGAGATCTAACAAATGAAATGTACAAAGATTATATCTTTAATTTAACACAGATTACAAACAAACAAAAACAAATAAAATCAAGTAATTATAATCTTCGGACAGGAGAAGTTGATAAAGTCTCTCTCAACCCATTTGATAATAAACGCTATATTTGCGAAAACAAAATAACTACACTACCATTCGGCGTTGCAAGTAGCGCATCGCCGCAAATGTAATAATACCTTAACCCAATGAAATACAAAAAAATTCTCTAATTTTTTGGTCATCGCTCGGAGTATAAAAATCACTCAGTTTTATCAGTATTAATCGGTATCAATATTAGCAAAAGTTTGTTTTGCATGAACTTTTTTTTGCAATCTATCATTTAAACAATCAAAATATTGTGTTCTTTTTCTACTCCATTCATTTCTTGCTTTGGTTAATTGTTTAAATGCTAAATCGTGCCTCTTTTTCCCCTCATCTGCTTGTTTTGAACATAAACTGGTAAATATATAATTAGAATCAATAAAGGCAAGTGCATTGGTAATTGCACCTCCTACCATCATAGCTATTGCCGTTGCCATTGTCTTTTTTTTTATAATAAACTTTTCTTTACAATTTTATTTTTCAGTCATTGAGTCCCTAGGCTCCACTTATTTATCATTTACTATGGTTGGCGGTAAAATTTCTTGATAAACAAGCCAGCTCTGTGTCATTAAGGCAGAAGCAGTTATAAGGGCCAAATTAACACCATCTTCAACGTCAAATTTTTCAAGATCTGGAGCTTTCATTTTGAGAAACATTTTGGAAAGAATGCTATATGCTACACTTATTCCACCAATAACAGCGCCATGAAATGCGGTAACCACAATATTATTTGTATCCATTTTTATCTATATGGGATGGAAGGGGGAGGAATGTAGTCATATAAAAAAAAATCTGCTTTTTCTCGGTTTCCTTCGGTTTTATTTGTGTTGTATCGGGCTGCCTGTCAACTATCTGGGGCCGCATGGCTTTCTGGGCTCCCTCGAGTCGCATGGCTCCCTTTGTTTTGATTAATACTATCTATAGAAAGCAATACCTACAACAATAACAGCACGAAAACCTATTATTGTGGGTGAAAAAGAAAGAGCTCAATTGTTTGAGTCGGAGCCATTTAGGGGGCCTCGTGGCTAGGGCGACTCAAGGGAGCTGGAGCCTCGTGACTCCGTTGGTAGTGAATAATCTTTTGCTTTATATTGTTTCAACTGTTCTTTCTGCTTTCGATTGTATTCAGCAAGCTTTTTACCTGCAGCAACTCTATTTTCCTTAACTGCTTTAGTAACTTTTTGAACTTCTTTAATCTATATCTCCTCCTGCATCGGATTGTTCATCTGTTTTATTAAATGCATTATTTTTGATTTTACGTGTTTTGTTGTAATAAGTGCGGTTGTAACATACCACATAAGATAGGATTCAAAACATTTGTGATAAAAGGATCCTCTTTTAAATCCTTGATTAAGACATTTTCATCGTCGACTTCATATAAGTGTTTCACGAACTTGACATTTAGCATAATTATACACGAACTTACGGATTTGGTTATATCTTGACCTAACCTTGCTTCATATCTTGCATACAATTTAATAATATCCTCATTTTTTAGCTTCTTAACACCTTCATTAGTGTAAAGTTTACCAAACTATTGATTAGAGTTACCACCAGCTATCACGCCGGCGATTCTATATCTTATCGTTTCTATGAACGAGAAATCATATTTTTCTGGAACCGTCGACTCAATGTAGCCGGGGGAACTGACAGGGAGCCATACAACTCTGGCGGCCCAATGTGAGGCTTCCATGAGTCGTCTGTCAGTTCCCTGGGGTTGCATGGCTCCCTGGGCTCCGGCTCCCCAGATATCGCCTGTTCATTAAGAATTTTAATCATCTCTTCCATGTTTTTATTTATTCTATCATCTATTTTTTCTTCTTTAAAACTTTGAATTTATTTTCTAGTCTAGTTTGAATTTCCTACACTGGTAATAACCATACCATGTATATTCGCCGAAGAAAATAATAATAACAGAACTTAAAGTATGCAGTACGACCGTTGCTGGCATAATAATTTCCATTGTGAGGAGCTTTATTATATACATGGGAACCACAGAGCGCAATTGCAATTGCAACTGTAAGTTACTTGTAGGTTACTTGGGTAACTCAGTGTCAAATGGCACAATTTGTAACTCCTCTCTTACAAATTATCTTTTTGGGCAACCATTTCCTAGACAATCTAAATAATACAGTACAGGTTAATTTCCCTTAATAGTATATGTTCTAATGTTGTAGGATTTGATTGACCAAACAGGATCTGTTGCTCTTTTTCTAGTATCGTTTTCAGCTTCCCCCGGAGCATATAAATATATTACTTAGGCTGTGGGCGGGATAATTTCTTCTTCATAACCAACTTTACGTCCTTTTTGAGGTGGTGGCGATGGACTTTGGTTCACTTATTTCATTTCAATTGCATCTTTAGGTTTAGAGTCAACTAATCTAGTTTCTTCGTTGTTTAATGCTTTTACAACTTCAGTAACGTTTTAACTCACTCTGTTGACCCCCACTGAGTCGTAATACCCACATTAAGGCTCCCTGTGGTTGCATGGCTCCCTTTAGTCAGAGCCGATAGGCGATCCGATGTATGGCTCGCCATTTCCTTAGCATACTGATGGGAGAATAAGCGTTCAGCTAAAGTACTACTACTACTACTACTACTACTACTACTACTACTACTACTACTACTACTACTACTACCACTACTACTACTGCTACCACTGCTGCTACCACTACTACTGCCACCACCACCACCACCACCACCACCACCACCACTACCACCACCACTACCACCACCACCACCTCTACCACCACCACCACCTCAACCACCACCACCACCACCACCACCACCACCACCACCACCACCACCACCACCACCACCACCACCACCACCACCACCACCACCACCACCACCACCACCACCACCACCACCACCACCACCACCACCACCACCACCACTCACCACCACCACCACCACCACCACCACCACCACCACCACCAACCCCACCACCGCCACCACCACTACCACCACCACCACCACCACCACCACCACCACCACCACCACCACCTCTACCACCACCTCTACCACCACCACCACCTCTACCACCACCACCACCACCACCACCACCACCACCACCACCACCACCTCTACCACCACCACCACCACCACCACCACCACCACCACCACCACCACCACAACCACCACCACCACCACTTACTACCACCACCACTACTACTACTACTACTACTACTACTACTACTACTACTACTACTACTACTACTACTACTACTATTATATCCATATTATTTATAGTACACATGATATCGATCCTAATGCTGATTTGCTAAGCTGAAATTTACGTTTGCTTTTAAAACAAAGAAGTAAGTTTTGTTACAAGAAACCACCAAGTAGAAATTGATGAGATGATAAAAACTGTAAATTTGTAAATAAGCTTACTTTTATCTGAATCTTCATCAACTTGCATTTTTACTTGTTTCAATCATTTAACCGTGTAATTGTTGTACGAAATAATAGAGAAATAATGATTGCGACACTTTCCATGATTTAATGTATGATATAACGTAGGTTAGGAGGGAGGGTGCAGTAAGCTCAGTGATCAGGGCGTCGATCTCGTACTCAAAAGGCACCGGGATCGAATCTCAGCCAGGGCGCTGTGCTGTGTCATTAGGAAGACATTTGCTGGGGAGTTAACAGGGCGTCAGTTTTGTACTCAAAAGGTACCGGGATCGAATCTCAGTTAACTTGCGATGGCATTTTTAGCTTATACTTATGATATGCATATGAATTTTCTATACCACTTTGCAATTTATTGGGGGGGGGGGGCTTCGTCCCCGTGGGCTCATACGGCCTTGAATCCGCTTAGCACCATGAAAACCGGGTATAAGCGACCGGCTCGATAAGCCATCGATGATTGATGGGATTTAACTAAACGTAAGTTACATAACATTATGATATAACGCAGTCTCTAAAGTTACATAACCTACTCCAATCACAAGATTTATCGAGACAAAGAAAAAGCTATGCTTCCAACGCGTATCACTGCTTCATAAATAATTCATCTTTTGATACCAGGGACATGAGATATTTCGCCTGGTGGGGATTTTAAAAATATTAATAGGGGAATAACTTTTTTTAGTTCAACTAACAAACATCTCTCTAAATACAGCCCCGTACCTCCATCGTCATGGAACATGTGCTTTAACCCCGGTCAAATAACTCTTTTGTTAACCCTCTTAGCTACCCTCTTGTTATATTTACATTTATTCATCTCAAGTCGGCCCTGCAGTACACCCATGTGGTCCTGATTGATCAGTTGTAAAGAACAGTGTTCTTCGTTGTGGGAAAATATTTTCTCATTCTAATGAAATTTTTACAGGGAGTGAAGTTTTTCACTGTCTAAAGAAATTTCTACTTTACCGGCACTATGTTTGCATCAACGCATGAATAGGGCCCAATTCTGTTTTCCGATAAAGGGTATGAGTTTTTAAAGTTTAATTTTCTCTTCATATTTTTTGTGCAAACTCCTTCTTTCCAATACTAAAAGTTTTGAACAATTCAACATTCAATTCAGTCATAAATAAAAAAATATTTAAAAAAACGAAATTTGTTGAATGAAGAACTGTTTTTCGCTGAAAAGAAAGGTGAATAGTATTACAAGTTTTGAAATACCTTATAGCCTAGGAATTAGTAACAGGTGTAAACGATTTATCTATTTTTTGCAGTATTGCTGAGAAGGAGAAGAATTCCACCATGGGTAAGTAAGAGTGGATGTTACTAGTCAGTTGTGTATTATCTTTGTGAGTCGACTGCCATCTCTTTTCTACCCAAGATGATCAGAGAGCATACTTGTATTGTCTATGCAAATGAACGGTCGGAAAAGCAGCCTTTCGTACGGTTTATTGTGTTTTTAACCGACTAATTAGCTCAATGGGTAAATTTACCAAAGACTTTAGAAATAGAAGCCTGCTGCCCTCTTCTTTGGTGCTCATTATAGTGAGAGCTGAGCAAGTTAATAGTAGAGATTTGTGTGACGTGTGTGCCGTGCCGCATTGATTCTAAAATAAGTTTCCAGCAAAGCGCTTTAAATACACTTACCTGCGAAGTATAGCACTATATAAAAACCAAGTATTATCATATTATGTTTATTTGCAGGAAATTTCAGAACATGTATTGACCACAGAGCTGGAGAATTGGGGATTTAACCCTCCGTATATTCTAAAATGCCAAGTTTGTTGCCCATAAGAATCGCAATTCACATTGTTTACGTAAAAACATCGTAGCTACACGAATGGATCACCTCGTTATGATTCGTCATAGATACCCAAAATCGCGGGGAGGATGATGGGCAGAATTGTAGTACTCGTGTAGGTACTCGTACACAGGCGTACACAGCCTTTTGTATACTTGTACTCATTTTCGTATATGAGTATGAATACATATGGATGATTATTTTTCCATGAATTCTTAACAGAACTTGTTTAATTAAACTGCTGTAAATAATTTTATGTCCACTGTTTTCTGCTTCAGTCTGCTATTTGTACTGTACTACTAATGGCTAACTAACGTTTATGTGTCCAGTCTACCATTACCGCACAGTAGATTAACGAACATCGGTCATATAATTCGTCTGGGTGCATGTGGTTTCCAAATATCAATATACCAAAAAACAACAGTTGGTTTCATTCTAAGAAACAATTTGTTTACAAATTAACATATTATTTTTCTAAAAATAGTAAACAATTTTTTCTTCAAAACACAGTTCTTCATAAACAGTAGAGAATTCTTTTCCAATAAAACTAATACGGGCCATCGTAAATTGCAGTTATACGTTCTTATTCTGACACAGGTGCATTTATGGTTCTGCACTCAAACTACAGTATCTCTCTGAACAAAATCAGAGGCTCCCAACATCAAACTTAAATGATTTCTGGAGATTCCTATAAGCGATGAAGCACTTTTGTGTTATTGCGAACACCGTGACAAAATTGTAAACTCCAAATGATATAAATCGGACTATCAAATCCCTTAAAATTATCAATTTATTTCAAGTTGGGATTATGACGTTGTACCTATTAGGTATTTTAAATATAACTAAGATGTCATATCTAGAATTCTTTTGATTTTGGTTATGATTTATTGTATGTTTTGCAGAAGAAAATGGTAATAACATGCTTATTCTAAGACATGAATATTTTAAAATTGAATATGAACTAGTTAGAATGCTTGTTACATAAATTGTTTTGGAATTGATCACAAACCATGAAAATAACAAAGAAGTTCGTAGAAATAGGTTAAACATTGACCATTTATGGTAGATTTAAATCTCAGGCAATAATTTCCATATTTTGTGATGTATTACATGGCAACTTTGGCATTTCATTTTGTCTGTTTGTCAGTTTGTAAAACCTTTGTGTTTTTAAAAGTCTATCATGATTCTTTGAAGTGGCGCAGCATATTCTGACCAATATTTTGAGTAATTGCCATAAGCAGTCCTGTAGGATGCCTATTAATGGGAACATTTGCTACATGGAAGCCGCTACTTTGTGATATTTCCCATGATGCTTTGCTAGCCTAACGTTAAAGCCTTATGCAATGTTACATTTTTCAAATTCGAAATACGTCTGGGAAAAATATCTTTGCTAGGGGAAACTTAAAACTTATGAAAATACCTTCATTATTGTCATGGCTACAACTTTTTCACTCTCATTTGATATGTTCACCACGCCGTTTTCGAAATATTAGATTAAATAGACAATAGAGCTAGGCTTTTAGGCGCGAAACGGCCATTTTGAAAATTCATATGTTTTTCAACAATGATTTTTCATACTTCGAGTACATACCTTATAAACTATGACATTTTATCGCAACATCTGAACAATATGGCTGCATGACTTCAATATTCTCGTGTGTTATAAATGTTCCTATTAATAGACATGCTTCCGGACTGATAAGCCATGATCTCACTCAATTTCTAGAAATAGACTTTCCCATCATTTTCAGTGACTAAGATTTAGAAAAGAAACTTCAGGAATTACGTAAAGATTTTGAAGTGTTCGGCCAGTTGTATTTCACAAATTTCGTATGGAATAAAAAATTGATCAAAATATGATCAGCCACAACTCAAAAACTAAAACTCCTTTTATCAAAATTCAAAAACTTGTTTGCTCAGAATTTAATACTCTTTTACATAATATATATGGAAATTGTTGACATTTCCATAGACCTATACTTTTCAGTCATCATTCTTCAAATTTGAGAGAACTAAGATTTTGAACTGTTCGGCCAGTTGTATTGCACAAATTTCGCATGAATTAAAAAAAAAAGATAAAACTTTGATCAGCCTTACCTCAAAAACTAAATGTCCTTTTATCAAAATACAAAAACTTGTCTGCTCAGATTTGAATACTCTTTACACAATATATTTGGAAATTGTGACATGTCCATAGACCTTTACTTTTTAGTCATCAATATGCAAATTTAAGAGAAATATGTTTTTGCTTATGTTAATCCGTTGTTTGTTAATCTTCTGTTACAGTTATTTCAAGGAAAGCGGCTAGAATAAGTTGTATAACATTTTCAAATATCGACAACACTCCGTTAATATCTAATAACTTGGTCAATTGATCAATGACTAAATTCAGGAACTTACTTCAAAGAATTATATATTTTGCGCTGGCTATTTTCATACATAACAGTTTCTGCACATTGAAAAGTGTCAAACTTTAATCAGGCGCATAACTCAGGAACTAAAATGCTACCTTTAGCATTTATAAACTGTTCAATGCATTATTTTATCTCTTTTATAAACTTATGGAACACGTAATCGCACTCAGGTCATTGTACTCATGAAAATGTGCTTGACTACAAGTCGCATTGAGGGGATGTATTCACCCACGATCCTGTGACACAAAAATCATTTATGGGAACATCCGCAAAAATTGTTGGTGATCAGCTTTTTACCATATTGATCAACGATCAACGGGGTAGACGACAATTTTCAGTAATCAACGCAACTAATGTATATAAGATGAAAATAAATTTGTTATTAAAGAGATATTTTGATTTATTTTCAGGACATATTATCATTTAGCCCCATCAGTTATTCGCTACAAATACCACCTCGTAAGTTATTAAATGTGCACAATTTTAGTGATTTTTTTTAATAGAAAAGGATAATGATTATTTAAATGTACAGACTTATAACAATTTTTGTTGTTGAAAAACTCTGAAAAAGTTTCTGAAAAAGCCTTATTTTAATCATTGCCGTTAGAACACCAATCAGTTTGTTGAATTTTTTGTTAAGGGTCTGTCGTCATCGATTCTTAGATGTTTTAGATATGATACTTTATGATCGCATTTAGAACATTTTAATTAAGTGTAATTGAACTTCTTTTAAACTTGTGAGTAGAGAGCTAAAGATCGAGGGTTAAGAAACAGTGACAGTTCAACATCCACGAGAATACATTTACCGTACACGATTTGAATGTTAAGACTGTTTTGTTCAATGTTCTATCATGAGCAGCGATACGTGATAAAAGAAAGTCTTCAGTGGTAAGTCAACAAACGTTTTCGCCATAGTTTTCATATCGTGATTCTCTGAATTTAATTGTTTTTTAGTTTCTTCTTTTAGATCTAAAGCATGAAATAGCATTAATAGATTTGTTGGTTTTGTTTGTCCTCCCTTTTCATTATTTGAGCGTTATTCGTTGAAATTGGTTCAACTTACGTATATTGATTCGCACTCTTTCATGCCTGTTATTGAATGTGCGTATAGATTTTTGATGTTTTATTAATCATTTAACCACTAAATATTATGAAAAGGATTTTCCAGTTTCTTCTTTATGGTCTTCGTACTTTGAGCTTGCAATTTTACTGTACGTTGTTCAGTCTATCAATTTTAAAGCGCTTCCATCTGCTTGATTGTCACAGGTCACGTTTCTTGTTTATATGCCTATTTATGAGTTCTGTATGCTGTTTACACGTGCCTGTTTTTGTGTTCATCCCCGACTTTTGTATAATTAGGATAATATGGAATTTGGATAGATTATATAAATAAAATTTTTAAGTATATACTAAAATTGACGTATAAATGAGACAAGCATACTAATCGAGAAGTTGTCAAATTGACACACTACAATTTTTAGTAAGTATACTGTACCTTAAAGAGGGCATGACAGGGGGAAAAAAATAGTTTATAACAGTTTTGCATGGTCTATTAATATAAGTAACTTAACAATCCATCAATAGTCCCGAAAAGAAACCATTTGAATGAAAAAATCGAAACTAAACAAGCAATTGACGCTGCCGACAATGCAAGAATTGAAAACAATTAAGCGACGTGTGACGTCACTCCCAAAACGATTCATTGGCGAACATTCAAATACAGTGCAAATTCCATAATCAAAGTTACTTCTTTGCGTCGCGATTCCTCTTCTTCAGAAAATATATCAGAGTTTTTTCTAATGTAAATTGATGTTTTTAATATAGATGACAATACTTGCATTAATTACAAGCCGAGTCAAAACTTTGAAAGCCCGTTAAAATTCGCGACTTCAAAATTTCATTTTGGAACAAATCAATGTACTAAATCAATGGGTAATTTTAACATTAGGTTTCGTAATAGAATTAAGTATGTTAGGCTGCTGCCGAGCAGGGGGATCTCGGAACGCAATGTGGTTGCAGCCTATATTTTCTTTTGTAAGAACTTATACATCGTGACAATTTTTGCTACATTCAAATTCTATGACAATAATGTACTACAATATATGATATTATCGTAGGCTACGAAATGTAAAATGAAGAAATATATTCAATGCCGTCATGTTCAACTTCATAAACTTACTTGTTTCAGCGTTAGGCCTAACGTTAGACGTAAGTCTACGCTTTGCAGCACTTAGATCAGACCATTACAGCATTTCGAGAAGCGATGATATATTTTCATGAAACTTGAAGATATAACTTATTTGAATATATATTCAAGAAAATAATAACAGCTTGGTAAGAAATATATTGTTGAAAAGTCTTTCTACTTCTAGTTTATATACGTCAACGGAACACACACGATAACACTAGGCCTATGTTGTTTGCGTGATGTAAAAGTATCGGAAGAAATTACGTTCTGGCGGTGACGTCATAACAAGTTCACCACTTAATTCGAGCAAAAACAAAAGCTGATTAGATCGAAGACTATATTTGCTATTTTCTCCAATTTCTGTTATTACGATCACAAAACAAATTTTGGAATAATTATCTATCAAATTGTCCAAATAATCAAATGAGAGTCACATGAAAATCCATGTCATGCCCTATCTAAAAATGATGCATTTTCTTAATTTTCAGGAAGTGATGAAAAAACATCCGACACTTCGTAAGTAAATTCTAACTATCATTTTCAGATTATGTTATTTAGAGTAATGGCTATATATATATATATATATATATATATATATATATATATATATATATATATATATATATATATATATATATATATATATATATATATATATATATATAT
>JAIGNY010004586.1:297500-577500 GCA_020152595.1 Chiridota heheva | reverse complement strand
TTGCACTGCTAGTTCACTTTTCGAAATAAAATCTATAAAATGCAATAACTCCTATACTCAAATACTGAAAGAAAAATCAACATGTTTTTTTTTTCATTAATATGTTTCTTTAATCTGTTAATAGTCATCTACAACAAATGAAATGAAAATTCAAGAAAGTATTCTTTAAAGTTGCAAGTTTAAAGTCAGTAACATTCGTACTTTTACCACAGCGAATTTCTTAATATAAGGATTTATAGCTTGTAGGAAAGAAGACCCTAGAGTAAAAAATATTATGCTTTGCATAATGATTAATAGTTTCAACAGAAATATACTGATAAAGTTAAAATAATATGTTCTTTTTTTACTCGCGTTTTGCTGTATTATATTTGAATAGAATTATAATTGCACATTTCAGATATATTCTAAATTTCAACATCAATAGTTAATGTTAATTTATTTCGTATCTGAGGCCTTTGGCCTATGTACATCTTATAACAAAAAAAATTAAATTGTAATAGTAATGGACAGTAAATAGAGACAGGTTTTAGTGACTATGTTAAGAGTCGAAGAAGGATTAGGCCTAGTTCACTCGGGTATACTTGTTTCCTCTTTCAGAATTGAGATAAGTCATGGGCCTATTGATTTATGTAATTGTGAATTACCATCTGAACAAGTTCAAATTTAATAAGCTAAAAAACTGAATTGAATTTTGAGAATTATATGCAGTGACATCTTTAGAATTTGATAGCTTGTGAAGAAAGCAAAATATTGTTATACTGTTTTGTTCTGGTGTTTTTTAGCAAATTCTTTATAGTTTACCTCTAAAATATGATTTGTCAGAGAATTTAATGGAAATATATTTTATATGTTGTAAGAGACTTCGGTTTTTCCTACTTGTTGGGTGGATAATGATTATAAATGAATCGTGTACATCTTCTCGTTGCTGACATTTGTAAAATTAATTGTATGGAGGGAGGCGTTGTTCGACCCGAAATGTAATAATTGATCCGTAATGTAATAAACTGCTCGAAATGTAATCATATGCGTGTAGTGTAATACTGTAGCCAAAATGTAATCATTTAAAAACAATATGACAATGTGAAATGTGATGATTTAACTTAGCCTAGATGTGTAGGAAGCTTTTGAAAAGTGTGTGGGGGGAGAGGGGGATGGGGAGGGGAGCACTAGCTCTTAAGGAGCACTTCTTAAGTCATATACATATGTCCCACCATTCTGTATATATAATTAGTATGCCCAAAACAACAAAGTAAAAGAGTCACTTCATTTTGAAAGGGGTATTCTTTAAATATTTTTTTGAAAGGTGTGCGCAAATTCCACCAGCTCTTGCACCTTTCACAGTAATTGAGGAGTATTTTCTACACTTTTCCTACACCTATGAACCTACCTGAAATGTAATAAGTTCTAGCAAATAATTCAAAACCAAACTGCGACCTCAAATAAAACGTAAAAAGTCCGAAAGGTAATAATTATATATAATAAATGCAAAGCCCTAATTATTCGTGATTTTATTCGGAAGGGCTTGTAAGTTTGGAAGAGAGCCTGATATTGCACTAAGTATTGACTGATCAGCAAACTAAGTGTCGCAATGTAATGGATCCGTATAACCTTAACAAGAATTCCATATGTTATATCCGGTTTATTAATGATATGACTCGATCAAGCCAAAAATAATTTTGATTTGGTGCTAGATCAGGTATAGTTGATATCGATGAATTATTCTAGATTTTGTACAATTCTTAATTTTGAGATTTGTATCAAATCCAGATATGGATTTCCTCTATCATTTATATATCTAGTCCAACTATGGGTTATTGGCATATCTGAAATTTAAATCTGCCTTTTGTGAGCGGCAATGTATAAGAAAAATCCAGTAAATCGTGGTTCTTTACTATGGACCGTAAGTTGAGAAAAGGAGATCCAATTCCACCAAATTCGTTCCTTGCGTCTTTCTGTTTAAGCTTTTGATCTTTTCACCGAGCCAACTATATTGATCCCTGACATATCATTGGCCACTATCTATACTAAATATATAGAAACTAGCAGAAAGAGAGAGACGGTCGCCATTAACTCATTTTTAGCGCATACAATTGAGTAAATTACATCATAGCATCATATAGGTCCTAATTGTAAGATGATTTGATAGTCTTCTTATGTTACAAGCTTAGATTAAGGTTGCTATTTTACAATGTGGTGCAATACTGTTTGATGATCGATACTTCAAATTAAAGCAGTGCCAGCTTCTCCCTCTAACTTACAACCCTTCCCTTTCTTTTTAATTATTGTTATATTTCATGGTTTTTAAAGAAATTTTCACAGGTGGGACAATTGATGGAAAATGGCATCGTTATAAAAAATTAATCCCTGAAGCAGAAGCAGTACCATCGAGTTGGGGAGGGTGGGAGTCTGGGACAGACAGATGCTCTTTTTTTTTAATAAGAACAGAATGACAAAAAATTGGATAAAGTACTCCAGGAAAAGTACCCCATTTTTTCCTGAAGTCATATGAAAATTGGTCCACCAGTACCAAACGTTTTGAAGTTACTGGTGGCCAGAATGACAAATTTTAAAAAGGTCTAACATTTAACCTGAGTACACAATCTTGTTGGTGCTTGATGTTTAGTGTATAAGAAATACAAATCTTAAAAGGAGATTGTAGGTGGTAGAAGAATCCACAGGGGCATTGCAGTCCCTCTGTAAGCGAACCATGGTTTCTTGGAATTTTGTTATTTATCTGAAAAAATAATTATTTCCTTTGGGTCTTCCTTTCATTACGATATTTTCATCCTCTCCTTCCACTATAACCCCTTCATAAGAGAACCAATATTCGTTGATTTTTTTCCCTACATTAAAAAAATCATACATTTCAGGCCATTTTTTTTTACATTTCAGGCCAGTTGTCGGTTATTACATAACGGGTCAAAACTTATTACATTTCAGGTAGGTTGAATCATCACATTTCCGGTATAGGTGGTACTGTACGGGTCGAAATTATTACATTTTCAGGTAACTTACTACAGTATTACATCATGGGTCGATTACTACAGGATGTAACAGGGGTATCAGTGGGGATGTTGGCTGCTTGAGATAGCCATTCCATGATCCCACAAAGTTCCACCAAAAGCTGGTCAAACGCTGTTCACATGTTGATATCCCTTTTTCAGAAGTGTAAAACAAAACTGAAAGAAATTGGGGATTTTGTTATATCAACTTGCAATAAAGAAATATCTAATCACTGGAAAATTATGATATTTCTCTGTATATAACATCGACGATTTTGATATACAAGCAAAGATCTATATAATTTGAGCAGCACATTGAGATTGATTAGAGACATCTTTGAACTGCTGAGGAAAATCAACAACGAATAATCAAACAAATTAAATCAGTAAAAACTTTCAAGGTAACAATTCGTCACATTTTTTTAATAGAATACTTACCAAATACTTACCACACAAAACAATCCAAAATTGCCAGCGGTCGCTCAGTTCGTGGATTGAATAAAACATATTCCGACAAAATGCGAGCTGTAAAGTCACCAATTACCACGGTATTCTACAACGTATTCAGCTGTAAGACTTCTTCATTTAGTATCTAGTATAGTCTACAACGACCATAATCTGCTGCGTTGTTTTTAACTAAACAATTCTGAAGAGTACTAAAACAAATTGTAAAAAGTAACTAACTGCAATATATCAGCTGTACGAATTTTGAAGAAAAATAAACTACTTCTGAATTATTGAAAAAAAGTGCAATTGATTTGAAATACAATGCATTAACCATTATCAGATTGTTAAGAAACTAAGCCGTCACTCTTCAACAATACACTTTATACTCCAGACTACAGCCGTCTTCATACAAATTGTTGCAACTTTTGAATTTATTTCCTATTCAACGGAACAAAATATCACATGTGCTTCATTAGTTTCTTCACAGTTGTTTGTCTTTTTACACTCTTCCACACAAGAAAAATAGATAAATAAATAAGTAAAATAAGGTAAAAAAAGTCCAGCAAATGTGATAAAAAGGCCCAGATATCCCCCCAAAAAAAAAAAAAAAAAAAAAAAAAAAAAGGCTGGCTATACCCCTGAGATACATATTTGACCACCGAACGTATACAGGGTATACTGGTACAGCATAATGCTAGTACATGACTGTTGGCAGTGTTGTAGCCATCAGCAAAATTTTGGAGGCCAGTCTCACACCACCCGTGGCAAAGCCATTTTACCCCTAATAGAGATAACCACTGTGTTTCATATTCGGTGAAGACTTATCGGCCCGATACCCCCATCCTCTGCATACGCCATGCACTGAATGTAAGGTTGCAAAGGAGAATTGTGGCATGCATGTCATGAACAATTGTAAAATAAATTAATGGTGTTTTAAACGACGTGAAAATTTCTTGACATTGAATATATACTTTTTCTTCAACAGCTTTGTTGTTCCCATGAAGACGAAAGATACACAGTAAGTAACTGAACATTATTACTACGTAGTAAAGTGCATACACTTTTGTTGATCTAGTCTGGTCTATGTCCCGATCGATCAGGGGCGGAGGAATTTGTATCTATCAGAGACAGAACCCCTAAAACTTCGGTTATACGCAGGAAAATTGCACTCGTAAATTATGTTTCCATCTAACGTTAAGAAATCCCCTGTTAACACATAAGCTTCTGAGATGTACCATTGCATGTATAATTTGTCTTCATCAGTTCATTTGTCATCATACCCAGAATTTACACTCTAGTTTCCGGCCGGTATGAGAGCATTCGACCGAAAGCAAAACCCTTTCAGGGGAAGGCCCTTCGCGAATTCCTACGTCTCTTCTATCATCTTCCATTGTCAGATTGTTGAGTTTCATTAAGAGCTAACCAGCCATTGATAATAGTTATAATTGTGGTTGTGATCATGACAATGTTTGCAACTTTGCAAAAAGACAAGCTTCAAACGTTGAATTAGATTCTCGAAATTGTCTTAAAATTCGTTGATGAAATGTGTATTCGCTGTGTATGTGCTGCGCTGCTGATTGTTATGTTGATACTAGCGGCGCTATAATCTTTTTTACTAAGATTAAGATTAAGGAAAACATACGTTGGTGACATTCAAGAGCACTATACTTAAACATTAAATCAGTTAACAGAGAATAATGATTTGAAGCTTTGTCAGTAATATTTATCAAGTGAACATAGAACGTTATATTTTGGGTACCTCCATGACGTAGCTTAAGGGTGGGGGTGGGGAAGGGGAACGAGGGGTTGGGGCAGGGAGAACGAGGATGGGGCAGGGGAAAGGGGATTGGCCGAATAGTTCCCAAAACTAAAATTTTTGCATAATATAATTTGCAACGTATAAACTTTATGTTTTTTTGTAATCCTCATGAAAGCAATCGGTCTTAGTACATTTCAGAGAGAATTTTTGAAAAAGCCAGTCCATGGTAACGAACGCGCATGCCTGGAACTGATCGTGGTGTCAGGTCAAGTGATACTAACAATCAGCGCGGTGCGGTCCGATCGTATGTAAACCAACTTAAAGCTTTCTCTCTGTTAATTCTACCACAAAATGGCTTTGTGACATGCCATGTGGGACCTAGAGATGGATGCTATGCGGGATATAGGGATGGATGGCATGTGGAACATATTAATTCGGGACATGGAGAGGGAAGACCTGTGGGACAGAGGGAGGGATTCCATGTGGGCATATGGAGGAATGACATGTGGCACATGGATAGATATGCCATGTGGGACATAGAGATGGATGTCATCGATGGATGCCATGTGAGCACAGGGAAGGATTCCGTGTGGTACATAGGGTGGGATGGCATATGGAACATATGAGTGCATGGGATGCCATTTGGTACATCTTTAGGATGAGATGCCATGTGGGACGTAGAGATGGATGTCATGTGGAACATCGGAGGGTGGGACATGGAGAGGGATGCCATGTGGGACAGAGGGACGGATTCCATGTAGGGCATAAGGAGGAATGACATGTGGCACATGGGTAGGGATTTTATGTGCGACAGAGATGGATGTCATGTGGGATATAGGGATGGATACCATGTGGGGCACAGGGAAGCATACCATGTGGTACATAGGGTATGATGGCATATGGGACATCTGAGTGGGATGTCATTTGGTACTACATGGGTAGCGATGTCATGCGGGGACATAGAAATGGATGTCATGTGGAGCAGGGGTGAGATGATATGTGAAATATAGGGTGGGATGTCAGATGGGACATGAGTGGGTGGATAGGGGGATGTTTTTATAATTGGACTTGTGATATGTGTGTCAATTTGAATCAGTATGCAAGCCGAAAAAAATCGGGAAGTAACGGTGTTATCCAATGAGTGTCAGTGATGCTTACGGCAAGACAGTCTCAATTGACCTCTTGACCTGCATTGTGCAATACATATTATCGTTACCATGAACTTGCTTATTAGGTCTTGACCAAATATCCGACAGTTTCCTAAAAAAATCTCAGAATTTTTTCTCTCAATATACTTGACACATTTCCCTCAAAATTTCTTGATTTTTTGCACACTATATCCGACATTTCCCTCAAAGTTCCTATTAATTTTTGCTAAAAATATCTTACTAAAATCTTACGTAACTGCTTTTTCTAAAACCCAGTTTAGCTGAGTGCATATATAACTGAGCTTAATTTTTTGAATATATGATGGTATGAAGGCTAAAGCAGAGAAAAGTTTTTAGCGATTACGCCTTATAACTATCAATGTCTCTGGCATTACGCAGTGGCGAAAAGTAAACTAGATATCTGTGGGGTTGGGGCTTCCTGCATGATTAGTGAGTGAGCTGCAAATCTTTCTCGAACAAAATATTATTGAACACAGAATTTGTGGAATACAGTCTGACGGCTGAACTAATACGCATGTCTCAAAATTTGTATGTAGTTTTAAACATCAAATCGTATACCGAAATAGTTCTCCTTGTAGCTTGAACCACTAAACAAATGTGTGCCATATTATATAAATCATAGAGCATCGATCTTATGTTCCGCATTTCATCATAATGTTTGAAATTTGTTTCCTTTTTCTCCGTTTATTTCTCTTATAAATAATAGTTAGTATGAGAAAAAAGAAACTCATCACAATGGAGGTTGTAAAGTAAAGAAAAGGTTTTGAATGGAACATAAGTTGAAACAACTAGTGAACCCTGTGAAGCATTATGTCAATGGATCAAAACTAATGAACCTATATACTGCATGTGAAATGACCTCATGAGACTACAAGAGATGTGAAAGTCTACTGAAACGTTACTTGAAGAAATTGATGGGTTTGAAGTGTTTGAATTATTACGTTTAATAAATTCATTAACCTTGAAATTGAACAATAAAACACGATGAAAATGATTAGTCTTATTCATTCTTCAAAAATATATATAATATTTTGTAGGCTATTGATGATAAAATAATTGATGGGGGAACGGATCACGTCAAAGGGTCCATAAACTACTTCAACTCTTTCAACTTTATTATTATTATTATTATTATCATTATTATTATTATTATTATTATTGTATTATTATTATTATTATTATTATTATTATTATTATTATTATTATTATTATTATTATTATTATTATTATTATTATTATTATTATTATTATTATTATTATTATTATTATTATTATTATTATTATTATTATTATTATTATTATTATTATTATTATTATTATTATTATCATTATTATTATTATTATTATTATTATTATTATTTAGTAGTAGTAGTAGTAGTAGTAGTATTAGTATTATTATTATCATCATCATCATCATCATCATCATCATCATCATCATCATCATCATCATCATCATCATCATCATCATCATCATCATCATCATCATCATCATCATCATCATCATCATCATCATCATCATCATCATCGTCGTCATCATCATCATCATCATCATCATCATCATCACCACCACCACCACCACCACCACCACCAACACCACCACCACCACCACCATCATCATCATCATCATCATCATCATCATCATCATCATCATCATCATCATCATCATCATCATCATTATTATTATTATTATTATTATCAATATTATTATTATTATTATTATTATTATCATTATCATTATTATTACTATTATTATTATTATTATTGTTATTATTATTATTATTATTATTATTATTATTATTATTATTATTATTATTATTATTATTATTATTATTATTATTATTATTATTATTATTATTATTATTATTATTATTATTATGATGATTATTATTATTATTATTATTATTATCATTATTATTATTATTATTATCATTATTATTATTATTATTATTTTAATTATTATTATTATTGTTATTATTATTATTATTATTAAAAATTATTATCATTATTATCATTATTATCATTATTACTAATATAAATATTATTGTTATTATTATGATGATTATTATTATAATGATTATTATGATTATTATGATTATAATTATAATTATTATTATTATTATGATGATTATTATTATTATTATAATTATGATGTTTATTATCATTATTATGATGATTATTATGAATTTTATCATTATGGTTATGATGATTATTACTATTGTTATGATGATTATTATTATCATTATCATCATCATCATCGTCATCGTCATCGTCATCATCATCATCATCATCATCATCATCATCATTCATTATTATTATTATTATCATTATTATTAAAAAAAAATTGGGGGCTGCAGGCTTTATTTTTCCCAACAAACCTTACACAAATATAAAAACTATATGTAAGGAGGGGGATCCTAATTTTTTTAAATTTTGGTACAAGTTGGCAACAATTCCCGAAAACTGAAGAAAGTTTTCAGAATATGAACGAAATTGCACGAAATTTGAAGCAAATTACACGAAAATGAAATTTTTTATATAAAAGTAATTAAATTTTCACAAAAATGAAAGAAACTTTACGAAACTTGAAGGATATGTCACGGAAATTGATACAAACTTCTCGAAAATTGCACGAAAATTGAAGTAAATTTAATGAAATATGAAGCAAATTTCACGAAAATGGACGAAATTTTACGAAAATTGAAGGACCCCTAAAGGAGATCTCTGGAAGAAAAGAAGCCATGAAATATGTCCTTCAAAATCAATTCGTTAGACCTTGAGGAAAGGGAAGGAGAGGGGGGGGGGGGAAGAGAATGAGGTACTTGGCCCCCAATAAAATTATTGGAGGGCCTTGGCCCCTGCCCGTTCCTATATGCCATCCTTTCCACAAAGAATAAAAATTCTCAACCCGCTTTTCTCTGATAGGATTTTTCAGGTCTTACTACTGTACTATATTGTATGACAATATGTATTGAACTTTAAAGAGATATTGAACTTCAAAGTTGTTACAAATTCATACGAGTATAACTAAAACAATATAGGTCTCATGGTCTATTGTGAGATAATAGAAGGCTATCACTTTTTGGCACGAAATGCATCCATAAATTGCGTGAAAGGTTGCGTATGATCTCTAACACACTTTCTGCAGAACTGCAGAACACAAACGTATGTGAGGATCCTGAGAGAAGGGTGAGCATGCAACGGACATGTTTGGAGTAGATCATGTAGATACGCTGACACTGTGGTATTATTTGCAGATTCGTTTGATATATTATTCTGTAATATCATGAATAAAAAACAAGTAAGATTATATACAGTTTGTAAGAATTTGGTATTATCATTATTTTTCATTTGCAGGTCTCACACAGTGGTTCCAACAAGCAAGGAAATCATTCTAACGTAAACTTGTCAGCTAGTAAGGGATCCAGCAACAAATTAACTTCCATGTAGGGAGCTGTGCATCAAGTTGGTGCAACGCTGGACGTGAAGATTTTTCATTGACTACTACAACATTATCTTGTTATCAAAGATGATGCATGCTTTTATACTCACCCACACGAACAATTTTTTGAAAAACAATATCTTCTATTTGGTATGGAATGTAAAGTTGATGGGTTCCGTTCAAAGATTTCTGAAACCAGTGTCAAATTTGTCATAAGATTACAGTTAAAAAAACCCACATGGGGGAAAAGTTGATTAGAATATTCTGATATTGGTGTAGAAAATAGCGCAGAATGTGTATAAAGTAAATTCCTCCGAAAACAAAAACTGAAACTTTCCTAAAACGACACATGTCACAAGGAGGGTTGTCATATTGTTGGTTTTAGAGTATGTGTGGGCATATTATCTTCAATCAGTGTCTGAACACATAAATCATGATGATAATTAGTTCAAGTAGGATCATGCGAACAATATAGGTACTGCACTTCAACTTCATTTAAAACTTCACAGATTTTGATATGAGAAGAAACTCTCATTGTACATTGATTCGATGGAGCTGATTATTCGTTCCTTTTTATTTTTGTCTTTATCTGTTTATTGAAAATGTATACCTAATAAAGATTCAAAGTAAAGATATCTTATAAACGTGGCCTGTCTTTTTTGGATATCTTAATTATTGGAATTCAGAACGAACAGGCCTACACCATGTATTATCTCAAATCATGAAACTCGCTGATATATCAGTATATCCAAGGTTGTTAAATCTGACGTCACCAGAAAATGAGCAATATTTAGATATTAGTAACATTTTGTTCCAAGAAACATATCACTGTCAACGCCACCTTGAGATTTGTATGCAATCATGAATGCATAGTTATTATTCATTATCATTTAAAGACAATTGGGCGAAATTCCCGTTGATATCTAAATAACATGTCTGAAATCAAATGTTCAAAAATTCAGTATGGTGTTGTGGTGGTCCTGCGTCCTTTTCAGTGAAATAAATCCTCCAAAAAGACCCCCCACCCTTCCCCTTATTGAGACTGGTTGTCAGATTGTGATTGTTTCAACAAAAAAGTTCATACAAAATTGTAGTGCATACTCTTATCAAATTGATGCAAACACACCCACATGCATGCACATGAGTGTTTATTATCCATTACATAGCGTTAAGATCAACAAAGAATGGCTACCATTTGCATAGTGTAAATTCTGGGCAAGAAGCATGGTGAGAAAAATATTGTCATTATACATAAGGATAGAGAGACTTGAAGTAAGCATACTTACGACCTTTAAGGAAATTTATCATTCTCTACATGGAACTAATAAAACAAAAGAAGAAAGTATAAACAAATACTAGAATATGGCGCACATTGTGTTGAAGTCACGCACAGTACCTTATTGTGCATATTCATGTTATAAATGTGCATACCTTCAAATTTATTACCCGATTAACATGAACGCCAACAGTAAATACTGTTGGCAGCCATGTGTTACGACCATTGTTAGTTTTAACTGCCATGGTTGTAACACATGTTACCATCTAATAACATAATCCAGTATTTATTGATGTACTGTGTGCCATTACTGATGTACGGTGTACCATTTATTAGTGTACGGTGTACAATTTACTGTACCCGCCATATGAATCGGGTGATTTTATTGGAAATTTCTTTATATTCAAAGCGACTCGAAAAACTTGGTGAAGCTAATATCCATTAAGAGAAGCGTTTTTTTTTTTCTGGCTTCAATATCATCTCTGCCGCAAAAGAGTCACCGGCTCAGCATTTAATCTGATTTACAGCTTTTCGTGATTAAATTAGAGGTAGCAATTCAAATACTTTCCTGTTACGAAGGAATTGGGGCCATGTTCATGAAAACAGTGAAACATTTGCTTATTCGTACTATTTCTGATTTACCCAGCGGACTCACAAGTGACGGTCATAACAATGTTGGATTATCGGCACCTTTGTCTTTCGTGTAATTTGCAAATTGTACTTACATACTAACATTAGTATGGACAACCTCACTTTTTTTCCATTTTATTTCCTGTTTATTTTTGTTATATCTTAACACCCATGTTTATTTATATTTAAGGGGGATTTTATTATCCCCAGGGGATCACTTTAGTCAGCCACTTCGGGGAACTTTTCCTAAGTTGGAACATAAGAACAAAGGGCATGAAGGGGAGATGGATTAAAACCGGTTATGCCCGATTTGTAAATTACATACTATTTATATCCAAGATCTAGCACAGCTCTGTACCACTTTGGTGTCAGAACTTTGACAATCAAAAGTATAGATAACTGTCCGATGCAAAGAACAGCTGGTTACTAGACAATGAGGCCCACCGAGAGAAAGAGAGGAGAGTGGAGATGAATGCATAGTGTTTGGAGGAGGACCAAAAGACCAATAAATAAACAGTTGAACAGGTAGAAATGGGTCCAAAGCAACCAAGAATGTCACAAATCCCTTTTTGCGTGAGCCGTAAAAATATTGCAAAGGGACTCGATTCGGCACTCCATCAACGGCGTGAACGCTTATTGCGGATTGAACTGCACCATCCCACCTGCACGCATACCACGTGATAACTGCGGAATATTAGGTATTTTTTCTACAGTCCTCCTCATCTTGAAATGCGAGGCTACTTGTCAATGCCATGTGATAAAGCAAGGTCCCATCGTTTGTAGAAGGAAATGATTCAAATCCGAGTCATGCAGCAAAGCAAAAGTTTTCAGCTGTAAATGAAGGCGTTTTCTTTGTCTGGTAAACAATGTTTTAAGGATTAGTTCAATTGTCACACAAATTCATTTTATATGAAAGGGGACTCCAAAGAAACAAAATCGTGAAGGAAACATTCACAAATGTAAATGATGGATTAGCTGAAATGTTTTGGAAAATTGCAGGTCAAGTCAAAGCATCAAATAGGAACTAAAAAACATTAATCATATCGCCACATACTCTTTTAAAGCGTGGTCAAACCAAAACTTCGTAACCTTGATTCACAAGAAAGAATCCTTACTTCAGGAATAAGCTTAGATGATCTTCGTTGTCTACAAAGTGAAACTACTCATGAAATAACTCTAAGCCATTATAGCATACACAAAATAAGAACTACCTGACTGCCTGTACAACTTAATATATAAAAAAAATCTCCCTACTAAAAAAAAACGTTTTATTTGCCCTTAGCTGCTAAACCACAATGTATAAAAGGCGTCGGATTGCTAGTTGCAACAGCACCAAGATCTCATTCTTAATCAAACATAACCCGATTTTCTACCACTCATAATAAAATCAAGACCCAATTTACTGGGACAAAAATGAGTAACTTTTTATTGATTAACATTGAAAGACATTTCAGTCAATGTAGTTGTTATGATTACAATTATCACACAATAGAGTAGGCATACCAAGTTTAATCTTTCCTTGCGCAACACAAGAGAACATGGTATTCAATATATCTGCACGTTAATATTTTCTAGTATATTTTACTCAGCTACCTGTAAATTTCAGGTCATTTATAACTTCGTTGATCCCTTTCTTAGGTGCTAAAGAAAATAGCTTATACTTATAATTCAAACCAAAAAATATCAGTGTCGAATTAAGTTACATTTCTGCCTCAAGTTCAACGTCAGGACTGACGCGCGCTTAAAAGTTTAGCACCAAATACCCATCCACTGGTTGCTCCGTGATTTATTCATACATGCAACTTATGCGATAGATGAATAGAAGAACCGTGTGGACGAATCATTTATTGATTGTCGGCAATGTACTTTGTTGTCGATGTCAAATACAATGTAATCATGGTCACATAAAGAAATACATACAGGCTCGTATTCATGAATCTTTTTATGACTTTGTGGCAACAACTGTCAAAATGCAAATCTGGTCAAAATTCATATACAGTGGGCTCTCCCATCAATAATTGATAAGGACATTCATACCTCTCTGTCTACCAGTGAGGTTTGTCGCATTTTTGTGTATTGCAAGAATCATTTTCAATGTTTTTTCAAAGGGTAGTCATTTTTGTATGATTGCCGTCTTCTTCTCGTGTACTTTTATCTTGCCTTTTAAACAAGGATCTTAATTTTAGTCGTTGTCTCAGCCGGATGTTTGTCATTTCTTCATCTTTGGATCCAAACTTATCGTTTTTCAATTACCCCATAACAAGAAACTGGCCTTTCCTTAAAACCGTATTGATCATTGCGATCATATTTTGCTTTTAAATTTGGCTTAATGAACTGAAGACAATTCCACAAAGTGTTAATTTACTAGAACTTAACTGAGCATCATAAATGAAATTTTGAGTGCCAAACCATTACGATTTTTTCTCGGAAATTTACTTACAAAGGAATCTAATTATAATATATATCAAACATATTCCGTACCGTCCATGGCATTACTGACATTTTGAAGGAAAACAAAATTGAATGACTGCTTGAGTATGGTCGTGACAATATCACTAAATTTGAAGGCAGGATTATTTTCTTTCATTTGTACAGAATAGTTTGGTTTTTGAAGTTTGATTTTTAGAAAGCGGATCTGAAGTTCAAGCGCTGGATTACGCCTTCAACTGCGTATTAGACAGGAGGGAAATTTTGAACAAAGATGGTCGCTTTGAAAGCATTATTTTGTATGCTTTGTGCGTTATTGATATCTGGAACAGACGGAAATCTTATGTATTGTAAGTTATCCTTCTTATATTTTGTAATTAAACAAAATATGTTGATATACAGTATATCTCATCATTGTCAAGTTTAAGAATTAATTCCTATATTATTACTATAATTATAATTCCTTACTTTGGTCTGTATAGGAATATCTCCGTAAATTTTGCTTTGATATGGGAGACTATTAAAGTAAAATGGGGAAGTAAAAAACTATGTTGATATCTATTCCGTTTATAAGTTATTGCACTTTTTCCACCATTGTGTTGAAAATTGACCTTGCAGTGTAAAGTGTAATGTCATAATTGAAGATCCTATATAATTCTTTATGTATTTCTATGCAATTGGAAAAAATGTTCCCTTTTATTTAGAGTGTAATGGGAAAACGTGTTTTGGTAAAGTGTATGTCATACTCCCTCTAAATAATTAAACAAAAATGTTTCCAATACTCTAAAAAGAGACAATCAATGTTTTCAGTGAAAAACATTAAACGTTGCCTTGAATCTAGAATTCAAACATCACACAAGACACTGGAAGGTTACTTTTCATCACACTTGCTCAAATTTTACGGGAATATTTCCATGAAAATTAAGGCATTTCATATAAATGAGGGCATCAATAATAGATTAAACAAAATTATATATAATACATCGTATGTTTTATGTTAATATGAATCTATTTTTTAATCTTTTGTCAACACAACCATATAAGATTTACAGGAGAGTTAACCTTAATTGCTGTGTAGAAAAGAGCATTAAACTCAAGCTGTGAAGAGGGATTTTTGATATCACGTATACACAGATTAACACTGAAGCTTAGTAAAAAAGCAAATCCGTAATGATGTCTTTCATACTAATGAAATAACTACTGAAAAGTAATTGAAATCATTAGACTTACAATTGTTACTTTCATGTTTAGGTGTTTTTTTTCAAATGTAAATCCACAATAAAAGTGTTTGCTGAATCCGGCCAGAATGAATAAATAACCTTACCCGCATAGATGCTTTTAAATTGTTTTTTCTTTTTTTTGTGAAAGATGATACACTTTTCTCATGTTAATAGAATAGAAGAAATATACGATTTCAAATCGTGAGAAACAAATAAAGATTTTTTCGAAGAAGAAAATTAGAATTCGTTAAGGAAGGGAAAAGCTTATATTCTAATTTTTAGTACTATCAGCATAAGTGCCAAATATTGCGAATGAACAAACAACAATTACCGAATTAATGTTTTGGTAAAGCCTGATGCTACTTGAAAAAGCAAATGGAACTGTCACAGATTTTCCTATTTAGCACATAGTGAAATTATAGAGTATGACAAAAAATGAAAATTCCGAAATACCATTTCACTATTTTTACTGTGATATAATTCAATACCTGAATCATAAAGAGTCGGAAACAGCTTTGAACAGATCGGAAGCTCAGAATAATCACAAATCAATTTTTTGTCAAGCTTCCATAATACGAGGGGTTCAGCCATCTCTTTGTAATTGTCTTGCTTTATTGAAGAAGCCTTAAATGGTTAAT
Organism: Chiridota heheva; assembly: GCA_020152595.1. Taxonomy (NCBI): domain Eukaryota; kingdom Metazoa; phylum Echinodermata; class Holothuroidea; order Apodida; family Chiridotidae; genus Chiridota; species Chiridota heheva. The sequence continues at coordinate 561,493 of JAIGNY010004586.1, read as the reverse complement.
AGAGACACTTTCTTGATGGTTATATAAAGACCTACTATAGTATTTATCCTACCTGATAAATCCTACCTGGTAAATACTATCAGATATATTCTACCTGATGTATTCTACCTGATTTATCCTTCCTGCTATATCCTACATGCTACATCTTACCTGATATATACCTGATATATCCGTTCTGATATATCCTACCGGATATAATGTACTTGATATATCCTACCTGATATATTCTTTCTGACAAATCCTTCCTGATATATCCTTCCTCATATATCTTATTCGTAGAGAGTAACTTGTTATAAGATGAAATACTCGACCGAGTATTATTTCCGACGTTAGCCTTTTCAGTTTTGATACAAGGAGACGAAAATCCCATGTCACACCATTTAATTTAATTTCATTCATTTGTTTTTCCACAACATACATACATACAAACAAGTAAATAAATGATGAAAGTACAAGTTTCAAATAAAAAGAAAGTAACATTGTAAAGTTTATATTCAATACAATAGATGCTGTAAAGGAACTGCTTAAAAAAAAACGGTAAAGCACTCCAAATTCTTAATCATTAATAGGTGTAATTGACAAAAGAGTTTACACCTGCCCCTACTAAACTCATAAATCTTTTAAGCAGCAGATGGAACTTAAAGAGTGTAGAGGCCAGATATATGAACCTCCACTTCGATCCACCTCATCCCACCATAAAAAATAAAAAAAAATCATTTATCATATAACAATGAAAACAATCATTTATTATATAACAATAACAAATCAATAGACTTAGATCAAGTATGTCTTAAGTTTTGGCCTCAATTGACAAACAGTTTTTAATGATTTTATTCTGAGAGGTTAAGAATTCAAAAGGATGCAAAACACTGCATGAGATATTCAAATACTTAGGCCAAATGCGGTATATTGTTGCACCATAGATAATAATGTTTGTCAAAACGCTGTCTTGTATTGTACGAGTGCATTTGATTGTTTTCATTATAACGATATCAAATAGCTGTGTAAGCTATCAAAGTGAAAATTACAATGTAAGTGTAAATTAGGTCAGGTAAATTAAGATTCAAGGAAGAAAATAACGAACTTGCACGTTTTTATAAGTCTTAATTTATGTAAGATTTACTTCAGGCTGACCAGATTGTTTAATAATATGAGAAATGTGGCAATACTTAAATTGAATAGATACAACGAAACATATGTTTAGGTAAAATATGTTTATAACCTTAGATAATTACATGATAAACATTGGTTGATATCAAATATATGTGGTCACGCCTTGACAGTTTTGAATCAATAATCATACCTAAACACTAAATCTTATTATTAATATGTAAAGAGGTTTCCATTTAAGATTTCTATTAAGAGATAGCTTGTTAGCGATAAACCAGTAGTGATAAAGACCAAGCTCATTAAAAACCACATGCTGTAGACAGGTAGATATTATATATTTTCACCAGAAGAAATACATTATAATTTTCTGCGAAAAGAACAAGTGAATGGTGATTGGATGATACAGTAGCTGATATCGTTACATAAATGATAAAAAGGAGCGGGCCTAAAATTGATCTTTGCGGAACAGCACATTGAATGTATAAAGGATCAGAATATATAGTATTAAAATAAAAGAACTGCGTTCTATGCGACTAATAGCTACAAAACCAACATATGCAGGTACCATTTTTCAATGATGAATTGTATCGAAGGCATTCGATAAATCAAGGAAAATTCCTATGGGTGTAAGTTTGTTATCAAGACCACAATAAGTGTTAAAAGAACAACTCAGTAATTTAAATATATCTATGAAATCAGCATAACTAGAGAAAAATGCCAATGTGGAAGATGCGTACTTAACACTTCCTAGGACAGACAAATTTAAGAAAAAGTTTCTTAAGAATTGATGACCAGTTGTTTAGAATCATATTGCATAAAACATAACTGACAAAAATAGTACAACATATCTATTAAAGGGACGGTACCGTTCCATAAATGAATTTAGAAGTGAACGCCGCCGTGCTGGAACGTCACTTCCGGTTTTCAATTTTCCTTATTAATTGCGAGAAATCTAGGATGTTATCGATAATACGTGTAGGCCCCTGTGTTCGGTTCGGCGAAATTGTGATCATTGACATCGCGTAATTCTCGCGATCAATAGGCAAAATTGAAAACCGGAAGTGACGTTGCCAGCACGGCGGCGTTCACTTCTTAATGTATTTATGGGACGACACCTTTCCTTTAATAATGGAGAAAGGCAGAAGAACGGATGCAGATTGTCGAAGTTATCTCACATTTTCAAGGCTTACAAATACGGTAAATTGCAAACCCTTATAACCTTTTTTAAAATAGTCATCGGGAAAAGAAAACAAGCTTTGTACTTAGTACAACAGACATTTTAACAACCTATGAATCAAGAATATGAAGTTATAAAATGTTTACAAATTATATTTAAAGTTGGCATACTTGCAATATTTTTGGCAGACGTATCCATAACGTTTTTAGAATGTTTCATTTTCTATCAGTGTTTAGTGAAAATATAAAAATTGTGAGAAGGGTAATCTTTACATATCTGGCTTTCAGGTGATGACTATTTAGGAATTTTGTCAAGTATGCACAATGTCTGATGTGTCATCTGCAAGACAGCTCAAATTTATGCAATTGCATCATCCTTCTTTCTTAATTTAGAGTTTTTGAAATGATGAAAATATCTCTTCCACATAGATTAGTGTATAAGTGAAATCCAAAACCAATAATAAATCAAAGAAAATGTAGCTTACTCCTTCATGCACTGAAAATTTGCATAACAATTTCCATAACAATTTCCATATAAAAGACCTGAAATATCAAAGTTTTGTAATGGTCATTTTTTTGTCGGTTTGCTTCATTCTCTTAAGTTTATTTATGTCCACATTGTGCAATAATACTAAACACGGAGTATAAGTACAAAGGCAAAATACACAGTGCTCAGAAATATATAACATTGAATTAGGTAATTTTTTCTCTTAATAGAAGAAAGAAAAAACTTATTTTATAATGCTTCCGCTATAATCTAATCTAAATTACCGTTTAGTTTAAGGGTCAAGCAAATGGTGAAAAAAGCATTCAAAAATCTTATTCCGTTAAGGAGATATTTAAGTTTAATGTTTTGTATCTTTCGTGTAGAAACGACTGACTAAAATCGGACTAGTAGTGACGTCACATCCTCAGATTCCTCAAAGTCTTTATGTATTTTATCCTATTTTATCTTACGATTTTGTGGCTTAAAATCCATTGGATATGTCAGGAAAGTGGTAAAGCAGAATCTCGTAAGGGTAAATATAATTTTCCACTTGAAGAACTCTCGAGGAAAAATACTTCATACAATTAGAAAAGTTATATCAATTTTCTTTAAAATACAACAACAATTGTTACTAATGTGAGGATGAGGGCGCCAACCTTCCATTGTAGACTTATTACTGAATCATTTCTACACAGATAATATAGAACTTTAAACTTGAGTATCTCCTTTATGGAATAAGATATTGAAGTAGTTTCTTCACAATTGTGTTTCTATTAAAGTCCTCTTCCATATTGAATAAACTTGATTGACCTCTGTACTAATAATGTAAAGAATATCTCTTAAAGGATCTCTCGACCGAAAAGTGAGTGCGTCTTTGTGCAGTAATTTGTGGGCATTTCGTGCACATTCAATTAAATTGCGCGATCCGGTTTTTTTTTATGGATTTAATGTCAATAATAGTTTGTTGACTCGAAAAGTGCTCTCGAACGTTCACGTGTGTGCAACTCCTGTGCTCAGGCTTGTTGGGCCTTGGCACGGTACGCACGATAGTGGCAACGTTATTCGGCCCACGTTAAACCTAAAGCTTGATGTATTTAGCCGATAAAGTATCTTCTGCCTATGGGGCTGTGGCTAATACTTTAGCAACGTAGGCCTATGATTATGAGCATTAGACTGTCATGTAAGTGTAATAATAAACACCTTTTCAAAATATCATGTCCTAATGTTACACTTGCCTAACGACACAAGTAAGATTCGACGAAAGAACTCGTTGCTGAATTACTACCAAATGACCACTGAAATGCGTTCCAACCATGAAAAGACGCCAACTCCAAGCCAGTGGCTTAGCTAGGGCCCTACGGGCCGGGGAGGGGGAGGGGGAGGGTGGCTTCATAGGTATAATAGTACATTTTTACGGGCCCTCGTATAGTGCCTAGGGCGGCTGCCCCCTACCCCCTCCCCCCATTACTTACGCCATATCTCCAAGCAAAGTTTATTGGATGACTACGCTTATAAGAAAAATAGTAAAGAAAGTCCTAACAACCAGGCGTTTACACTACACACCTACAATCTTGGTCAATTTTTTTGAAACATTTGACGATGAAACAGCGTCGAAATAATAAATGACGTTATATTTGATATATATAGAGACAGAAATAGAACCTTCCTCCCCCTCCCTTCTTCTTCCGCTTTTTCCTCCCTCCCTACGAAAGTTCAATTTTGGTTTAAAATATAATCAACTCCTTCATTTACTGCGAATTAAAATTACTTTTTAACCAACATTGAATGAAAGGGGAAGGGGCGTCTGGTAATGAGGTCCTGGAAAACAAACTAAAGTACATAAACCTTAGGATATTTTTGCACCAAATGATTATCTTATTTACAATTACGACAATAAAACAACATAACATTTTTTCCGCACATTCGAGAAAGAAAATGCTCTGCAGTGACTGTGTTGGAAAACAGAGGAATTCTGAGGTGTTTCAAATCATTTTGACCAAGATTGTAGGCCTATGTGCATGTCTGGCAGGGCAGCATATCTATGCATCTTCAAATACAGAGATGTTGTTTACAACGTATACAAGACACTCACTGGATTATTTTGGAGACTCCAATAAAGTACGCCCTAGCTTTTCGGTCGAGTGCTCCTTCAACAGTGTCTTGGATCATGAGCGGAATAACAATGAAGATTGATTTATTAGCATAAAGCAACACTTTATAAAACTGTATAATCCTTTACCACTTAACCACTTCCATCACCAGCTAGCTGACGATACGAACGGATAAATATCTTGATTGTAAATGATTACATGCGATTACATGCTTAAATTTCCTTTCGCGGAGTAATATTAACATATCCATCCCATAGAATACGGCTTGTAGGGTCGGTAGCAAAAACTAACTTAGCTCTAAACATGAATGTAACAGTGTTTAGAAAAATATGTATTTATATCGATAAGCAATTATTTTGTATACTCATTATTCTAAGTCTTTTTCACTGCTCTTAATGTTTTTGCAACAAAATAATTAATGTACATTTAGCTTAATCGTAATTGCTCAAAATCTCAGCATAACAATTAATACAAGGACGTGCACGTGAACTATGAAGAAAATTATTGTAATAAATTTTGTATTTTACTTTCTTAATATAATCATTCCAATACACTGTCAATTGCTGTCATTTATCACAAAACATTTGTGTGGTGTACGCTCCTTCAATAACATGATCATCAATATAATATTGTTGTGCCAATGTCTGCTTGCAAAATTCTTCACATTAATACTTACACAATCTATCAATTTCAATGCTCGAAATAAACCAATTAGTGTCATCTGCTAAGTTCAATATCAAATATATTTGAAGCGTTACAAATATCATTTATCTATCAAACAAAAATAATTTTGATCCAGAAATAGAGCGTGGTGGAGCGCCACATTTAATATTCAAAAGGTCACTCAAGTTTCACAAATTGTTGCATGTCTGCAGAGTAACTTGACAACCAATCGCAGCTCCTCTGATACCATAAAACTCTTTAAAAGGAGAACATGATTAATTGTATTCTTTGTACCAAAAGCCAAAAAGTACAAAAAAACAACAGTGCGCTTCTCGCTCTTATAAGTAGTACTTATTTCTTAAATTAATTATTAAAAGCTAATGCTGTAGATATAAAACCACATAGACTGTTAACAAACAATTTATACTTATCAAAAACAAAAACAAAACTTCAACTTTTCCCAAATAGCTTTTCCACGATTTTAAATATCTCTTTATTACAAGCTACAAAAGAGAAAGATGATTACTGATATCATGATTTATTTATTTATGTCACACAATTTTCAACCAAAGATAACACATGTAAAATAAGAAAGAAAAATATACAATGTTGAGGAGACTCCGTGGGAAGCTTACAAATTTGTGATATATCAAATAATAAAAACAAACTTTTAATATTATAAAAACAAAACTTGTTATATATTCAAGAAAGTCTAATAAAAATGCGCACTGGACTGATTTATCCTACTTGGCTTGCTGAACATTATATTAATAATTCATGAGTTCACATTGTTTTGAAAGATACAGATTAAGTGGGAGAGCAGTACTTTTCTGTAATGTTTTCAGAATGCATTAATGATACAGTACATGTTCTCAAGATATTTTCATAAGGTTAATAACAATTTATAAATTTGTGTCATGTAGATGTTTCCCTGGTATCAATCAAGCAAGCAATAGTTTTCGGTGCATATTTATAGTTAATTGATATCTTTCTGATATATTAATGATTCAATCTGCCGCAAAGTGAATTATTTTGGTTGTTATTTCATATTCAATCCCCGGCATGCCTTGGGGAATAATTTTCACTGAAGTTTAAAGTATGTCAATTTATTCTCCTCTTTATAGAATATTTAGTTTACTATCAAGTTCGAATAAGTGTACCCTAAACCAAAGTTCAATTTAACTTCTGTCATCTATATTGAATGTTTTAATCTCTAAACTCTTTAATATTTGATTTGTTGAAAGTTGATTGTTCCAAAAAAGCACGCATTTGTTAATTTCTATCCTCATGTTACTGGTGCCTGAATAGGGGTGACTCATCAAGCATCAGTTTAGCAAATTCTATTTTAAAAATTAGGAGTAATAATTGAGTGGGAAAATTAAAAATGACCTATTATGATGATGCTGAAGTCATTCCTGCAACAAAGCTAGATATATATTGGCAGTTTGTGGGAGTTTTCTCTAAGTGATGTCAGTATTGAACATGCAGCCTCAGAATAATGTAAAACAACAAATGGATGCTGTTGTTCGATTGTCAAATCATATTTTGATGAAGGTTAGAATATGTTGTTCTGATCCTGGGTGAAAGATTTCTTTATTATGTTGGTCTAATAAAACCTTGAAAAAAAAAAGAAGGATAGATTTGAAGAATATTACTGCAGACTACTAAGTGGTAACTGAAATTAAGAAAATAGATGCTTTCGTGGAATGATCATCAAAAAATAGCAATTATTTGTTTTTTAATGGGAACTAAATCATTTCTCAGTAAAGACTAATTCATATCTGTCTGCGGGAAAACTTTCTCCAAAATGAAAAAGTTATTGATGCTAATGTCACGTTTATATGCCTCTAAAAATTAGCAACGTTGTACTATAGAAAACAATAACACCAAGCCGGAAGACGTGCAGTATCAAAATACCAATTTGGGCGAAACAATATCAAAAAGGTTCTTTCACAAAGGCAACACTGTTGAAGTCACACACTGAAATTAATAATTAATTTACAGCAAAAGACTAATTATCTTTAATCCAGTAGTGTTTATGCGAACTCCACACGAAAATCATGTACGAAAGCAACAATAGTTTGTATTTTGAAATTTTATGGCCCAAAAATCCCACGTGCTACCTCTTGATGATCCTTGAAAATTAGTTTCGAATTTTCGAAACGATGTAAATATGGAATGATGGATGATAGGGAATCAGTCAACAAATTTTCAGCATCTGTGTGAAGGTTTTCATCCGATTACTCTTAGATATCCTATCAACTGTTCGATGATTATATAGTGGCAATTTCCGTGAAGCATCATGTCGGCTAGTTATTTCTAAAGGTATGATAGTTTGGGAATAGGCATATGTCGTCTTTTATGTCAAAACTTAAAACTTAACTTATCACAATTATCATATCCTGCCAGAAAATATACTCTCACTTGAAGAATTCGTGTTTAGCAAACATATCACATAATTTTTGGATATCAGTGAGATGATGAGCAATGATCTTAACAGTGGTTAATGCTAATTTTGCTTAGCGATATAGAACTAACATGTGTCAGTGAGTTGAAGGGAACAAATACAAATTGCTTATCGTTGAAAAATGGCTGGTTTTACTTTGTGTGGCATAACACTTTTGCAAAATGGAATACACATAGAGTATTTACGTTAAATCACCAACTGCAATGCATACAACCGCCACTAATCGTGATTATGCACAGCATTTAATTACTGATGAAATCAAATATACTTTCGCCATCAAATAGATTGGCTATACATGGGAAAAAAACATAGAACTAACATCAAATTCAAAGCAATTCATTCTATGAAACTGTAGGCATCATGCAACCAATATATATTATTCATTTTCATCACGCTTGAAATAATAACTGTCCCATACAAGAAAAAACAGTAGTATCAAATTACGACATAACCTTATATTTCGTCTTTGCACGAAATCATACTTCATTCAGTAGCTGTAATCTATTTGAAATATATTCAATTCATGCAAAATGTACAAAACCTGTCTTGGTAAAACTGTATTTTGTGACTTACCTCTATAACACAAATGTAATCAGCGAAACATTTATTGACACTATTGCATTCTGTGAAGCAGTGGAGGGACCAGGAAGTTTATGCAAGGGGTGAGAGAAAGGGGCAGTTTTGAGTTTCGTTCAATCTTGGGGCAAGTGAGGACAACGTGATCTTCTGGGGAACATTCCCCTGTTACCCAGAGTGCGGCCATATATATATATATATATATATATATATATATATATATATATATATATATATATATATATATATATATATATATATATATATATATATATATATATATATATATATATATATATATATATATATATATATATATATATATATATATATATATATATATATATATATATATATATATATATATATATATATATATATATATATATATATATATATATATATATATATATATATATATATATATATATATATATATATATATATATATATATATATATATATATATATATATATATATATATATATATATATATATATATATATATATATATATATATATATATATATATATATATATATATATATATATATATATATATATATATATATATATATATATATATATATATATATATATATATATAAATTAAATACATTGCAGAAAAAAAAAATACAACTTCCAACCAGTCCTTAGAGTAACTTTTTTTTTAATTTTAAAAAGCAAGACGTTTCGGTCATTCGACCTTCATCGGTTGAACAAATGCAAGTAAGTGGTAAGACTATAATAAAGCTATTGTACATTAAGTGGAACAAATTACAAGAGCCGAAACTGAATACAAAGAAAATAACAGCAAACAAAGTTGGGAGTGAGGGAAGGTCTATGATGTGTAACTAATCCGGCTTTTTGAATAAAGTTCTTGTCTTTTGTTAAGTCCGTATGGCTGCAAAGTGTGTAGGTTGGCTGTCCAATATACCTCTCGTGTGAGCAGCTTTTTTTTTTGGTGTTTTGAGAATCTAGAATTCTTTTAAATGGATGAATTGAAAGTCGGAAAGGTTATGTGGGGAGTGGGAGGGGGGGGGGGGGGAGACAAAAATGGACAGCAACTTCACAGGTCTTTTTGTTGGTAACCATCGAAGATTTGTGATTGCGAAAGCGCACTTTAAATTGTGTGGATGTTGATCCCACGTATTAAAGTTTGCATTTTAAGCATATATATAAGCAATAGATGGCATTGCGTGTCAGTACAAGTCATATTTTATTTTATTTTATATGGCGTCCAGTGGCCTGGCTTTGAATGGTGTTAGTTGCTTGCGAGAAGTTTTGGCACAAATCGCATTTACTGTCACATTTAGAATAATCTCCTATCTCATGCTCACTTGAAGGGGTGGGTTTGAGATTAGAGGGGGCAAGAATTTCTTTTATATTTTAAGTTCTTCTGAAGGCTGGGATTATTAATCCTTTGGGGAAAATGTCTTGTATAGTTTCTGCAGTTTCTAGTAAGGGTAAATGTTTTCGCATTATTTTAGAAATATCAGGGAGGCGGGGGTATATCTATATATATATTTGTCCATAATCAACCAGAGTTATATGGCGTTAGTTAATTTAAAAGGGTCTAGTAATGATCAAAACATTATTGATTCATGCCTGATGCTCTACCATTCTCAACCTGTGCGATTTGCTGCAAATAAAATTAAAATGTATTTCCATCCATACTTTATTTGTTATAGGGGCTAATAATTAATTTACATCTTAGATTAAGTCATGACGATGAATATATATTTTTGATCAATTATTCCAATTAGGGGTTAACGGCAGTCAGGTGAATTGACCGACTCTGTGATGTAGGCTAACTAGTTCGGGAGCGTATCAAGAGCAGTAATCTATCAAATGAGAACTAGAAGACACCTTTTGCATCATTTATCACTTTTTAATCAGTCACTGTCGTGCAAACAACTGAGAGGACTGGAGGAAACGGTTTGAAGTCTGTGTTTAATTCTTAAAGGCAGACGTTATTCGTTATAGCTAAATGACAAACAAAACTGAATGGGAAAAAAGGAGTGTCTAACATAGGTCTACATATCTGAATTCCACATATACACTTTAATACTATCTCAAAGTAAAAACATTATATGAAGTTGACTTTCAGAAAAATAGGTAGGTTTGTTGGATATAATTATTGCATCCGTGTAGTAACTTATGTAGCTTTTCGACAGTTATATGTAAATGTAATAGGTTGTCCAGTCTTTCCATTTTCGAAGCATATTGGTTTCTTCAAGAAAACGATCTTTAATTCCATCTTTTCTAAATTCTTTTTTCCTTTAAACTAGAAAAATTATGATTTCCTCTTTTAAATGGGTATTTGCTAGCCCTTCTACTAGCACAAAACATGCACTGGTACATGGTCTTGGCCTAGATCTTTTAAAATCTTATAAAGTTTGATATACGACTAAAAAAGAGGGTCACATTATCATGAATTTGGCCAGAAATGCTATTCTTCTGTCCGAATTTGTACGAACAAGTTACACAATTTGGTAGAGATGGTTACTTTGTTTACAAGCTTACAAGTGGCTAATGTGCCTAACTCCATATGCATGAGAAATTGGAGAAACTCATGGGTCTTTCGAAAGTATTTATAAATGTCCTATCACTTTGTGTAGGCATTGGCCACGACGAAGATTGACTGCAAATAAATATTGAGCCTCAATGCATAAGGTAGTAGGCAACTATTCATGATATGCGCATATGAATGTTCCGCTACAATCCAAGTGACAGATCATTTGAAGACCGTTCTTTTCTTTTTAAACTGAATTCTTTTCAATTTGTACTAACCCTCAAATAATGTCATTGCAATAGTTTAAAAATCCATATCGCCTAACTTAGAGACCTCTATCTGATTTCTTGTGAAACTTCACGGTTCAATGGGATCTATAATATATCTAATAATAGGTTTACACATCGCACATATGAACATTAATTCCAATAATTTGCATACTTCTCAACTCAGTAACTTCCATAGGTTGTAGGAGAAGTAGAAAAACAATGGTGCAATTAGAGTTATGCGGTTCCATGGGGAAATTAGTGCTCGGGTCATCATAACATACATATCGTAGTGTCTTTGCTCCCCCCCCCCCCTTTCCCCTCTTCCCCTCAAGAAAAAAGTCCCGTGGTTTATCCACCCTTTCCACCCTATTCTCGCGCCGCTGAAGTAGAATTATATTTGTGGCAATGTTTGGTCAATCAGTTGTTGCGCTCCATAAAGTTTTTAACGGTCATATCCGACCTGATATATAATATAAAAAATAAAAAAGTACCAGTAATTAGGATCAGATTTCCCTTATCAATTGCTCCAAGTTTGTGATCTTGATTTGTTGGAACAAAATTTTAAGCAGAAGGACAAGTCATGGTAAGGTATCTAAAGGTATACCGACGTGTAAAGACAACGGTAGACGTAGACGTAGACAACAGTAGGCTATAAATGTATCAACGACGTGAAAGTAACATTAAAACTGTGATGATTTACTGTGCGAACTTGGTATTTAACTATATTCTACCTCTTCGGGAATAACCTTGATTTTAAGAATCACTAAATATTCCTTATTTTGAGAATTATAGAACATTGGAGCTTACACCAGTTTGTGTTTTTAATTGGTTGCCATATTGTTCATTAGCAATGCTAACTTTTACCCAACACTATAGGGTAACGATACATATCTAATATCCAATTTCAAAATTATAATTTAATTGTAGAAATCTCTATTCCAAAAGAGACTTCTTTCAACAAATATAGTCATTACTCTCTTATTTCTCGACATTGAGGTGGAAAACTATATTTGAACTCATGTTTGTTGTAGAGTTCGCTTACACAGAAACGCAGTGCATAATTCATATTTGCGTAACTAGTGTTTGTTTTTAACTTTCATCTCAAATAAATGCTGAAATGAGTCTGAATCCAAATCCGAGTCGTATGAGTACACTTATGAAATGTTTGAATATTTGTTCCTTATTTTCCCTATATTTATATTTTTATTGCAGGGCCATTAACAAAAAGAAATCCCTCTCAGGTAAGGGTTAATTTTAACTTACACACTTCAAAGAAAAATGCATATATCTTATAAATATATATCTGACTGTTTAATGTGTTGGGGATACAAATATATTTTTTTCATTGTACCGACCATATGGTTATGTTTTTACCACGTCACTTATCGCACTTGTATTTTATTGTTTTAATGTGCAGGTAGAAATTCCAATGCAAGGAAATTTAGGATCGTCAAGTAAGTTTTATTTTTAGTTAAATATATTGGCTAATCATTGTTACGTCATTGCAGTTGCACTGGTGGTACGTATACTTAGCTATACTACTTTCATGGAAGGCCCTCATACCGTAACATATTGTCATCTTTGTAAAGGTCTGAATTAAAAACGTAATTACATGAGAAAAAGACAAAACCAGAATATGTTTTGCCCAGCTTGCTTATGCTCTAAAAATACGCAATAAAAAATTGTCATCGATCGGCAAGAATGATATCATTATGTAAAAACTCCTACCTGGATATCAACACATCCGTTAGTTTCTCACCAATTTTTTCTTAAATAGTTCTCTATCATATAAATGAAATTTATGGGAATATTCTTTTAATCGTTTATCCGTACTTACTTAGAACGAGAGATGGGGGTCATATACAGTATTTGTACCCAATACCCAACTTTTTCCTTTTTAAATTCTTATTAGAATGGGTTGTACAATATAATAATCAACATGAACGAGTGTTTCGTTGGGAATTCCAGGAAGTTACTTTTCTAAATTGATGTTTAGGGAAATGACGTTCTGTTCGCAACCTGTATCTTCAAGTCACCCACTTACATACTAAGACTTAGAGGTTCCCGCCTTCAGCATGAGGCTATCAACGCACTCCAGTTGGATCGGTCAGCAGTGAGACATTTTAATGTCGTTCCATCTCTTGTTCATTCTTTGAAGATCTTGATTGAATTGATGTTCATTTTGGGCCATTCTCTTCCTTCTTCTTTTTCGGGACCACCACAACACCTTGTTTTCGAGCCTTGTGGGGCGGGGGAGGAAGCGTGAAACAGGATCTAGTCACTTAATTCGCTCACCCAATTATTAATGCATTATCAAACCCGTAAATGATTGACAACCATTCAATAATCAATTAATAATTAATTGTGGGCTTAGTATAATTTTTGTGGCTGTAGACGCTTGTTTATTCTTTTGCTGTCAGCTTGACAACAAATGATGTCATGATCTGATATTCAGATTATGAGCCTAACAGTAAAGGAAAGCAAAAACAAAACATTAAGTGCTCGCGAAGAGAAAGGGGGCGTCAAGAATATAGTTCCGCCTATTACGGAACACTGAAATTACCCTTTAAAAGAAAAGAGATGTAAAAACACCTACCTATATATTTTTGAAGCGGTGGGGGAGGATGCCACGATCTTTATCCTATATACATATCTATCCATATTTTGATTAAATAACAACCAGATTCTAAACATATCATTATTTGAACCATTTTGTGCGACATTGATGTCAAATTTTATAAGAATTCATCTACCTATTCACCACTCACAAACAAACGTAGTTTCGAAATAATGATCCGAAGCCAGAGAGCTGTTGACTTAAATCATCATTTCCTCTTAACTTTTTTAATTCACAAATACTTCAATTTCAGTGACATTTTGCGATCGGTACCTTATGAAGCCAGCTGCCAGTTTAACAATTATAGAAGAGCGAGTAGTTTCTGCATGTGGTATGTACTATCCGCCATTGCTTATACGGTGTTCTTTACAAAACCTGTGAAAGCTTCAGAAAAAAAAAAGGTGTAGCATGAACTAACAAAACAACTGTCATGGTATGCAACGGTGTAAACATTATATACCATCATCTTGTCATGTTTATTTGTGAAAGAAGTTACAAATAAGGAACACAGAATAAAAACGAAAAAAAAAAAATCCTGTTTGAATGTACAAAGAACATATTAATTAAGTTTCACTTATGAAAGAGGGCAGGGAGTGAAAATGTACCATTTCCATTTCGTTTTTCTTTTCAAGGTTCTAAAAAAATAGTTTTGAAATGCCTTTGATGATTTTGAGAAAATCCTGAGGATATCTAGTAGTAGATGCTGATTGGGCAGTTGGGTTATTCAAACTCAAAACAATTCATTAGTATCATTTAATTGTATTGAAGTAAAGATTAAACGAACAACTAATCTATGTTAGAAATTAGAGAAGCTTGCCAATCTATATATTTCTGGAATTCTTACTTATGAAAGTCAAAATATGAAATGTTTACTGGTGTACTGGCTATAATAGAACCCTTTGCATATTGAACTGTTTAATTAGTTTTGAATAGATGCTTGAACAATCGTGTTAGTGTCGCTATTAAATGCTCACAGTTTTGCAAAGATACGGTAGAAGAAAATATAGCCAAAAGAATAGACAGTGGCTTTCACTCATAAATCCTTTTAACCAAATAATCCATCCATATTAGTATCATTCCCTATGATTAGCGGCGAAATCTATTTGGTGAAAAGGGATTTACGCGATATATTAGGCTAAAAGAACTTTATGCCCACATGATAAGTTGCTGTAACATTCTGATATATTGTCCACATATTTTTACAGAGATACGTTTTATATTATTAATTGGGGAGAGCTAAAAGTAAGTTAATAAGTTATCATGCAGGCTTCGAATTTCAAAAATAAAACCCTCTAACATTAATATACAGATGTACAAGACCTGCATGATGCATAGAGTGTATATTACAAACGTTACATTCAAATAAAAAAATCAGTGAAATATCTTGGTATTGTACGGTTCCTTTTTTCTTAGAGTCATTATCGAAAAGAAATCCCTCTCAGGTAAGTTATTCTTGGTTCAACTCTCAAATAAACGTCATTTAAGGCAAATATATAGGCGATTTCAAGGGATGAAAACCACTGGGAAGGTTTCGGGGAACAACGTATTTGTCTACCCGCTGATAAAGAGTGGAAAATATAAATATGGGTGTTATTTAGAATGCAAATGGGTGTTATTTTTATGTGCTATTTCTAATATATTTCGACCAACCTTTGTCAGTTAGAGGAAGATTACCTTTTAGTTTTAGTTTTTCTTATAGAATTTAAACATAATTGTGGAGCCTACAAGTGTTGCATGTGGCAAAGATAACAACCACCTTTGCCAGTTTGTTTTCCCATAATTCCGTAAAAATTGTACTATACTAGCCTACTGGTTGATATGACTAAACTGTAATACAATTTTATATATTTTAGAAAAACTAACCGCTACTGCTAAATAAGAAAATTTCATTTCCTAAAAGTGCAATGTAAAGTGAAAGATGCTCGATGTACGTTTGTCCCACTTTTCCAACAATGTTTTTCAAAATATTTGAGATACGTTCTTTTTTAACGTTCCATTTAAAATGAGATTATATTAACCGTTAACGTTATCAAGATGGTTACACCGCTGCCAAACAACAAATTGTGTATTGTTTTTGAACTAGTTGTATAATTAATACCTTGTTTAGCCAATTGACCAATCATAAACTCATTTAAAAAGATTGTTCCCATTTTGATTAGTACCGCAAACATTACAGTCTATTGTCCATCATTTCTTGTTACAAACAGAGTGAAGTTCCAACGAAAAGAAGACGAACACCAAGTAGGTGTTATTATTTTACAGCTTAAGTTGTGTGTTACGGATATTGTGAGTGTTTCGTCATGGCAGTAGTATTAACAAAACGCTTTTACTAATTAAAATAGGCCTACCTTAAATCTCTCTATGCCCTGAGGTACATAAGGTCATGACGCTCGTTCTCCAACCTTCACGACCTTCTGCAGCCTCTACCTAACTTCTTCATTCATTTATATCCCTATCTTTTGTCACTGTTCTCCGCCATGTTGTCTATGGTCTTCCTACTTCCCTTTTTCCCTGGTACCCACTCCAATGCTACTCTTGCATGGCTCGTCACCTGTTACTTCATCATATGCCCTATCAAATTCCATCTACGTCTCCTTAACTCATCACTAATTCTATTCACCCCTGTCAACTCCATGATCCTATCATTACTGCACCAAATCTACCAAACGTGTTTTTAACAGTTGTCTTAAGCACTTGAACTCAAATGTATCTACACTTTGTTCCTCCATATGCGTCACTTCCACACTTCGCTGAAACAGAACAGAACCTTCGGTAAACACAAAACATATTTCACCAAGGGAATCGAAACTTTTCAGAAAGATAACTAAAACATTTTAAAAGGAAATACATTGCTCACCCAGGGAATCCAGACCTTCACCAAGTACAAAATCTACAAGAGCAAACACAAGTATTGGATTGCCCTCTTTAAATGATAACGAAGGGAATTCATACATTTGCAAAGAGCAAAAACAACTCTTGAAGGAAATAAATATATCCAATTTTTCGCGAAGAGCAACGAATGGGATGCAAGCATTCTCGAAGCAGGGAGTTGCCATTTTGGAATGACAACTCTCTGCCCGAAGACAAACACAATTAACGAAGAGAAGAATCCAAACCTACGTGAAGGACAAAACAACCCTTGATTGCTTCATAGATATTGATAGATATTGCATACTTCGGAACATTACCGATTTAGTGGATTTCATGGGCACTAAGATACGACACAAATCGCGTATTATGTTTCATTTTCATTGCACGTTTACAGATTTATAAGCTCTAAAACATCAGTTTCTAAATATAATCACAAATCCAACATGCGACTTTCTTTGTTGAAATTTAGATTTTGATTTATTTCCCAATTCAAAATGGCCGAGCTTACAACACGCAGTCAACAATGCTGGACCTGTCGTGCATGAGAACCACGACAAAAAAAAAAAAAAAAATCGATGACAAATGACGTTGGCTTCTCACCTTTCTATCGCTTCACTAAGTAAAAAAATGCTTTTGGGAGCGTCAAACATACCACGAACATATGCTGCCATATATGTTTTCAATAGTTGCATTTGTAGTATGAAAAAAAATGTTTTCAAATAGTGTGAAATTCACCATGTATTTTTTTATTTCAATTTCAGTTCAGACTTGCAGTAATCTAATTGCTAGGTCAACTATAAGTTTAACAGCTAACGAGCAAAAACTGGCTGATATGTGTGGTACGTATTAAGCCATTGCATATGCGATTTGTTTGTTTTTTATCCTTGCATCGACCTTTTTAAATGAGTAAACAGTGCTTAAATTGTATTCTGCAAAATACTGGATTCCATGTGGAGTTTTTTTTTTGTATCTCATCCTGATATTGAAGCAGTTTTCCAAATCAACTATTTTTGTTTTAAGATAGAAAATGCAATGAATTCATTGTAGGAATTGATATAAATTGAATGAAACATTTTTTGCGAATTTTAGTCAGTAATGCCATATACTTCTGATCACTGGAAAATTTCATTTCCAATATGTATGTATTTCTTTTCCTATTCCATTCTATTAATTTGTATCTGCATTTCAGTTTTTACTTCTTAACAACTATTCTGTCTTTAACTTTTTAAAGGAATATAGCAGTATAGGATAGGGTAGGGATAAGGGGGGTAGGAGGCTGCGTACATCATTATTACTAGGGAAATGCACATGATGGGTGGGTTTCTCCACTAATCTATAGAGATGATACGTTTAGTGCGTTGCGTGATTTTAGTAAGTTTTGCTCAAGCAGTTGAAGGTTTGACCATTATCAAAAGGGTTTAAGCTTGCCCCTCTGGTTCCTTTTGTTAATATGTAGAGATCTAATGAACGAATAATCAGAATAATCTATCTCCGATACTCGAAAATATTCCTTTCTAAGGCCTACATATTGTTTGCTTCCGGCATCTGAATGTATGAATCCAGAAAACGTTCTTCACGAAGAGCTGCAGTCTTGCACATCAATAATCCCAGCTGCATAGTGTGTTATCATTCTACCAAGTCCTGCTCAGAGTCTGGAGAAATTTGGCTATTTTACTGACCGACAGACAAAAATGATTCTGTCCCTCGTCTAGATACGTTCATTGGTAAAGAAAGACAAGGGACAAAATATCAATTTTGAGTTCCAAAATGTGATTAATACTTTACGCTTCTGAATGAACATTAAATGTTTAATGAAGAATGTGTTTGTTCTTATTCTACAGTAACGTTGCATGGAAAAAGAAAGCGTGTACAAGTAAGTATTCCAATTTGAACTATTTCAGAAATAAAAATATTTGGTCACTTCTCTATTCTAGTTCAAACATTAGATACGATTATAATAACAACAAGTATAGGCATAGAATATATAACAACAATACGAAATCGATGTCCACGTGGCACCTCGCAATTAAAGGCAATAACAGCGTCAGGTTTGAGCAAGTACTATAATTAACCAAGTACTATAATTAACCAAGGAAGATACTTTAAAGGCATATGGACGAGTAGAACTAAATTGATTTGACATCTCCTAAAAAACATAAAGAAAGCAAGCTTTTTGAAAAAAATTGTGCAAATATGCAAATTTTTGTATTACTCTTGTGATGTAGGAATGGGACATAGTCTTTATTCTCTTATGTAAATCCATTGTTTTTTAAACCTCTTCCATTTCTCTTGGAAAAAGTGAAGATAATTCTAATAAAGAGGATTTGATCTCTACTACACTCCTACCAATTTCAAGCTGGGGAAGGTATTTTGAACATTTTCAAGGTACATATGAAATTAAGGGAAGAAATATGAAGGAAAATGAAAGCATTTTGGGGCAAATTCCTGTTCATACATCTCATTTTTTTCAATAAATGAAAAACTGGAAAACAACACATGCTATTTGCAAACTTTAAAGAAAATTAAACTTATAATTTAAGCTCTTTTCGTCCAATGGTTGTACAGAAAACGTTTATACCTTTCTATATACCTTTAGATAGGCAGTTTGGTTCGTACTGCCGATCGGGGGACTTAATAAGTCCCCCAATCAGGAGACTCAAGCATGCGCACTGAGCTTACAGTGATAAATGGAAGCCGCCATTCTTATTGTGAAGTTTCAGTTATAGACGCTTATTAGTCGTTTCATTGGAGGCTTGTAACAAAGTTTGCTTTGTTCATGTTTAATTTCGCGAATGTAAAACAACTTCGTTACTATCACGCAACTATTGCTAAATAATGTTCACAAATCTCCAAGTTATTTCTCATGATTTCAGAAAACCTTGTTCAAGCGCGACTGCCTAACGGTAACACATAATAAGAATTCACCATTTTTCTTCAAATTTCTCGAAAAGCGCACGGTGAATTTTAAAAGCGCACGGTGAAAAGATAATTCATATGCCATTATTTCAAATCGAGAAGAAAAATTTGAGCCCTTCGCAGTGGTTGAGTTGACCGCGCCCGAAATGTGTCTGATTCTTATGTTATTACTATACAAACTTTGAATTTGGATAGATGCATTGTGGGATATTTCTGTAAAGGATCCCTCGATCGGAAGAACAAAACTGTTCTCCCAATTGGGGGTATGAACCGGACTGATAATTAAAGCAATCAGAATGAAAATAAATGTGTAAAAGCCATTACTTTATTATTTTTCACATACAGACATATCGGTAGCGAAAAAATCTTCAAATATCTCTGGACAGCTTAAAAGAAAAACATAACATTTTGAGAAAAACAGTCTTTAAGTGATAGAAATAGCAAATTTGGTTCTTAGGTTATGGCTGAACCAGAGAAGTGCCATTCTAAAACGGCACTTCCCTAAATCGGAGTTTGGGGATTGTTCAAGTGATGTTCGAATGTACGGATAAATGAAAATTCTTCATATTGAGTCTTTGAACATTGAAAACAATGTATTTTACTCTTAGAGTTTGATTTAGATGGAACAACTCTTTGTCAGAATCAGCCACTCATTTTCAACAATTAGGGTAGATATTATTGATCATCTTGGCATAATGGTTTGTAGTCTGCTTTACGAGACAATTTGTCGCTGCCTCCTTAATGGAATAATTTAGCGAATTAGAGCTCACTATTCTTGTTCCTCTTCGGTTCCGAGAAGGCTCACATAATCTGGAGAAAAGTTGATTTTAGAGTATAATTGATTGGTATTTGGACACAATCGATTTTGCTTTAAGGCTAAAAATCTTAAATAGAATTAAACAAACAAGTTAACCCTTTACTAAAGTACAATCCAATCGCATTAAGTTTGAAAAAGGCTGAAAGATTGATATATAGTCATAAGTGATTCATTACTTGTTTTAAATGTCCAGTATGATATTATATCATCAATTGCAGCTTTCTATTTATATGGTGTCTCTTTTATAGATTCAGATTTATGACAATTATTTCCACTTCTTTATTTTTACATTTTTGTTCTCCATCGTATAATATAAGCAATATAACTATCCTTTTGAAGCTATTGAAAGGAGACTATAGTTCAATGAACATTTCTTTTATACTGCATATTGAACAAATAGAAAAAGCGCAATCTAAAATTTCAATTGAATTTCTTTATTATGTTATAGCTGCAATTAATAAAGAATGAATTTTACTGACGGATATTTTATCGGTTCTTTGTGCTTGCTTTATTAAAACCAGCATCTTTTGAAAAACACTTATTTCAAAATAAATATTTCATAGTGTGCTTTATTCAAATTACGTCTACTGCACTCATCTTTCGTCTTAAAGCTTGTTCAGAGTAACGAATTCCCATTTAATTAGATACAGCCATCATACAGCTCTTCTTTTCTCCAAATTTTTCTCCGAATCGACCTGCATGCTAAAAAACCAATTTTGTTACACATTTATTTGATACAAAGTCACTCTGACAACAATGTGAAATTTACAGCGGATTGAATGAAGACACACTCCCTTAATTTCCAATTTGCCATTGGGCTTATTTGCTAGACTGAGAAAACGTTAAGACAACATTAATGCTAAATTTGGGTGTACAAATATCAATCTTTAATCCTTTAATCCTTTATTAGTTATTTAGGGCAATATCCACCAAGTCAATTTCTCCTGTTACTGGGAAATATATATAAGTTTCCTCCTCTTCGTATTAGATACGTAATTTGACAAAGTTGAATCATAACATCATCGCGACATTTCTGAATGAAACAGTTCAATTAATATCAAAATATAATGAAAACGTAATTACACATATAGGCGTTACCTATTCATTGAAATCCATCAAAGCAAATCAAGCGAACAATTTGGTTAGACAGGAAGAGGAGTGGGAGATGATTAATTAGTATCAACTTAGACAGATTCAGTGTCGAGTAATTATCTGTCGAATGAGTTTGAAGCAAGGAACAAGCAGGTTTAAAGTGATACAGATAGCCTTTGAACATTACAAGCTGATTATGATATACATGTGTATACCGCACAGGTTAAATATGACCTCCATAACATGTGTAATATACTGGTAATAAGTAATGCCACTTAATACCAGAACAAACTGGTTGGATAGTATCCCCAAAATAGGGGTGCAGGAAGCAAAACAATTTGCTTAGAATTTATTGTGTAGTCTATCATAATTTTTCAGTTTTCCCCGAGGCCCACCATCATTTCTTGTATTGGAGGAATTATTGGCATTTAAATTAAAACAGGTATCTAATTTATTTGACGATGATAGCTAGTGTTGTACATCTAAAAATGGTGTTCGGGGGCTTTAAGATTCAGCCCGGCCCAGGGGAAAATAATATCACCAGCTTGTTTTATGATGTCTGGTTGTGGTGATAAATATTGTCATAGCTCCTTACAGCTTTATCGACCCGGTAAATCCCTAATTCTGCCCCCTATCCTCCTCCGGTCACTCCCAAGTTTTTTCGAGAAGCAACAATCTGATATAAAAAAATATTTTTCATTTCAGCCTTCATACGATACGTGGGAGAATCCTTTGCTGAGCTATATCTATAATCGATTGAAGATGGTTAGATAAACTGGAAAAGAGGAACATTTTTTTAAAGGACCCAACTACATTCCAGCTTTTTCAAGACTGATCCGTCATCATATTCTACCATCCCGGAGGAAGGATACAAGCACAACATTTTAATGAAAAACCATCTAGTAAAAGCAGAATTTAAATGTATTTTCACAATTGTCACATTGCACGACCTGTATGCTTGTATACATCTGCACATTGAGTGTCAAAGCAGAGGTTGAAGCCAGTGGCAGATTTACAAGAGGGGCATAAAGACCGTGACTATTTTATTCGTAGTATAGAAAGTTTATAGTCCCTTCTGTAAAACTAACATCATACACAATCATCTTAATTTGACATTGATTGGGCTACAAATTGGGTTGTGAATTGTGAAGACCAAATCGGTTTCATGGCCGTTTTTCTCAAAGAATCAAAATTATGAACTCCTTTCCCCATCAATAAGGTTCTTTTGGACGTTTGTAGTTAAAATGCAGTCTTGCTTCGCAAATTCCCTTCCCTTCAGCTTTGAAAAACGTTAATTTCCTTGTTAAAAATGTCACCCATTGATCAGTGTACGAAATAGATCAAAAGCAGTGGCTTTGTGGGTCATGTTTCACTAGGAGATAAAGGCATTTTGGCGCCCCCTTAAAAACATAAATGCTCATATCAAGAGTAGAACTTTGGGAGCATATATATAAATTGGTAGCACCGTTTTGATGGCATGATGGCATCATATGGGAATGTTTTACCTCAAAACGCGCATAAGGAAAAGATTCGCGGAACGAGCTGTGATGTGTTAGGGAAAACTAAAAACAAACTTGGTAGGATTTGGATTGCACCATTATATGCGGGTTGGTTTTAAGAACGAAGTCATTGAAACAATAGTTGAAGACTTTTAGTTTGCACGCTGTGGAGGTCAAGCTCGTTAAGTTTTGTTTTGAGAACGAAAAAATTATGGATTGATCAACACACATGAAAGGCCATATGTGTATATTTATCATACAAAAGTATTATGCGTGGCTTGATCATAGCAAAGAGCTGAGTAGAAGCTCTTTGATCATAGCCAGGATTGTCACTCTTAATAATATACCAGTGATCGTCAGAGGCTGAGATGGCATATGGGAGAGGGCGGGACAGGGATTGTCACTCTTAATAATATACCAGGGATCGTCAGAGGCTGAGATGGCATATGGGAGAGGGCGAGACAGCATGTGGGGGAGGGTGGGACGGCTTGCCATGTTTGACGGCATAGCATGCCGCATGTGGAATGTAGGCCAAGTGGAATGGAACTTTAGACAAAATTTTATTTATCAACTAAGCGAATTCCAATGAAATATCTTTGAAGCAAAACAAATTGAATAAAATTTAATGCACACAGAACTTCAGTTTAAAAGTTTGTTAGGCAAGGCATTACTAATGAGAAACTTTTTAAACTCAATTTTCTTAAACAAATGTATGACAAACTGTACTTGTGCTGAATAGAAAACAATTTTTAAGAACGCAGTGATAAGAAAAGATATAAAGAAGTTTATCAAGGATATAATAAACAGATACTAATTTATACAAAAAGTTTAATAAATAGCATAGTTCTTAATTTTTGGTATCATAATCATGCAACCTAACGTTGTCGTTATTCCTTGCTCTTGCACTTCTTCGTTCATGATTGTTGTTGATAATATTTCAGCCAAATAATGTTTTAATTTCTGATGAATACAGTCATATAATAAGAAATTGATCTCAGTGTAACAATATATACAAGAAAACCCTTAAGATGGAAGAAAATAAGCCAAAATCCGACAGTGGAAAACGCTTATTACCTCTTCACAGCATGTTTGCAATACACAAACAACAGAAAACCATCTGCACACAATAGTACAGTTCATGCAGCTCGGGCGTGCTAAGATTACGTCAGAATTGAAATAAAGGGATACATAAGCGGACGCGTAATGTAGCGTTTCGTGATAGCATTTGTACTATCATAACCGAATACGCAGGCGACGATCCCGTCATTGTAATTGTGTGTTCAACTCTTTCTCTTTTCTCTCATCCATTTCTAGTTGTTGAAAAGTACGGGCCCTTTTTTGCACCAATTTTCTAGAGGTCCAGGGAGCAAAGATTTTTAAAGAAAATTTTTCGAAAATGAAGGAAATTTTCCGAAAATTAAAGAAAACTTCCCAAAACTTGAAGAAAATTTCGGCAAAATAAAGGAAAATTCACGAAAATTTAAGCAAATTTCACAAAAATAATGGTAATTTTATGAAAATTTCTTCCAAAATAAAGGAAATTTCCTAAAAATTGAAGCAAATTAGCGAAACTTGAAGAAAACTTTCCAAAAAATGAAGAAAATGTAGTACACAAAAGAAAAGAAATTTTCGCAAAATGAAGGAAATTTCACGAAATTTTCCCCCAAATAAAAGGAAATTTTCCGAAAGTTAGAGCAAATTTAACGAAACTCGAATTTCCGTAAAATTAATGAAAATGTCTTCAAAATGAAAGAAATTTTCCGAAAATTTAAGAAAATTTCCCGAAAATGAAAGAAATTTTCCGGAAATTAAAGGGAGTTTCTCTTAAAATTGAAGAAGGTTTTCCGAAGAACAGATGTGCAGAAAAAATAAATTTGTAAGACCTTCAATTATTGAGGGGCCAAAATGGTACTTGGCGGGCCTTGCTTAATTAACTTGATTATGTCAAATCTAGGCATGCTAGGGGAAAAACCCTGGTGGGGATCAAGGATCTAGGGGGCGAAGCTTCGGCAGCCCTACGTTTCTCGAGATTTGTATAGCAGAAAATTGCTTTGAAATGTGTCAATCTATGAATATTGGAACGGATGTTAAAATGTTGAATCCCATTGAAAACAATATGTGTCTTTAGTTGGGAGTTCAGGGATGATTTTCATGTTTTGGATGTATGAATAAAGCTTTGAGAGAAAACATTTACAACATTTGTTTTGTAAATGATACAAATTGCAGAAGTTGAGAAAAAAAGGATATGCAAATATATTCTCATGGCACATGATTTTTGCGCCCCTGTGAGTATTCGGCGCCCTCTCAGAAAGCTTCACTGGGAATAGTTTCCCCCTCCCCTGGCCTCCTGCCACCAACCACGCCAATGATGAAAACTACTATACAGGCTGACAATTAGGGATTTCATTCTTTTGTGGCAAAAACATATTTGTATTATGTGACTCGGTAAAATTTCACCAACTTGAAATTACGACTTTTGAAAAGTGCTTATTCATTTAGAATTGCAATGATTGGATGTTATTAGAATTAAGAGAAGAGAAGTTTGAAAAAGATGGCGTCAGCAAAACCTGGGAAAATAAAAAACGTATTCTTTATCTCAAAAAGGCAATCACAACCCATTGTGTGCTCGGCAATATGAATGTACAACCCTTTTTTAATTATTATATTCAAGATAATGGACGTTTTTTTTTCTTCTATTCTGTTCAATATTGCATTTCAGCTTAAACTAAAAGATCTGAAATCTCACAAAATGTTGCAACGCCAGATTAAGTGTGGTTGCGTTGGGAAATAGGAGGGCTGACAGGTATGAGAAATACAATCAATTTCCTACCTAAATTATTCCTCTCCGGACAGTCGATTTAAATGCTTGAACAGATTTTGTTTATTTGGAGAGGGATGAGGCCAAACCCCGAAAAAAAATCAAGTCTTTCCATCTTAATATATTTGTTGAGAGTTTTTTCTGAAGTTAGAGAGGAATGACCGAAAAAAGAGTGTGTGGGTGGGTGAAGTGGATTTGGTTGATGGAGGTGAGATAATGGTCACTTTTTGCCGATTCCTCCCTTCTGCCGCCCTTGAAATGCTTCAGAATTGCTGGAAACCTAAAACAGCTGATAACCAGATAGCTTAACCATTAATGTTTGTTATCAATTTCTTTCGAAAACTTAGTGGGCTTCAATTTCTTTGTATTTACAGTATCATATCTAATTTCGTTCGATGCTTTAAAATCTTGGTCTGTCAATGCGTGTTTTAGATATTCATAGAAAAAAAAAGTTGCGAAACGGCTCTAATTGTGTCTTACGTGTTTTACCGTAGACATTTCTGATTAACGTCAGTCGTGTAGGAGTGTGGATTGAATGCCATCTAACAGTCTAATCTGTGAATGAATTGAGTCCGTTCCAGTGGCGACGCTAGGGTTGGGCCAAGGGGCGAAATGAAAATGCAAACTATAAAAAACTATGCATTCGAGACATCAAAACAAATATGGCAAATGGTTTTGTGAGCAAAGAGGGAACGGGGGAAGGGGGTCCCATGTCTCTTGGTAGCTTCGTATTGGTGCCTTCCCTCTAATTGTTCAAACATAATTATTTAAGTAAGAAATCACGATTCAGTATAAAGATTTAGTATAAAGTTTTGTTCATTAAATCGTGATTCATGAGATATCTCTAGTATATCTTGTATAAAAGACGCCAAAAGACAAAAAAGAGAACAGTGGAGAAACTACTGTTAAGGGACATTTAAATTTAATATAGTTGCAAGTATGTATGAAACTTGAGTGGTATGGAAAGTCGTATGTTTAAGTGTGACGTCACATCCTCACTAAACAAATGATAATATATGTATTGAATTTTTGGTTGAAAATATTCTTCAAAATATTTCCAGTTACTAGGTCACACTCACTCCATAGTCTGTTTATTATATACATGTGAAAACAAAGTCACTCAAAATCATAAACACTGATTTCAGTTATAATGAGCCCAATGCATTATTTACTTTCTCTCTTTTACATTGTGCCCTATACTGCATTTTCACGTTAATTTAAGACGAGCATGCTAGTTGGTCACTGAACTAATCCTGTGAGACTTTATGAAGAGGGAATGACCCCAAGAGGAGGAAACCCCCGCCCCCTCCTTTTCCAAACACACACTCGCTTTGTGAAGGAGACTGAATGCACATCCTGAATGTTCTGCTTGATGATACGATATAAGAAGAAGATCTAGACCCTCTACAGCTCTATGCATGAGTCATGTACTGCATTGCAGTCTCAAGAATCTAGTCAACTGGCATCTTCAGTGCAATCCAAGTCTGGAAGCGTTCTAGAAGAGATTCACGACAAAGCGGCCCAGTCCTTCCAAACCCCGGTGCATCACATGCTCTTTTTTAAAGACCAGATACTGTGTAAGATAACAATTTATCTGTGGAGATAAAATTATAATACAATCCAACGTTTTTGATTGGTCGAAATATTTACACTCTTACTTCAAGCCAATCAATAACCGCCGCGGAAGTCACGTCGCTAGCATGTAGCGGACTTATCGTTGACAATTCCAGGAATTTTACAAGGAAACGAGATTCCCTTTTTAACATACAACATACTAAGATGGATAATTGCCGCATTGCATCACGCATCCAAACTACTTTAGAATTAATGAAGGTGAACACTTGGATTTTTCACTGAAATAGTATACCTGTTGTCAAATATTTTCGGTTTGAGAAATTTGCTAAACATTTATCACCTAATCTGAACTTGTCAATCCCACCCAATATAGCACGAGGAAGGCGAAATTCTTTAATCTTTAGGTAACAGCCGGGTCACCGGAACCAAAAAAGTTGAAAAAAGATCAAAAGGTGCCTTTTCAAATATTGAAAATTATCCCTCTTTGAAGGACTTTTTAATCAAACACAAGAAATTAATATAAATATCATCCGAAAAGAGAGATAAATTGTGATTTTTTTTGACGAACTATACTGTTGCTAGTTTTCATTCTCAGCAACGTCGAGACCCAGCATGATGGACTTATTTGTCATAAGGCTTTCACTTCTGCATACCATACTCTCCCCATATATCTACAACGTGTATGAACACATAAGAATGCAAGCGACTCATCCCACCCAAATTTCAGTGGTAGATCCGGCCCTTGTTATTGGTTGAGATAAAATTCTGGCTGTTTTCATTAGAACATTTCTTTAGAATTTCATTGATTTATGACCTTTTTTTTGGTCTCACGTTATATAAAGCGCCACGATCCTCAGGCTATTTTGGGCCCTATATACAGTGGGCCCCAAATCTTCATGTGGGCACCAAATGGAGATTTGGGGCCCCTTCATTGGTATCATTACAATTTTTCCACGGGTAAAGACAGTTTTTCGAATGGTTGATAAATTTATTTAAATATAAATGTTCTAAATTTATATGATTTTCTTATTATAAATGATCCTAATCTTTCCGTTTTTCTAATGGCGGCAAATTTCAAAACCAAAAGGAAAAACGAAGTCATCAGCAATTTTTCGAACGATTTTGTTTAAATTGAATACAAGCGTGAGCAAGGGAGGAGAGAAATTGGTCTTCTGTTATGTCCACATGTACGTTATTGATGTCTCTGCTTTCAAATCACCGATAAGTCATTCAAAGGGTGCATGCCACAAAATACAAACAACTTTCGCCGTCCATGTAAAAAAATTAGACTGAGAAGTCATATCCCACGGCCCCCACCAATAAGCGACAGCTAGATTTTAAATTGGGGTTAAAGAATACATTTTATGATTCGTGATCAAGGCCTACCTTTTTCCGATATTTCCGATCAACGATTTATCCCGCTCAGATTAGTTGAACCCCCCACCCCTCCCCCACACGCACCTACCTAATAGCATTTGTCTGAAAGGAAACATGATATGTCTGAAAAACAAACGTTACAAAAGAGTTACACCTGTACCGATATCATAATTCCCATATACCATCGAAGAAAAAACCAGCAGTGTTTGCCCAAAAGGCAACACATGAAATGTCTAGAACGAATAACAGCTACCAAATTTCCCCCGATTTATGCGCTAAATTTCCCCTCGGCGAGGAAAGGGTATGGTTATACTGATAGTAAATAGAATCCTTTTTGGCAGTTATATGTATTTTTCCCAAATCCGAATTTTTTTAAACAAGATATGGCCATGCATGTCATTTTTAAAACTGATTTTTTTTTTATGTGTCAATGAAATTGTACTTACATTCAAATATGTTATTAAAATAATTTGATACAGATACCATATATATTTGCTCAAATGGATTTCTTAAGTCCCACACGGACCAAAACGACATTCTGCAACCTTTAACAACAGCATATGATGATAGGTGAACCGGGGATGCTGCTTTCACTTTTTTTTAAACTTCAAAAGTGACCCTTTTCACAATAAAAGTGCGCTTTCATATGTCGAAAAGCTGTCCTATTAAAAAAATACATAATTTCCAATATCCCCGTGCCTGTCAGTGGCAAATAAGCTAGATTTGTTTAAGAGCCAAGAACATTGTATTATACTAATTTGTCAATTGGACTCGTATGCTAATATCATCATCTATAATTTTCTGCCTTCAAGTTTTTGATCGTAAAATTTTTTGGATCATTGATTTTTAAATTCTAATTGATGTGGCCCTAACTATTCAAAATTAAAAGGGAAAAAGTCATCGGCAATTTTTTTTTTAACTTGAAAAATTTGTTATTGAATTTCCGGAAAGGGCGGGAGTCACTTTTTCTTCCGAAGTGATTTATCATTTTCAGAATTATATGATGCACCTTTTTTATGAATTCTGTCTGCAAATTTTTTGAAAAGCCAAAGGACCAAATGGAACAGAAAATAGCCGAAAAACGAAAGTTTGAGGGAATATTACATATATTTATCCAGTAATGAAGAGCGGTTGGGATGTAAAAAGTAAATGAAATAGGCGCAGCTTCCTCCATTCCCTTCCACAAAATGTTCGCGACACGCCGTTCCATTCCTTTAAACAGTCAGGGATCAACCCAAAAGTCTGAGTACGTTGAAATACAAACAAAATTGGGTACTTTGATGTATTACGTCATCGTATGAGCCTACACATTTGACTAGCACACACTAAATGTATGAGGTTTCTTATTATCCTCTCTGGATTGTCCACAATTTCACTGGATATCCTGAAAATTTGGAGACGGATAGTAAATAGATATTCAATAATTTTTGCGGTTGCTCTTTGAAATTCATCGTGACGGTCGTCTTTTTAAGAAAATTAACGAACCAGATTGCTCATAATTAATTGTTGAAAACGCTCTTTTTATCGGAAGGCACGCTAGTGCTCTAAAGATTTCTTGTTTTTGATGCCCCAGAATTGCTGAAAATTGATACAAAGATCCAAAATTTAGTAAATTGATAAATAGAAGACAATTTTTATTTCTTATGTTAAAATCTACTCAGATAAGCAGTTTGGGCCACTATATCTAAATAGAACTAAAATAGAAGAGAAATTTTCCCTGGAAATTAAAGTAACTTCGAGCAAAATTGTGGGGTTTATGTACTAATGTATGAATGCTTGGTATGC
This sequence comes from Chiridota heheva, assembly GCA_020152595.1. NCBI lineage: Eukaryota > Metazoa > Echinodermata > Holothuroidea > Apodida > Chiridotidae > Chiridota > Chiridota heheva. The sequence goes on along the minus strand of JAIGNY010004586.1, from coordinate 530,751 downwards.
CGGCCGGTAGGGGGTTCAGGAAACGGGAGACGCTTTGAAGGTTTAATGTTTGTTTGTTTGATGAGGTCTTAACGGCACCACGACAACGAAGGTCAAATTGTGCCTGAGAGGTCAGATCATTTTAGAGGTAGTAAGGAAAGAGACCAGGGGAAGAATGAGAGAAATTCAAGAACAAAAGCCAGAAAGCTGTGATCGAGAGAGGAGCTAGGTGCATGGGTAAAACTAAAAACAGAGTAGAGAGGGGGTGGAAGAGGAGGATTAAATATGGTTGTAGAGGGATGCATGCTGAAGGAAGGAGACTATTTTATCTGGAGGATTTTTTTGGAAGAACTCAGCAATTGAGTTGTGGGGAGCGAGAGAAGCTCTGGGAAGGTTGTACAGGGGGCAAGCAAGGAGAACGTGTTGGATTGTAAGGATGCAGTGGCAATTGTTACAGAGGGGTTGGGGGAACCAATAAGGAGGTGGCAGTGAGTGAGGTGGGTGTGACCAATTCTAAGACGGGTAATATGAACGTTGTCGATACGAGAAAGGTTGTTGATGGTGGATTTGATCGATTGTGGGCTGGATAACATGGAGTTTGTTATCAATTTGGAAGTTCCATAAGGTTTGCCAGCGGTCACGAACAAGAGAAGCGATAAGCGGTTTGATGTCAGAGAGGGTTTTGGGAAAAGGGAAGGGAGGAGGTTAAGGGCAAGCTTAGCGGCTGTATCAGCCCTGTCATTGCCAGGGATGCCAACATGGCTGGGTATCCAGAAGAAAAGAACACTTTTCCTGCAGAGGGTGGGAGAAAAGAGTTTCCGGAGGAGGAGGTGGCAGGTGAGGTTATCCCATTTAAGATTGAGTAATGAAGTAAGAACAGCCTTTGAGTCAGAGAAAATGGCAAAGTGACTAAGAGGAGAGTACTCAATAAAGTTGAGGGCGAGGAGAATGGCCTTAGCCTCGGCTGAAAAGATGGATGAGTGGTCAGGAAGTCTGCTACTGAGGGTGATGTCTTGGATGATGGCAGCAGCAGCTGTCTTGTTGCCTTCCTTGGAGCCATCAGTATAGATGGAGGTGTAATTTGAGAGTTGGTCTTTGATTTGGTTGTGGAGATTGATGAAGAGATTAGGGTGAGTTTGAGTTTTGTTATAAGTGGAGAGGTCTAGGTGGACAGAAGGAAGGGGGGTGGCCCAAGGCGGAAAAGTGGGCCAGGAATAGGTGCCGAGAGTGGCGGGGTTGATGCCAAGTTGAAAGAGGTCTGATTTAATGCGTAAGCTGAAGGGGGGCGATAGGGTTTTAGTCCTATCAAAGAGGGAGGAGAAATTGGGGTACCTAATGAGGTTGTAAACAGGGTTCTGGGTGTTGGTGAGGACTCTAAAAGCATAGGAGGCTAAGCTTTTTACATCTAAGTAGAAAGGGGGGTTCGTTGGCTTCAACATGAAGGCTAGTGATTGGGGAGGTCCTGTAGGCTCCTAGACAAAGCCTGAGGGCTTCATTTTGGATGGTGTTAATGTGGTTGAGGTATGAGTTGTGAGCGACACAGTAAACAATATTGCCATAGTCAAGCTTGGCACGAATGGTGAGCCTGAAAATTTTGAGGAGAGCATAGGTTCGCTCCCAAGTAGTGTTGGAGAGCAGTCGGAGGATGTTGAGGGAGCTATTGCATTTTAGTTTCAGGTTGGTGATGTGTGGCTTGTAGGTGAGCTTGGGGTCTAGAGTTAGACCAAGGAACTTTGTGTTTTCAACTTTAGGGATGCGATTCCCATTGAGCACAAAGTTCGGGTTGGGGTGGAGGTTGTTGAAATGACAAAAGTGCATGCAGACTGTCTTGTCTTTGGAGAATCTAAAACCGTTATTGTTGCTCCAGACTTGCAGCTGATTGAGGCTGGTTTGAAGCCTATTTTCAACAATAGGAAAGCTAGGGGAGGAGTAGAAGATGGTGAAGTCATCCACGTAGAGGGTACGTTTGATGCTGGGGCCAAGGTCATTCCTGATGTCATTAATGCTCAGGTTGAAGAGAGTGGGGAGAGGATGCTGCTTTGGGGACGCCCTCTTCTTGGGGGTACGGCTTGGAGAGGGTGTGGCCAATACGAACTTGGAACTGCCTGGGTGAGAGGAAGTTTTGAATAAAGATGGGGAGGTGGCCTCTGAGGCCAATGGTGTGAAGTTTCCGGGTAATGCCGTATTTCCAAGTAGTGTCGAAAGCTTTCTCGAGGTCAAAAATATGGCAATGAGGTGTTCCTTTTTGCAAAGGATTCCCGGATAGCGGTGTCGAGCGTAATTAACTGGTCTAGGTATTGCGACGTTTTCGGAAGCCGCTTTGGTAAGGAGAGAGGATTCTGTTGGTCTCGAGGAACCAGTTTAGTCTCTGATTAATGATCTTTTCCATAATTTTACAGAGACAGCAAGTAAGGGCGATGGGTCGGTAGCTGGTGGGGTCGGTGCTATCCTTCCCGGTTTAAGGACGGGGATGACAATAGCTGTCCTCCAGATAGGGGAAAGGAGTGTGAGGACCAAATGTGGTTGAAGATGGTGAGTAGGGTAGTGGTGGCTTTGATGGGGAGGTGTTTCAGAAACTGATAGGGATGTTATCTGGGCCTTTGAGGTGCAGCCAGCGTCGCTGATGGCTTGGTTTAATTCAGAAAGGTGAGAGGGGTGTTGTAGCTTTCGGAGTTGTCAGAGGGAAAAGTGATTCTCCGGGCTTCATCGCAAGCTTTTTGATTTTGAAAGCATTGGAGTAGTTGGTCGAGGCCGAGATGTTGCTGAAAGAGGCGGCGAGGTGGTCAACGATGTCTTTTTTGCGGTGAGAAGGTCTCCATTCCAAGAGAGATGGGAAATGGAAGATTTGCCTACTCTGCCGTGGAAGCTGTTAACCATTCTCCAAATCTTCTTAGTGGGGGTGTTGGTGGTGAGAGAAGAGATAAAGTTGTTCCAAGTGTTGGTTTTACTGTCCTTGATAGTGCGTCTGGCCTTGCACGGCTGATGCGAAAGAGGTTAAGGTTATGGGTGGTCGGGTTAGTTTTAAAGTTCCTGAGGGCTCTTTTCCTGTTCTTGATGGCGGTTTTGCAGTCATCTGAGAACCAGGGGTTGGGGGATGATTTGGGGTTTGGAGGTTTTGGGAATTGAGCAGGTGGCGATGTTGATATGATATTACTGAAGTTAGACATGGGATCCTCATCCTCGAGAAGATGGGGGAGAGGTGTGAGTCACAGAGGGTTTCAAAAAGGGACCAGTCAGCCTTGTCGAGGTTCCAGTTGGGGGTGTGTTCAGTGGGGATTTGAAGATTGGAGTGTATAAGAAGAGGGTAATGATCACTACCACAGAGGTCAGCAGTGACTCTCCAACTAAAGTCAGGGAGGAGGTTAGGGGAACAGATAGACAGGTCAATACAGGTGAGAGAGCCTGTGGCAGGATGAAGGTAGGTCGGGGAGTTAGTGTTCAGTAAGGACAGGCTGTGCTGACGGAGAGCGTTTTCGATGAACTTGCCTCTAGGGTGGTGGTGGCATTAGAGCCCCACAGAGGGTTGTGAGCGTTGAAGTCACCAAGAAGGATGAAGGGGTGGGAAGCTGAGAGATGAGGTTGTTAAGGCTGGTTGGTTGAATGTTGGTGTTGGGAGGGAGATAGATATTGCAGAGAGTGAAGTTTTGTGGAGGAGATAGAAATACAGATGGCCTGAAGGTCGGTGTGCAGAACAGGGCTGTGTGGGATATCGTGTCTAACGAGAATGGAGACGCCACCACAGGCCCTGTCAGCATCCACTTGATGTTTGTGATAGCAAGCAAAGTTGTTAAGGGAGTAATGGTCGGTGGTTTTCAAGAAAGTTTCTTGTAGGCAGAAGACGACCGGGTTGAAGGTGGAGGCCAGAAGGTCGATTTCTTCAGAATTGGCCTTAAGGCTCCTAATGTTCCATTGTATGATGTTGTGGGTGTTATTGTAATTGATTGTGGTGTATGCCATAAAGGAGGCGGGGGTTATCTGGAGGAAGATCTGCTGGGTCTGAGTTCGCTTGTTTTTCTTTGGATTTGTTTCTTTGGGAGCGATTGTTTTTGAAAATTGACGAGAAGTATGATCGGTGTGTTCGGTAATCGAACAATCCATACTCTTCAGTGTGGCTTGGGGAGGTGGGTTGTTTGTTGATTGGTTGTTGATTGGTTGTTTGTTGATTGGTTGTTTGTTGATTGGTTGTTTTTTGGTTGGTTGTTTGCTGGTTGATTTGTTGGTTTGTTGGTTGTTTGTTTGGCTGGTTTTAGCTTGATGTATGAAGGTATTAGTGGAGTTGGTGTAGGGGCGGTAGGGGCTTTAGATGCCCTAAAGAAGAGCCAGGCGAGGTCGGTTTGGGCATGGGAGTTAGTTTTTGTTGTGTTAGTTGTGTTTGGGGGGAATTAGAGTTAGAGGAGACTACGTTTGAGTAGGAAGGCTTGGAAAGGGCTCTCAATCAAAATTTGTGAGACCATCAAGGAAATTTTGAAATAACACAGGTTTAATTTTTGATATTCATGAACTTACTTTAGTTATTAAAAATTACCTAAGTATTCATAAGAAATAATTATGATTAAGTTGAATATTCGTATTAAAGGTTTCTAAACCATCAATTGCACGAAAAGTGTGTTCGAATATTCTCTGAGGAAAGCATACCCCAACTTTTTGGCCGTCAGCTCCTTGACACTCGAATAAAAAAAAAATATTAAAAAATTAGATTCAAAGAATCAACTAAAATAAACATTTGGGTTATTAACAGGTTGAGAAGAAATTTCTCCTGAAAATTGGGGCAAAATATTATTTGATAGATTTAAGTAAAGAGCTGTGGGTTGAACAAAATTTGAAGAGCAAAACAATTCCTCACCCATTTCTACTCACATTTACGAGGTATTTTTTCGGGATTTGTGGCTCCCAACCGAGGGCATTTTACTAGTACTACGTTGTACAATTATGTTACAAATTTACACGTTATTCTTGATAGTCATTATTTATTCATCACAAGATAGCATTAATCCAGTCTTTCAAAGGTACAAATTATGTGCTGAAAATTGAATGAAATATTTCTGAAGATTTAATATTCGTCAATCAAATTTATTGCTGTACTTATCACTTTTGTAAATAGCAAAGGGCGCACCGGAAAATTTCCTGGTATCCCGATGGGTCAATCCACCTCTGCCCGTAATATATATATTTGACAGTTGGAGCCCCTCTTAGAATCCTTGAAAAAGGTTTTGAATCCTACTTAAAGTTTCAATTATCTACTAAGGCAGGTCTCCAGCCCAGTTAATGTTTAAAGGAAATTTCACTGGGTGACCAGATTCATTGGGCGACCAAAATCACCCCTAGGGCAACTGATGCGAGGCGCGAAGGAACATATAAATTTGAACACCTTTAAAGTTAAAGGAGATATCAATTCTGACATAACATGCAAAAACTTTATTTTGTATGATATTGAATGTTGTAAAAAAAATTATTTTACGATTGTTTGGGAGCAGACATTTTGTTAAACTCGAGGCGAAAATCCTGGTTGCCCATTGCATCAAAATTTGTTCACTTGGCGACCAAAATGTCTCATTAGGCTACCAAATGGTTGCCCAGTTAGTATGTTACAATATTCACTGCTCCAACCCTCTTTAACGGCATCATCGGCATTAGACAGAAAAGTTAAGACTTCTTATATGCAAACGTGAATCTCAGCAAGTAACGCGGTATTCAAAATTACGTTCACTATTTAAGTGTTTAATATCATAAAAGATATCCAAAAGGTTTTGTGATTGCGGTGCTTTTTTTCATGCTGATTGATTTTGTATTAACTGTTATGTCATTGCATATCATAAAATATTTAAGATATCGTGTTTGTTTACAAGCTCTTTCAGCAAAATCATACTAAGCCCCGCCCACAATGCATAATAAAAAGGCTTGTAAACCCGGTGGGTCTGCAACCAGCGAGTTCACAACTGGTTATCAAAGGCCGTGGCCGTCTTGATATACTGTCCAATGTAATGCTTTCGGGACGTTAAACCTTGTTATGCTATGCTAAACACAGTATCTCAAGAACGGTAAACTCATATTTGGTACACAGATAGCCCATGTTCTGTAAATGTGCCTTATTTTTTTTTGTGTGGTAATATCATACGTATTATTAAGTGGGCAGGGCTTAAAGTGAAAATATTGGAAAATTTTAAAATGAGCAACTGTATATCCGTTTTGCGTCATATTAGGCATGGTAGTTTTGTTGGTTATTGTGTGCATGCTTATGTTATCAACATATGTCATTAATACATCTGGTGGGCGTAGCTTAACGTGAAAGTGCTAAATGATGTAAACACCATACTGTGTATCTCATGAACGATATACCAGATTTATGCTATCTCAGGTACACAGATGGTTTATGGTCTGTACATACAGTATGTTCCAATGTTGTGGTAGTGATGTACTGACAAATCATTGAAATAAAATAAATGAGCAACCTTTTTTGCATCATACGTGCTGTGGCAATGTTGATAATTATCGTGCACATGCTAATGTTGTCAACATTTTTATTGATCTGCATGGTGGGTGTGGCTTAAGAATAGATATCATAAAACAAATATTTTATTATGCAATAACGTGACAATTAATACAAATTTTAGAAATCAATCAGCTTGTGGAAAAAAAAGCATCGGAACCACAAAACCTTTTGATTCATATGAAATGAATATAAAGGGAACATCAACACTACAAAAGAAAAGTTTCAGTTTGAATTGTCATTTTCATGCATTACATGAAAAGCTATAGTAATATTCCTTTAATTAAAGAATCATATGACCTTCCTAAATAACCCACCCACAGACAGTCCATGTGAAACCATTTATGCCAAAGGATATCCCCACAGCTTTCAGGCATAAAATACCCACTTTTATCTGTCCTTATCTTTTCGGAATAAATTGAATTATTTCGCTTAGATTAGTGCTATGTCACAGCTCTTCAACAACCTTCATCATAGCCCCATTTTTAACAAGACATTCAAGTTATTATTATTAAGCCTTTCTGAATAGCTGTGGAATGTCATTCATCTCATAATAATTTATTTGCATGCCTATTACTGAATGAATGATTGTAGAACCATTTTGACCTTAGATTTATATTTTAGAAACTATTTTGGAGAAAAAGGAGGCTCATACATGCACAATAGCTGACAATTTTAATATGCAAGAATGATGCAAACAGCCATACGGTTGCAATAAATTTATCACTTTTTTAAGAATTTCTTTCTCATTACTCCCCCCCTCCCCCCTTCCTTAATGATATGAATGACATCACCACCAACAGAGCACACAAATGGTTATCTGTGTACCACATGTAACTGGTATCGAATGTATTGTCCTTGAGTTACGGTGTGTACACGCTCTTTTTAGCAAAATCATATTAAGCTCCGCCCACTATGCATGTTAATGAAATTCAACGTTGTTTATACCAGCTAACAACATATTTACACCACATATCAAACATAGCGGAGGTAATTGTTAAAATATGAGCATTTGAAAATTGCAAAATTAAGCCCCGCCTCATTAATATGCGTGGCATCACCACCAAAATCAATAGGGCACAGCTACAGACCATGGGCTATCTGTGTACCACACATAACATAAAAACAGATCATCGATCTTCAGATATTTCGCTTATAAGCTCTTTTCAGCTAAATCATATCAGGCCCCACCTACTATGCATATTAATTATATTAAACGATTTTATACAATGAAGACATACACCCTGGCTACCAACATAATTTTATACTGAATATGAAACAAATCAGACATGTGATTGTTAAAATAAGGGTATTTTAAGATGTTGTATATTAAGCTCCGCCTACTCATCAATATGCATGATATCACTACCAAAAACAATACCGCACATCTACAGACCACGGGCTATTTGTGTACCAAATATGACATGAATCCATTTTACGGTTCTTAAGATACCGTGCTTACAAGCTCTTTTCAACAAAATCATGTTAAGCCCCGCCCACTATGCATGTTTTTGAAATTCAACATGTTTGTACTATGAACATGTACACACTGGCTAACAGCACAATTACGCTCAATATGAAAGAAAGCAGACATACGATTGTACAAATATGAGCATTTTAAGATATTTATATTAAACCCCGCCTACTCATCAATATGCATGACATTGCCACCAAAACGATAGGGCACATCTACGGACCATGGGCTATCTCTGTACTACATATGACATGAATCTAGTGTATCCTTCTTTAGATACCGATCATAAAAACTAGCTATCACAGACGCACACACACATACATACACACATACACACAAACATGCATGCACTCGCACACGCGCACACGCGCACGCACACGCGCGCACACACACGCGCACACACACGCACGCACACACCCATACACACATACACACATACATACATACGCCAGCATGACCGCATAGGTTCCTTATGCTTAAAGCATCGGAACCAAAAATATGATAAAAGAACTTGATAAGTGATGTATTTTTTCGAAAAATCTTTACATGAACGGTTTTAAAGAATCTTTTTGAGGCATAATATTTTGAAAATAATTCAAAACGTTGTTCAGGAAACAATTGCTGATATTCATTTTTCTAATAAAGTTTCTGCAGTCATCGGCAAGATTTCTAGAACTCTCCTTTGTAATACAAGATTTTGCAAGTTAGCTGCTTACCGGCTACGAGGAATACAGAAACTAGGTTTGATACATATACATTTTAAAAGGAAAATGTCCATACCCGACTGCCCGACATTACCCCGTATGACCATTAAATTACAAATGCTGAAGATTATAAAATGGTACTGTTTAGAAAGAAAGTAATTCTATTTATAGAGAAAAATCTCACGCAGTTGTAAGTCAAACGTACAACTGAAATTGTCACCAAATAATACATTTTGATGTATGCTTCACATTTAACAGCTTTTATAATAATGCATGCAATTTTAGCGCACTTTAAATTATTCAGATGTGACCCCATAGCACAACAAAACTACCGATAAAAATAAACGCTGGATAGATAGTTGAAAATGATTGAATCTCAGACAGACAAAACAAATTTCAAATGGATTCTAATTTTTGGTATCTTTAGTTGAGGCAGGGGGTATGAGGACTGTATCGATGATATGGATCACGCCATTGCTGACTGGAAGATTAGGCCGAACAACAGCTGCCACCACCTTTCCACCAGTAACTGTAACACGACCTGGAGAACAGAAACGAGTGTTCAAGTTTAACCAAATTTCATTAAAGAGTGCAAACTATGGACAGGCATGGCAACAATTATATTTGGAACAAAATATTAACCATGAAAATAGCAAAAATAATCATCACAATCTGTTATATTTTTACCATTTTCTAGCATTTTTTAATTTGAAGGCTTTAGCATGACAAAAAAACACAAGAATTTTTTTATAATTGATCGTTTTCAGGGGCTACCTACTGTGGTGTAGCAGTTATCATACATGTCTACAGACCACGAGGTCCTGGGTTCAAGCCTGAACTGGGTAGACACGCCAGTGCACCACAACTGGTTATCAAAGGCCGTGGACATTGACTTCGTTGTCGATGTTATGTCTGTCCGTACGTCGTACCTGTATTCTCGTCCGGGTCGTATTAAGCGTTTCGTGATAGCATTGATACTATCATAACCGATTACGCAGGTGACGACCCGGTCATTGTAATTGTGTGTTCATTCGTCGTCGGGGCGGAGCCAGGATAAAATGTAAGGGGGCCAAGCCAAGCCAGGGATGATATGATAACGTGATTTATGATTAGCTTTATCATAATAATGGAAGTATATGAGACAAGGCCAGCAGAGGCGGATTCAGAGGGGGGAGGGGTCGGGGCCATGGCCTCCTGAGATTTTTCCGATGATACATTTTTCACTATAATTCTTAGTCACGGTTTACATGGTTTATGTCAATTTTCTTCAATTTTCGGGAAATTTCTTTCAATGTTTGGGAAATTTCCTTTATCTTGGCGAAATTTCCTTTAATTTTCGATCAATTTTCTTTAATTTTCTGTAAATGTCATTCAATGTTGTGAAATGTCTTTCAAATTGGGCAATTTCCTTAAATCTCGTTTAATTTTCGGTAAATTTTCATCAATTTTCAAAACATTTTGGGAAAATTCCCTCACTTTGAGGCATTTTTGCTTTAATTTTTGGGAAATTTCATTCAATGTCTTTTAATCTTTGGGAAATTTCATTCATTCCCGTGCAAATTTTGGAAAATTTCCTTCATCTTGGGGAAATTTTCCTTCGATTTTCGATCAATTTTCTGTAAATGTCATTTAATGTTGAGAAATGTCTTTTAATTTGGGCAATTTCCTTAAATCTCGTTTAATTTTCGGTAAATTTTCGGTAAATTTTCGGTAAATTTTCGGTAAATTTTCATCAATTTTCGATAAATTTTGGGAAAATTCCCTCACTTTGAGGCATTTTTGCTTTAATTTTGGGGAAATTTCATTTAATATCTTTTAATCTTTGAGAAATTTCATTCATTCCCGTGCAATTTTTGAAAAATTTCCTTCATCTTGGGGAAATTTTCCTTCGATTTTTGATCTACTTTCTGTAAATGTCATTCAACGTTGTAAAATGTCTTTTAATTTGGGCAATTTCACTAAATCTCGTTTGATTTTCTTTAATTTTTGGTAAATTTTCATCAAATTTTATTTAATATTTTAGAAATTTTATTTATTTTGGAGAAATTTTTCTTTGCTTTCTGGTAATTTTCTTCAATTTTTGGAAAATGCTATTTAATGTTTGGGAAATGTCTCAATTTTGGGCAATTTTCTTAATTCTCGTGTTATTTTCTTTAATTTTTGGTAAATTTTATCAATTTTCAGTATTTTTCCTTGAATGTTTTGGAAATATCCCTCACTTTGTGGCAATTTTTCTTCGCTTCTCAGTAAATTTTCTTTAATTTTGGTGTAATGTCTTTCAATTTTATTTAATTTCCCTAATTCTCGTGTAAATTTCTTTAATTTTCGGTGAATTTACCTAAATTTTCTCTAAATTTCTCTTATGTTTGGGAAATTTTATTTAATTTGAGCAGTTGAGGCAATTTTTCTTCATTTTTCGGTAAATTTCTTTCAATGTTTGGGAAATTTCATTTATTTTGGGGCAATTTTTATTCACTTTTTATTAGCTTTTTTAGTAAAATTCATTGAAATGTTCGGAATATCGCTTTCAATCTTTGAGGAATTTCCTTCATTCTCGTGTAATTTTTGGAAAAGTTACTTCCTTCTGGGGCAATTTTTCTTCGAATTTTGATCAATTTTCTTCAATATTCGGGAATTTGTTTTCAATAGTTGTGATATCTTTTTAATGTTTTGAAAACTTCTTTTATTCTCGTACAATTTTTCTAATCTTTTGAAAATTTCTCAAACTTTGAATGAAATGTACCGAAAATGATAAAAAATTTACCAAAAATTGTTGAAAATTATACAAGATTTAAGGAAATTGCCCAAAATTGAAAGACGCATTTCCCAAACATCGAATGACATTTTCCGAAAATTGAAGAAAACTTACCGAAAAGCGAAGAAAAATTGCCCCAAAATAAATGAAGTTTCCCAAACATTAAATGAAATTTATCGAAAATTGAAGAAAAATTACCTCAAAATGAAGGAAATTTCTTAAACACTGAAGGAAATTTACCAAAAATTGAAGAAATTTACATGAGAAATAAGAATATCGCCCAAAATTGAAAGACATTTCCCAAACATTGAATAACGTTTTTTGAAAATCGAAGGAAAATTGCCCCAAAACGATGATATTTTTTGAAAATTGCACGAGAATGAATGAAATTTTCTAAAGATTGAAAGAGATTTCCCAAAGACCGAATAAATTTTGCCAAAAATTGAAGAAAATTGACATAAATCCTGTAAACCGTGACAAAGAAATATCTCATTTATGTCATGGTAAAAAAAGTATCATCGGAATAATGTCAGGAGGACCATGTCCCCCCCCCTCTATTCTCCTTCGTCAATATGACCCATGAGTTATATTTTGAGGCTTTTCATTACAAATTCTTTAAACTTTGATTAGCCATAAATAGAGATTACAGGTGCTTAATCTAAAGACTATGCTGTTATTCTGAATATTTACTGATGGCCAAAATTTAGAGACATTTGTCATTTAGTGAAAAATCCTTAGAACAGACCACGGTTTTAAAGAATGAATACTTTTGGTGAGTTAGAAAGACCCCATACTCTCACCCAAATGTATACAGCAGAATACTTATCTATTTTTATCTCTATTGTAGTTGAATGCTCTTTCATATTTAATGCGAACCCCTCTTTCGAAATTCTGACTACGGGCTTGGCATTAGTTGTCAAGTTAAATCACTGAGGGATTTGTCTGTTTGTTATTGGCTTGTATAGCCATAAAATGTCTGGGATTATTGCCCCTGAGAGTCGAACTTTCCTTCTTCTTGACCATATAGACTTAATATAAACCTCCATCCATAGGTGAGATTTGAAGGTGTGAAAGGAGGAATTTGTCCCCATCCCCCATTTTCTGTATTTTTAGAGTGATTTGATAATTTTGTCCCCCTACCATGCACACAAACTTCTAGTGTCAAACTCACCTTCTTTTATGTTGACGGTCGCGTCCGCTCCTTGAAGAGTTTCAAGTTTTTCACCATCGTAAAGACCAGCAGCGTATTCAGTCATACCAACAACGTGAAAGGTCAAAACAGAGGTCAGTTCAGTCATATTTTTCAGAAGTTTATCCAGATCAGCTTTGGGGATCTTTGCAAAGGCATCATCGGATGGAGCAAAAAGGGTGAAATTTCCAGCAGCTGCACAAGGCAAAAATATAAAACATAAAATCGTTACGACAACATACAACTTAATAGCAAGGACGTACTCATACTTCTTGATGCTTGAAACTCCCGTTCGTGGTATGGTCAGACCCTCCGTCCTGTCGGGAGTTGGCCAGGGGTGTCGCTAAGGTTTGACGACTGTGTGTGTGTGGGGGGCTGCATTTCTACCCGTCAAAAATCTATTAATGTCCCGACAGAAAGTTTCTGCGGCGGTGCATTTCAGAGGCGTAAAAAATGAGGACAGGGTGTCCCCGGAGAGGTGTTCACTTTCCTGGTTGCATTTGCTGCCTTCTCGGTTTGAAGATAAAATTTGGAACTTATCTTGAAATAAAATTGATAGAAATATTGACAAAATTTAGAAACAATTACCGAAAATTTCCAGAAAATGAAGGAAAGTTTACGAAAATGCAGGACATTTCCCGAAGATTGAAGAACATTTTCCCAAAATAAAATTTTGTTCTCCCGAAAGCTGAAGAAAACTGAAATAAAAAAAAAACCCGTCAAAAATCTATTAATGTCCCGACAGAAAGTTTCTGCGGCGGTGCATTTCAGAGGCGTAAAAAATGAGGACAGGGTGTCCCCGGAGAGGTGTTCACTTTCCTGGTTGCATTTGCTGCCTTCTCGGTTTGAAGATAAAATTTGGAACTTATCTTGAAATAAAATTGATAGAAATATTGACAAAATTTAGAAACAATTACCGAAAATTTCCAGAAAATGAAGGAAAGTTTACGAAAATGCAGGACATTTCCCGAAGATTGAAGAACATTTCTCCAAAATAAAAGAAATTTCCCGATAGCTGAAAAAAACTGAAATAAAAAAAAACCTAGAAAATGAATGAAATTTCACGCAAATTAAAAAAAAATTAAAACAAATTAAAGAAAAATTCCCAAAAATGAAGGATATTGAAGAAAAATTTCTGAAATGGTAGGAAATTGGGGAGAGATTGAAAAAAACTTCCCAAAAATTTAAGCAAGACTTTACCGATTATAGCAGCAACGTTTGATGGAAAATTAATTCATCAGTGCAATTTTTCCGTTTGTAAGTAGGAAATTTTGGGGTTCTTTCCCCTTGAGAGGTGACCCTTCCTACGTCATTACGCGTAACCAAGGGAAAACTGGGCTGATGTCCAACAAGAACTCCGTCACATCTGCGCACGCTCCGACGTTCGCAACAACGGACGCTTGTTTCATTTTTCAATGATTAATATATTTTTTTTTTTTTGATGGCTAAATCATCACTTTTTGGCAGGCTTATAATATTTTTCTCTTTAACAAAAGTGTTCAAAGATTTCCCGTTTGAAATTTTTTCCCCAAACCAAGGACTATCGTTTGAATATATACTGCAATAGCTTTTCTTTTTTCTTTTGCACCTCTTCTCAATACCGGCATTGAGGGAGGACTCGAGGACTCGTCCCTCTCACTTCTTTCCAAAATCAAATTTCCAGTTTGTCCAAATCCGAGGTGAAAATGTAGAAAAAGTAGGGGAGGTGCAATTATATGAACTATATTTTGTCGACTGTTGGTTACGTGACGCCGTGACCCATCACGCGTATTTCAGCGCTTTGAAAAGCAGGCGAAGCTCCCAGAAAAATTGGGGACCTCTAAGCTACACAATTCGTGACGCCTGGCGCCACCATGCCACTTCTCCCCATGCATAGTAGGTAACCCATGTAAATATGACAAATTGTATCCAGAATGTCAAATCATGCATGCAATGGAAAAGAGAAGGGAATTTGTCCTCAGACTACAGCTTCATTAAGTTCGAACTACATATTCAGCTTACTTTTTGTTCCCAGTTTAAAGTTATTGTTCAATTAAACATTTTGACATTTTTTTTCTCTTTTAAAACTTGTTTTTCTCTAAAACTTCGTTTTCTTTTTCATGAGAAAATGAATGTTTTATCCCACCCTCCCAGATTTCTTGAGCGGAAGCATTGAAAAGATAAAACGGGAGAGGTTGGTGCTAGTCTTACATTTTACCATAATGCCAGGATGCATTCCAACTCCATGGTAATGTAACCAAGGCATGTATCTGTTTATACAGGCATGACAGGTAGTGGTTTTATATTCACTGGAAAGAGCTTTAAATTCTAAATAGAACATTTTCAATTACGACAAAAGCAACTGTAATAGTTATGGTTAATAAAAGTTTAAATAAAGTTTTGATGTGGGCCCACTAACAAAAGTTGTAATGTGGTTTACTCTCAGATTTGATGTCAGAAATTTAAATACAAATTGCAATTTGAAGAGTAGTATCAAGCGAAGAACTTGAAAACACGTGTGCAAAATACAGGTTAAATGCTTAAATATGAAAGGTTTCACAAATGTATTTAAAAAAACTTTTGGTAGACATATATTTTTCTTCGGATACACTTTCTCTGATGGCTTCTGGGTTGTTTGTATTCTACAGACAATAATCAGTTCAAAACCCTATCGATAAAAGTATGTGAATACCTAAAAATAAGGCCAGCTGCCTGATCTAGCACCTTCACAATGTGGAGCCGTAAATTTGTTGACCATAATTCCTTTAAGATGGGACATAGTCCAGACCCATAGCCAGGAATTTGAAAAGGGTTCATTTTTCGTATAAAAAGGCAGTAAAGTTTAAAAATCCAGGTGCTTATCATCTTTTTAGATTTCAAAAGTGCAGGTAAGGAGGCGAGTACGTTTTTCGCATTAAAGAGACTCAAACTTTGAAATTCCAGGTTTTCATTACTTTTGTAGATTTCAAAAGGGCACTTTTTCAACAAAAGCGGGCTCGTTTGTTCGGAGGAATCCACCCCACCCCCACCTCACCCCCTCCCTTCCCAGCTACAGGCCTGTAGTCAATGCAGACATAATTGAGCAATTGATTCTATAGTATTGATATTGTACTAAGATAGCTACAATTAGGTGCAGGGCGTATCTAGCTTTTAATTTTTGTAGGGAGCTTAATCCGTTCACCTCCCTGTATAAATTGAAGAAAACAAATTGGAATCCCCAAATTTTTCCGGTGACAAGTGCAGAAATTGCATCGGTAGATTAAGTTTCCATCAAAAGTTGCTGCTTATCGGGTAATCCCCTTCAATTTCCAGAAGATTTTCTTCATTAATCCACAAGCAGAAGTCAACGATAGTAATTCAACTTGATCATATATAAATACTCACACACTGAATGAAAGCAGGTAATTCTCGGTGTAAGAGAATAAGACACAATTAATTGTAAATTGATAAAACATTAAAGATTGTCTTGAAAACAGTCTCTTGTATAGACTTCTACAGTTCTAGCACGTTCTAATTTTAGAAGCAGGCGTAGCCGGGAGTAACCATTGACGTCATGGACTATTTCTAAAGATATTGTCAGAAAGTTCCAAATCGAGAAGGATGCGTCAGCAGGTCAGTATTAGTCAATGTATGAGATCATCATGGAATTTTCTGGAACTGGGCCACCCATTTATTGAATCATAGTGTTATTGCGCAATGTTCGTCACCCTCTGGAATGCTGGAATGTCGTTGATTACTTGTGAACGGTTGCAAGTAACACCTGTCTTACTCCAAAATCAAAAGTTTCTGGCTTTAAGTTAAAAGGAACCATAATTCAGTACAAACGAAAAATGGCAACGTCTGTTTTTCATAGTTTCTTTTTTTTAAAGGGAGAGGGGAAGGGGGAGAGGTACTTCTGAGGGCACCATTAGACAAGTTATTGGGTCACGTGCTGTAAAAATTAACAATAAGGCATGTAACTTATTTCTGTAAACATTACCTTCCAAAGTTGCATTCAGTCCAGCAGTGGTAAGGGCAACCTGAAGAGTGGAAAGTTCTTTAGCCTTACTGGTGACGTCAATGATGGAACCCATTGGGATTGGCCACATGACTCTTTCGATCACATGAATGACGCCATTAGTTGCCATTTGGTCCACCATTTTAAGATTTATTGGAGCGCCAGTTGCAGTGATGACCTGTATGAAGGAAATAACTTCATTTTCATTATGTTGATTTATCTCACAAAAAGCTCTGTGAACTCTTATACATATATCACTTCCGAATGTTTCATATGATAAATACTTGGTAAGACCTAAAAGCGGCGCAAATTTCTTGCTGAAGCGGTGTCTATTTTGTTTTGAGATCTAAGCTGAACAATGATTCCTGAAAATGAAGAAAATCTCCCGGAAATTAAAGAGGATTATCCGATAAGCAGCAACTTTTGATGAAAACTTAATATACCGGTGCAATTCACCACTTGTCACCGGGAATATTAGGGGATTTTTGTCCCCCCCCCCGCCAGACCCCGAGTGGTGACCCTTCCTATGCCCCTGTCATGTGCACCTAGATGATGTCCTAAATCATTTATAGCGGAAAATGTTTTTCTTTATTTGAAAATCGGCGCTATGAACTTGACCCACGTGGAGCATTTAGTGGGGAAAATATCAATCTTCAATACGAATCTTCATACTCGAACTCATTCGCTCTGAATCTTTGATTTTTATGAGTATGAACGATTACATATAAACGATTACATACATAATCCATTTACTCACGTAGGCAAAGTCGATGATGGGCTTCAACGTGTGTTTTCAAGAAATTTGCCCAAAAATCAAATTGATTTTCGATATAAAGACTTCCATAATTTTACTTAAAAATCAGTAAACTGAAACTTGAATCTATTTTACACATTGTGAATATCGTAATAATTCGATTGCAAAGGATACACATGTTTCGTTCAAAAATAAAGTTTTTACACATTTTTGGCGAGCGTCTTGACAAAAATGTAACACGCACGTAAGCATTACTAGCAACCAATAAGAAGATAGAACGCTTGCGTAAAGAAATTATTAACATGATTATGAGTGCGTATCTACATCCTCTGTGTAGCCTTGAGCGTATGAACGCACCACTGTGCATCCTACGTGCATGTCTCTTATGCACGACGTGTAGAATGTGTATATATTAACATTAACACACATAGGCGTAGAAACATGTTCTTTAAGAGAATGGGGAGGCGGCACAAAGATATGCTACAACAAGGGGAGGGGGAACAAAGTTATGCTACTAGTTCAATGGTAAAAAATTGACTTTGTTGAGGGGGCACCATGTAGGTCACTGCAACATTGGGGCGCACGTGCCCTCTTTCCTACGCCTATGTTAACACAAGAACAAGGGCGTTGTCAAATTCGAATCATTGAAGAACTTTAGATTTCACGACGCGGACTTTGCTACAACGAAATGACGTCACGATCGACGTTCTGCGCATGCGAATACTTCACCTTCTCGTTATCCCTGAAATTCTACACCGGATGTCAGGGTGTTTTCACGTTGTGCTGAAAACGGCAACTTGGGATAGCGTGTGATGTCATATGTTGTCATACCAATCTGCATTTTTAACCTTATTGAGCTATTGCTACATTTTTTTTTGCTCATTAAATGAATATTTGACTCAAGTTTTGTCTTTGTTATTTTGAAAATTAAAGTTTTAAGTAAAGAATTATGAAGTATTTGCATTTTCATCAGCGCGCAGATATCTTACGTTCTACTGGTACATCTTGGAAATTTGTACATATGTGTATCATATAGTGTATGAACTTCGGGCTACTTGTGAAGAAGTTGATCCTATCGAAGTGCGTGACTTTTCCTTTTCCTTCACGAATTTGATGAAAAATCGCTCTTCCAAAAGTACTTATAATTGGAGCGTCGTCTGCTACGATCCAACATCGCTACTTAGATATGTAACCGAATGTAATTAAATGACTGATCACATGACTGTCATTTTCCCCGTCGTACAAATCTAAAGCACAAAACTAACAGGACGGGGAAGGCAGTACGACGACGTACATTGTCGGTTAACTTCCCGTCGCACTACTTCGCGTCGTGAAATCTAAAGCTCCCTAATAATAGTGCGCAACAACGCAATTGTCGAGTCTTGTAACGGACGCGCCTGGTGATTTGTTTGTATTTGCGTGGGAGAGAAATCGGTATATCGAAATTTGTGTGTATACTTGGTTACACAACATAATACGTACGCACTATTTTTCAAACATTTTAATTCATTTTTTTAAGTTTATGGGAAGTTGCATTTTAACATAAACACAAAATATTACGTGTACGAGTATTGTCGCTGTAAGCCCTCTGTTAGTTTGCGCGCGTTACCCGAAAGTGCATCTTGTACATGTCATACCTATTCAAAATCGCGTGTGTACTCATGAATATGAATACACATACGGCAGTTGCTGATCTCAATTAATTTCGGTTGTAAATTCTGTTCTAAAAAAAATTAATTATTAAAGAAAATGTTGCGTCCCCTCTTTTATTATTTTCTTCTAACTTTTAAATATGAATAGGTGTGCATGAACAGAATACAGTGGACTTACAACTTTCCCTACCATCCCGTTTCCGCGGGATATTGGACGGTTAAGCTCTCCGCAGACTCGCCTATCTACTCGTCCACTAAAGTCACGCAACCGTCCAATATGGCCGCGGCAACGGGACAATTGGAAAGCTGGTGGCATACACCAGTTCACAGTTCCGTCCACCATTTTGAGTTGCGAGTAAACAAACATTTTTCTCTATTGACTGTAACGATAACAACATTTTTAAGTCTTTTTGTCTAAAATTCTGTCGTATAATATGTTATGTAACTTTTCAGTATTCTAGGTAATATTAAATCATCGGAAGAAAAAAACAACTGTGGTGTCCTAACACAGAGAGTGAAATTTAGGGCCGATTTTATAACCTTAGGACATGTACAATGTACATATTTCTAAACGAGGAGTAAACTGCGCGCGCAATAATACTACGCGTGTACCAGAGCGTATTTTGCTTTGCGCTCGTTGTATGTTTACTTCATGCGCACTCTTCTGGTTTGTTTACTCGTAACTTGAAGGTAAAACGTACTTGTGGGCATGAACAGATTGAAACTAAGAACTTGTGTATTTTCCCTTGAATCTCTGTCGTTTTCCGTTTTGCTTTCTTTCTAAAAGTAGGCATATGATTTTGCTATATATTACAAAAAGTTCGAATGGAGCGAGTTCCACTTTACTATGTCATCGATATTAAACAGATATCTTCAAAATCAGAAGCCAATCAATGAGCAGGTTTTACGCTATGCATATGCACTACGCGTTTACGTCACACGTACGGCAACATACGACAACCTGTCATTGTTTTTGGTATATATATCGTGGCTTCCATGTGTAGATTTAAAAAGGTGAGCTTGGCATTATATTATTTTTTAATAGATCTAAATATTTATTTTTGAACGAAAATAGGAAACGTAAACTTACGGTGTCATTGTCATGAGAATAGATATTTATTCGGATCTTTGCTCCTTTCAGAAGAGAATCAACCATCAATTCATTGGTCAGAGATTTTGAAAGAACGGCTGCGCCGATAACATGGTATTCTAGTACCTCCTGCAGGGCAGTTTTATTAGCTACAAGATGTTGGCGTACATCGAAAGGAAGTGCATCGAATGCGTCATCGGTAGGTGCAAAGATAGTAAATGGTCCTATGGAGAACAAAGGAAGTTATATTTCAACTCCTTAAATCAGCGGTGTAGGAAGATAATAAAAAGTGGGGCACAACAATTCAGGGAACCTTCCCCAGAAAAACAACAACAACACCACCAACAACAACAACAACAAAAAGACCACCAACAACAACACCAACAAAAACACCAACAACACCACCACCACCAACAACAACAACAGCAAGACCAACAAGACCACCAAGAACAATACCAATAATAGTAATAATAATGATAACAATAACAATAACAATAACAATACCAATACCAATACCAACAACAACAACAACAACAACAACAACAACAACAACAACAACAACAACAACAACAACAACAACAATAATAATAATAATAGTAATAATAGTAATAATGATAATAATAATAATGATAATAATACATTTTTATATAGCGTATTATACCAGACGGTCTCAATGCGCTTTACATACACAAATATAACATGAGAAAGCCTTAAGATACAAACAGTAAAAGAACAAAAAACCATACTTAAAAGATACAAGCAGGATAAAGTCACAAGGTCCAATGAGGGCAACTCACGAAAAGGTGTGCCTTCAACAAACTCTTAAAAATATCTAAAGCAGGGGCACTTCTGATGTAGATTGGGAGAATGTTCCAGAGTCCGGGGGCCGCAGATTGAAAAGAACGTTCACCACAAGTCCTGGCGCCAACTTCCGGCGGCATAGGAGAATAGCACCGTTAGATTTGAATGAGCATGCCAGGGTAATTGTAAGATGAGTAAGTTGGAAATATAATTTGGATGGCTTCGTATGTGAAGGTGAAAAGCTTGTGTTTTTTTTTTCACACACAGGAAGCCAACGAAGCCGGTGGAGGACGGGCCCAATGCGAAACCTCCCACCTATGAGAACAACCAATCCGGCAGCAGTGTGCCAAACGCGCCGAAGCCCTGAGACCCGCTGAGAAGGAAGTCCAAACAAGACACCACCGCAACAACCAAGTCTGGACGACACAAATACGTGAACAAGTGCCCCAGCCAAGCCTTAATCAAGACACTCACGAACCCGGCCGACCCTTCCGATGACAAGCGAAGCGGAGCGGCATACATTATCCACATGTGGCAAGAGTGCAAGCTTATCATCAAAAACAATGCCCAGGTCTTTAACACAGGAAACAGGAGATATACATGAATTACCAATCATAACAGAGGAAACTGTAGCAGTTCCCAGAAAACGTGACGAAACATGAAGCACTCCACTTTCACCATCACTAAGAATCAGTCCGTCGTCCGCACACCATACCCCGACCTCCCCCACACACGACTTAGGCCCCGCAACACCCCGGTCCCCTTTGCCTCCACCCAATGACACACAAGCCCGTGCATCACCTGCACAAATCACCCCATGCAGGCCACGAGATGCGACAATGCCCTATACAGGGGAAGCACAACACGCAAAAACACGTGGCCCGACCACTGATCCCCGAGGCACTCCACCCATTGACACACAAACCCGTGCATCACCCGCACAAATCACCCCATGCAGGCCACGAGATGCGACAATGCCCTCCACGGGGAAGCACAACACGCAAAAACAGGTGGCCAAAAGTTCTGATCCCCGAAGCACTTCAAAGTCAAAACACCAGGGCGAAGAGTTTTGATCTTTAATGGTTACTACCTGCGAGCGGTTTGCAAAATATAATTTCATCTAATTAAGAGCGGCCCCACCCAAACCGCACACAACATGCAGCCCACCAAACAAAACCCGATGGCCAACAGCGTCAAACGCCGCACCAAGGCCGAAGAGGACAAGAAGTGACCCCCTGCGGGCACAAGCAGCAAGGAAAAAAACACTGCAAATGCGCAACAGGGCAGCCCCCGCCGAGCGACCCCCGCGGCAGGCAAACCGGAGGGAGCCCCGCAGTGAGCCGGCACACAAGCAGTCCCGCAGTTGCAAAGAAACAGCCCCTTCCATCAATCCTCAAAGAAACCCTACATGGGACGACAGTCCCGGATATCCACGTGTCCAGGGACGGTCCCCCGACGGCAGGAGTGACAATGGCAACTCCAAGGTTGATGGGAAAGTGCCAGAACTCAGTGACATGTTTACAATCTTTGACAAAACTGGCAATAGCCCGTCAAGACAATCCCCCAGGATCCAAGCCGGCGAGGGATCAATCGAACACGACCCGTTTGGCATCCGCATGATCACCCCACGCACACCAGCACCACTCAGCTGACAAATTTCATCAAGAGAGTGTGAGCACGTGCCCACAAATGACAATGAGTCGGAAAGGTATAAGTTATTCGGTTACTCAATAAGCTGATCTAGTGGTACCCATGCCCTGCTAAAAGATCAAAAATCACCATTCTCAGAAAATGAGCTAGATCAGCTGATTGAGAGTCACTGAATAAATGCTCTGTAAGATGTTCAGCATAACCCCCATGTATCCTGAATTACTCTTGACCAGTTGGCAGAAGTTGTATGCGGCGGTTTGAATAAGGAGAAGCGTTATCCTCGCCAGTATGTCCAAATTGTTTAACCCCGCGGTTAGACTAGATCATTGACTCACTGAACATCTGAATGAAACATACTGCTAAATGTTCGACATACCCAAGTTATGGGCCATATGCCTGTATGACTGACCATGAATGACTTTTGCTAGAAACATGGTGGTGAGACATGCATTAATCCTTACCGCCAGAAGAGGAAATTTTCCCCGTCACGAAACTTAAAATGAGATTTGAACAAAATCGAACTTCAATGATTTCTGGGAGAAAAGATGCCATGGAATCTGATTCTTTAAAATCAATTCGTTAGACCTTCATTATTGTGTGTATTAGGAGGGGGACTTGTCCCCGATTCCTGCACCTCTCCATTGAACCATTTTGAATGTGCACACGCACGCACTATCCGTAATCTGTCGGTGACAATTTGACAAACCATTACAAAGACATGGTGACGATGCGCTGATGGGAGCGTCCATGACATAGGGACGTAATCTGGTAATGGGTTAGGAGAAGCTTAATTTCGAGGCTGCTTCAAATCTAACACTAAAACGCAAGCCGGTTGTGGGCATAGAATAGATATGTACGCTATTTAGTTAAATTTGAAACATAAAATTGTAATAAAACTAATATTGTGCCGAAAATTTTTAAAGATATTTTAAACGGTGTCATAAAATTTTGTATAGGCCTACCTCATTGGTAATATGCTTGCCATTGTCTAAATTTATGATGCTAGTCAGCTAACTTTTATGTGAGATAAAATCAAAATGAATTATTTCCCTCTTTTACTAGAGACTTCGGGATTGGGGTACAGCAGTTGAGATGTAAAATGTAGGGGAAAAAACGAGGTTTGAATTGTATGTGTTGTCGAACACTGAAAGCATGCACACTGAGGGGTTCGTATGTCATGAACTGATGAAGCTCTAAAAACAAAATTGAGTTCTGATTGCTCTGAAATGGCTTAAAAGTATTTTTTTTTAAACGACGATCACATAAAGTTTCAACAGTTTCAACAAATTCGCGCGTCCTTCCCAGCGAACAGTGGGCCTTCATCGCAAGATTTGACTAGAACGGTAAATACCGTCATGGTTCGCATGCCCATGCAAATTGACACCCATATTATATGACGCACATGGCATCCCATGTACCACATGGCATCTCACCCCATGTCCCACATGGCATTCCATCCTATGGCATTCCACCATATCTTCCACATGGCATCCCACCCCATGTCCCACATGACATCCCATGTCCCACGTGGCATTCCATCATATGTCCCACAGGGCATCCCATCCTATGACCCACATGGCATTCCACCCTATGTCCCACATCCCATGTACCAAATGACATCCCACCTCATGTCCCACATGACATCCCATGCCTTGTCCCACATGGCATTCCACCATATCTCCCACATGGCAAACCACTATACAGTGTCTCACATGGCATTCCACCATATGTCCCACATGGCATCCCACCATATGTCCCACATGGCATCCCATGCTATAAACCACATGGATCCCATCCTACATGTATGTCCCACATTAATCCAACCATATGTACCACATGACATCCATCCCTATGTCCCACATGGCATCCCTCCCTGTGTCCCGCATCAGTGGCTTCCCACCTGAAGTTCCACATAGCATCCCGCCATATGTTCCACATGGTATCCCTCCTAATGTCCCAATGACATCCTACTTAATGTCCCACATGGCATCACATCCCATGTCCCACATCCCATGTCCCCATGGCCTCCTACCCTGTCCCACATAGCCTCCTACCCTATGTCACACATGGCATCCTACCCTATGTCACATATGGCATCCTACCTTATGTCACACATGGCATCCTACCTTATGTCACACATGGCATCTTAGCCTGTCACACATGGCATCTTAACCTGTCACACATGGCATCTCAACCTGTCACACTCTGTGTTACTCGTGGCATCCCACATGTCCCACATGGCATTCTACCCTGTTCCACATGGCATCCCACCCCATGTCCCACATGGCATCCCATTCCATGTCCTACATGGCATCCCACCCCATGTCCCACATGACATCCCATAGGCTCCATAAGAAGTCTCATCCTAGCAATCACAGTCCCTGATTGAGCATACTATGTATGAAAGTGTCACTTCATATAATAACTTATAAGCAAATGACTTGTTGAAATGGGGTGGGACGCCATGTCCCACATGACATCCCATGCTCCACATGACATTCCATCCCATGGCAATCCACCTTATGTCCTGCATGGCATTCCACCACATATCCTACGTGGCATTCCACCCTGTTCCACATGGCATCCCACCCTATGTCCCACATGGCATCCCACTCCATGGCATCCCACATGGCATCCCACCCTATGTCTGACATGACATCCCGTAAGCCCCATAAGAAGTCTCATCCTAGCTATCACAGTCCCTGATTGAGCATACTATGTATCAAAATGTCAGTTTATATAATAACTTATATGCAAATGAGTTGTTAAATAAGAAAAAAAAGTGGAGTCAAATAATTATGCCTGATATAGCCCTTGGTGTATACAACATGGTAAATATTAAATCATATGTCCTTCATGGCCCCCATCCATGTCCCACATGGCATCCCTCCCTATGTGCATATGCAATCACATCCTGTCACACTCCCAGACTAAGCATATTAAATATAAAAAAGTCTGGTCAGGTCGAAAACTGTAGCAACTTTATGCAAATGAGCACAATAATAAAGGTGGAGGTTAAAAAATCATGCCTGATACAACTGTTGGTGCCCAAATATTTTAAAGAATCTTAAGGATTTTAAATCTCAAGTACTACAAGAGAGACTTGAATCTCTCTGAAGAAAATTGGAAAATTATATCATTTTGCAATTATCTTTTAAGAAAATATCAAATGTATTGTAGACTTTTTGAGGAAACTAGTCTTCAATCCTATTTTAAGTATCTCTGAAAAACTTCAACATTTGTTAAGGAAATTCTAACTTTCCATAAGAATATCTGAAGAAACTTTAACTTTTTCTGAGGAATTCTGAAGAAACTTTAACATTTTCTGAGGAATTCTCAAAAAAACTTAAACATTTCTGAGGAAATCTCAGGAACGGACGACCAGACGGCCGTACGGCCGGACGGACGTAATCGCCATTACATAGGTTCGCATAATGCTACGCATGCGAACCAAAAATAGACATGTTGTGAAAATCACTGTACACTTTATGGAGGAAGTGTGTCGCACCATTACCTCCCTGTGATATTGTGTGAAGCAGAATTATGGCCCTGGTTTGAAGTCATTTCAAAATTGGGTGAAATTTAGGGAATCTTACTCGGGCAGAGCACTCTTTCTCCTCTTAAATGTTGGACAATACACCTTCAGAAAAATATTTACTATTCACTGATGAAATTTCTCAAGAACCAAAACACCACGGTGTAAATTTCTGGTAAAATCTAAAATAAAATTATATAAAATTTCAAGCAAACCTTCACCAACTTAATTAATCAAAACATGAACTAACAATTTTGAATTATGTATGGTAAAAAGATGAATAGAAACTGTTTTAAATGGAAGTCATCCGCGATTTTTTTTTTTTTTTTTGGTTTTTCTTTCCTATTTTTTAAAGATGGGGGGGTCATAATACTCGCCACTACGATTAATCTTACCACAATACCACATATCAGCAATCGGGCTATGGTGATATGAGATAACTGATGGTCAGACCAAGGAGGTACCCTCTTGGTCAGATGGTGTTGACTAAGAATAGGGGGTAAGTGGATGAGGAAAGGAAAGCCTTTAAGTAGGTCAAATAGGACAAACAGTGCTACTAGCATGCTAGGAGGGTGCATGTGCAAAAAAATGAAAGGTAAAAGCCTACAGGTCCTGTTTGTTTGTTTGTTTGTTTGATGAAGTCTTAACGGCACCACGACAACGAAGGTCAAATTGTGCCTGAGAGGTCAGATCATTTTAGAGGTAGAAAGGAAAGAGACCAGGGGGAGAATGAGAGAAATTCAAGAACAAAAGCCAGAAAGCTGTGATCGAGAGAGGAGGTGCATGGGTAAAACTAAAACAAAGTAGAGGGGGTGGAAGAGGAGAATTAAATATGGTTGTAAAGGGATGCATGCTGAAGGAAGGAGATTATTTTATCTGGAGGATTTTTCTGGAAGAACTCAGCAATTGAGTTGTGGGGAGCGAGGAAGCTCTGGGAAGGTTGTACAGGGGCAAGCAAGGAGAACGTGTTGGATTGTGAGGATGCAGTGGCAATTGTTACAGAGGGGTTGAGGGGAACCAATAAGGAGGTGGGAGTGAGTGAGGTGGGTGTGACCAATTCTAAGACGGGTAATATGAACGTTGTCGATACGAGAAAGGTTGTTGATGGTGGATTTGATCAGAATTGTGGGCTGGATGACATGGAGTTTGTTATCAATTTGGAAGTTCCATAAGGTTTGCCAGCGGTCACGAACAAGAGAAGCGATAAGCGGTTTGATGTCAGAGAGGGTTTTGGGAAAAGGGGAAGGGAGGAGGTTAAGGGCAAGCTTAGCGGCTGTATCAGCCCTGTCATTGCCAGGGATGCCAACATGGCTGGGTATCCAGAAGAAAGGAACACTTTTCCTGCAGAGGGTGGAAGAAAAGAGTTTCCGGAGGAGGAGGTGGCAGGTGAGGTTATCCCATTTAAGATTGAGTAATGAAGTAAAAACAGCCTTTGAGTCAGAGAAAATGGCAAAGTGACTGAGAGGAGAGTACTCAATAAAGTTGAGGGCGAGGAGATTGGCCTTAGCCTCGGCTGAAAAGATGGATGAGTAGTCAGGAAGTCTGCTACTGAGGGTGATGTCTTGGATGATGGCAGCAGCAGCAGCTGTCTTGTTGCCTTCCTTGGAGCCATCAGTATAGATGGAGGAGTAATTTGAGAGTTGGTCTTTGATTTGGTTGTGGAGATTGATGAAGAGGTTAGGGTGAGTTTGAGTTTTGTTATAAGTGGAGAGGTCTAGGTGGGCAGAAGGGAGGGGGGTGGCCCAAGGAGGAAAAGTGGGCCAGGAGTAGGTGCCGAGAGTGGCGGGGTTGATGCCAAGTTGGAAGAGGTCTGATTTAATGCGTAAGCTGAAGAGGGGATAGGGTTTTAGTCTTATCAAAGAGGGAGGAGAAATTGGGGTACCTAATGAGGTTGTAAACAGGGTTCTGGGTGTTGGTGAGGACTCTAACAGCATAGGAGAGGCTAAGCCTTTTACATCTAAGTAGAAAGGGGGGGTTCGTTGGCTTCAACATGAAGGCTAGTGATTGGGGAGGTCCTGTAGGCTCCTAGACAAAGCCTGAGGGCTTCATTTTGGATGGCGTTACTGTGGTTAAGGTATGAGTTGTGAGCGACACAGTAGACAATATTGCCATAGTCAAGCTTGGCACGAATGGTGAGCCTGAAAATTTTGAGGAGAGCATAGCGGTTCGCTCCCCAAGTGGTGTTGGAGACCAGTCGGAGGAAGTTGAGGGAGCTATTGCATTTTAGTTTCAGGTTGGTGATGTATGGCTTGTAGGTGAGCTTGGGGTCTAGAGTTAGACCAAGGAACTTTGTGTTTTCAACTTTAGGGATGCGATTCCCATTGAGCACAAAGTTCGGGTTGGGGTGGAGGTTGTTGAAATGACAAAAGTGCATGCAGACTGTCTTGTCTTTGGAGAATTTAAAACCGTTATTGTTGCTCCAGACTTGCAGCTGGTTGAGGCTGGTTTGGAGCCTATTTTCAACAATAGAAAAGCAAGGGGAGGAGTAGAAGATGGTGAAGTCATCCACGTAGAGGGTACGTTTGATGCTGGGGCCAAGGTTATTCGCGATGTCATTAATGCTCAGGTTGAAGAGAGTGGGGGAGAGGATGCTGCCTTGGGGACGCCCTCTTCTTGGGGGTACGGGTTGGAGAGGGTGTGACCAATACGAACTTGGAACTGCCTGGGTGAGAGGAAGTTTTGAATAAAGATGGGGAGGTGGCCTCTGAGGCCGATGGTGTGAAGTTTTCGGGTAATGCCGTATTTCCAAGTAGTGTCGAAAGTTTTCTCAAGGTCAAAAAATATGGCAATGAGGTGTTCCTTTTTTGCAAAGGATTCCCGGATAGCGGTGTCGAGCGTAATTAACTGGTCTAGGGTATTGCGACGTTTTCGGAAGCCGCTTTGGTGAGGAGAGAGGATTCTGTTGGTCTCGAGGAACCATTTTAGTCTCTGATTAATGATCTTTTCCATAATTTTACAGAGACAGCAAGTAAGGGCGATGGGTCGGTAGCTGGTGGGGTCGGTACCATCCTTCCCCGGTTTAAGGACGGGGATGACAATAGCTGTCCTCCAGATAGGGGGAAAGGAGTGTGAGGACCAAATGTGGTTGAAGATGGTGAGTAGGGTAGTGGTGGCCTTGATGGGGAGGTGTTTCTACAGGTCCTGACCGCCTTACGGTTACCTTTTTATCTATGCATACAATTTCTTCGCTAGCCATGACAATCTGCTTTAGAAAGGTGACTATAGACACGATAGAAAGATTGGTCAGGTGGGTGGAAATAACATAGGTTATTTTGACTGTAGTGTAGGGAATATTCTTTAGAGGCCTCCAAAATCATCGCCTCCTATGGGGACTCCCCAATTTCAGGCTAAGGACTACTTAGGCCTTAAGTCCTGTGTCTACATGCCCAGTACCCTTTCTCGGTAACTATGCGGTGCTTATTTTAACCACATGTTCCTATTTAAAACACTTAAATCATCTTGACCATCAAGTCAAAACTAGCTGAAAATAATCTCCTTCTTCTTCTTCTACGATACATCATGCTATTACCATGCCTCTTTAGCAATACTTTTCATTAAGTTATTCAATTAACTGACCTACTGGCATAGCTCAATTTCAGGGCTAGCCATGAAAATTCTGGTAATAACAATTCTGGCAATAGTTATTTATGACTCGTGAAAGTATGTCTTATTCGGTTACTCAATCAGCTCACCTAGCTCAATTTCAAGGATTATAGCCAATTAGCATAAGGGGCTTCTGGCGGGGGTACCCCGCCGCATTAACTTTCCAACAATAATCATTTATGGTACATGGGATTATGCTGAACATTTTGCAACCTGGCCGTAGAGTATATTTAATTTGGTTACTCAATCAGCTAATCTAGCTCAATTTCGGGGGCTGGCGATTTTGGGCATCTGGCGAAGGTACCTCACCGCATAAAATTTGTGACAATTGTCATTTATGATACATTGGGTTATGCCGAACAATTTGCAGTACGTTTCATTCGGTTGCTTAATCAGCTAATCTATTTCGAAGTTTTGGTCAAATAGGGCCTTCTGGCGGGCTACCAATCCGCATAAAATTTCTGGTAATAGTCATTTATGACTCGTTGGACTATTCTGAACACTTGGCAGTACGTTTTAATCGGTTACTCAATCAGCTGATCTAGCTCAATTTTGGGGTTTTGGCTTATTAGGGGTTTCTGGCGGGGGTACCCCACCGCATAACATTTCTGGCAATAGTCATATGACTCAAGGGATTATGCTGAACATTTTGCAGTAATTTTCATTCGATAACGTTCTCAGCTGATCTAGCTCATTTTTTGGGACTGGCCAATTATCGTCTGGCTGGGGTACCCACCACATACAATTTCTGGCAATAGTCATTTATGTCTCTCGGGATTATGCTGAACATTTTGCAGTAAGTTTCATTCGGTAACTTTTTCAGCTGATCTGGCTTAAGTTTGAAGTTTTGGCCAATAAGCTGCTTTTGGCGGGGGTACTTCACCGCATAAAATTCCTGGCAATAGTCATTTAAGACTCACGGGATTATGCCAAACACTTTGCAGTACGTTTCATTCGGTGACTCAATCAGATGATGTAGCTACATTTTATGGGTTTGGCCTATTAGGGGCTTCTGGCGGGGTACCCCACCGTATACAATTTCCGGCAATAATTATATGACTCAGGGAATTATGCTGAACATTTAGCAGTAGGTAGCACGGAACTAATAATTCATCACTACGCCATCCAAAAATGAGAACCTTCAGAATATAAAAATATTTTCGAGAGGTCCCATGTCATGGGGCAGGAAGGTGAGAAGTTAAAAAAATTCAGGAATCGTAGAGAAAGGATAGGTCTTGACTATGCTTACCAAACTTGACGAGTTTTTTTCAGTAAAAGTTTCATGGGGAACTATTTTACCATAGACCCATACCCAAATTTGAGTATTTTGATGAAGGTGTTTAACACAGAAAAAAGAAAAGAAAAAAAAAAGGGCTAAAATCTCTGGTGACCCCCTATTGAAAGTACCCTCATCAGAGAGATATTAGATGGTACGTTTTGGAAAACATCACAAAAGATCTCAAATCTATAATATTTTGGTCCAAAAAAGACCCCGAACTTGCCTCTTTCACCATAGGCTTCAATGGGGCAAATAATTAGTTCCGTGCTACCTGTAATTTTTATTTGGTAAGCTTCTCAGCTGATCTAGCTCATTTTGGGGAGCTGGCCGTCTGGCGGGGGTACCCCACCACATATACAATTTCTAGCAATAATCATTTATGACTCACGGGATTATGCCGAACAATTTGCAGTTAGTTTCAATATAGCATATTTAACCTGTTTAGGGTTCGTGAACCACAGATACGGTACTTCCAATTTCGTTTTGTGCATATGATTATTTCAACAAACAGTTAAC
Organism: Chiridota heheva; assembly: GCA_020152595.1. Classification (NCBI taxonomy): domain Eukaryota; kingdom Metazoa; phylum Echinodermata; class Holothuroidea; order Apodida; family Chiridotidae; genus Chiridota; species Chiridota heheva. The sequence continues at coordinate 499,307 of JAIGNY010004586.1, read as the reverse complement.
TACATAAAATTGGATATGTTGATACTTCTCTGTGTTCTTTTGGGAAAATTCATAATAATACTAAAAACACAGTTTTATAATGAAACTATAAAAAAATAGATATAACAAAAAACCGGAGTAAGGAATCTCACTTTTTATTCTAGGTTAATTGCAAATTCTTGGTTTGATCACGCTTCTGCGCCTGGGTTAAGAATAGTACGCGGCGATATGATTCAGGTTTTTAAATTCCTATCTGGAAGTAATGCTTTGACTTCCTCTTATTTCTTGCATGTTTCAGCTAATCCTCATGTGACACGTGGTAACAGTTGAAGTTGAACAAAGAGTTTTCACGGATAGATATTCTGCGTTTGAGCTTTTCGCAAAGAGTTGTTAATGAGTGGAATGGTTTGCCTGAGTGGGTAGTTAGCTCCAATTCTGTTCACAATTTCAAGTCAAGATTGATAAGTTCTTTACTAACTTTGGGCGTCTTTGATTTTTTTTTTTTTTTTGTGGTGGTGGTGGTTTTAGTTTGGGCTAACCTTTCTTAGCCCGTAATCTTGTTAAGTTATGTTAAACTATGCGCCATCCCTTTGAAAATGTCAGTTTCGTCAAATTTTTTGGGATGATGTTCAGTCTATCATTTTATTTAAGCAACCTTTTTTCGTGAAATCTATGTTTGTTTGGCTTTTTACAAAAAGACAAGATTTACATTTTTTATATTTTTCATGCAAAGTGTTTTATCTTTCGTTGCAAAATCCAAGACCTTAAACCACGCATTTTTTATTTTGTTGATACTTTTTAGTTTTCTCTTCGAGTTGAAAAAGAATTATCTTCCAATAGCAATACTTCCGACAAGTCTATTGATCTTATTGAAAGTTTGCCAGCCTATGTCAACATGATGTAAACCTATTTTGAATGTCATAAGCTTGTGCAATTTCAAGCTCTCTCTTTTTCAATACTATAAAACTAAAATAGCATGGAATAATTCTTCTTTTCACTTTGTAAATTCTTATAAAAATGAGTTTGTTGTATTTTCTTTTATCATGTGTGTGTATATAAATATATATATATATATATATATATATATATATATATATATATATATATATATATATATATATATATATATATATATATATATATATATATATATATATATATATATATATAAATATATAAATATATATATATATATATATATATATATATGTATAAATATATAGGTTGTTTTTGTCAAGTTAAAAAAGCAGAAATAAATATTTGAAAAAAAGAAGAAGTTTAATTTGATAAGCTTCTCATCTGATCTAGCTAATTTTAGGGGTTATATTACCACACCCACCAGGCAGAACTCAACAGACGTCCATATTCTTATATTGGGACCCATGCTAGGCATAATAGTCAACATGAAAATTCTTCTCAGCTAGATCGATCCCCCGGTCTAAAAGGCCTTGGGTTATTTATCTAACAAATTTATTTCTATTCAAAACAGAAATTATCGCTTTTACATGTTTACTTTCTATAGCTCTAATTGAGGTGAAGCTTCATTATTTGATGTTTCTTCTTTTATGCCAGACACAAATATTTTATATGCTATTCATGTCAGAAATGCGTTTGTTGTAAGTTTGTTTGAGGCGCAGTCTCGATTATATAAATTTCCTTTTAAGCACGCCACCAAAGTAGTTGGAATTCCTTTTCAACGGCAAAAATCTTTCGTTCCCAGTAACTGAACAATGATGCATGTGGACGGATAGACAATGTATGAGGACGAACGGAGGGACGGACAGACGGACGAATGGACAGACGGACGAATGGACAGACGGACGAATGGACAGACGGAAGAATGGACAGACGGACGAATTGACAGACGGATGGACGGACAGACGGAAGAATGGACAGACGGAAGAATGGACAGACGGACGAATTGACAGACGGATGGACGGACAGACAGTCCGGTTAGTACTCCGATCGGGAAAACAGTTTTTTTTTTTTCTTCTCCCGACCAGCCAATCCTTAACAGAAATATCCCACAATGCATCTATCCAATTCAAATTTGTATAGCAACAACATAAGAATCAAGACACATTTCATACAAATATTTCATAAAAATGAAGCAAGTTTCCCAAAAATTGAAGAAAATTTCACGAAAATGAAGCAAATCACCCAAAATTGAAAGCAAATTTTTCGAAAAATAAAAGAAATTCCCATAAAATTGAAGAATTTTTTTAATAACTTCCAGAAAATTTCCCAGATAAGCAAATTTAACGAAAATTTTCATTCATTTCATTTCATTTATTTGTTTATTTTTCCCACAACATATTTGCATATAAAAACAGAGAAGTTTTTGTTACAAATATATTATGAAATTGACAAAATATGTATATACAGAATAATATGGTTGTGAAAGGAAGTGTTGTATAAAAACTCTGGTGAGCTTAATTAAGCACAACACTCCCAAATTGAATTGAAAATAAATAAAAAATGAAGAAATTTTAAAGAAATTGTCCAAAAATGAAGGAAATTTCCCCAAATTTCTCGAAAAGGGAAGGACTTTCCCCGAAAATTAAAAAAAAAAACTACAAAATTCAAGAAAATTTCCAGAAAATACAGAAAATTTTCCGATATTTAAAGCAAATGTCCATACATTTAAGGAAATTTCTTAAAAATGAGGGAATTTTTCAAAAATTAAAGGACATTTCCCAAGTATGTTACTCAATGTTGACTATTAAGTTAACGATCTTAGTTTATATGTATTATCTTAATATATTCATTTCATAGGGATATTTTTCCAGGGTCACTTAAATTGTTATCCAGTTGCAATTGTTGGCTAGCAGCAAACAGTTCCCTTTGTACTTGGGATAAGATTATGTAGCAGAAACAATAAAAAAATATACAAGTTTTCAACAAAGATAGTTGTTTTAAAGGCAGAAAGGGGAATGGTAAAATAAAAACAGATACCTTTTCCCGAAAGAGTTTCCGCTAATCCGGCACGCTTTACAAGATCAACCAACGTGTTGAGTTTTAAATCTTCAGCAAGTTCAACAAGATTTTTAGCAGCTCCTCCCTCATAATTGAGAACATCTGAGGTAAAGATGGGAATGGCATGCACCACGCAAAAGAACAAAGCAAAAACTACGATAGATTTCATTCTGAGACTGTACGCCCACCAGAATACAACAACATGTAAATCGTCAAATGAACTCAGTTGCGTTTCTGTTCTCGTATTTGAACATTCTCTACTAATTCTCTAGCGAGGAATTTTTCCTTACAATTTCCTATAAACTCACAATTATTTCCGCACATGTTCTACGGTGAAGCATAAGTTCCCACATATGAGAAGTGTGTTATGCCATCTCGGTGACACAGCTCACGAAAACTAGTGTACCTTGAGTGCAAAAAATAACCTGAAGGTCCAAAACCTTATTAGGAAGGCAATAGAGAAATAAAAAAATAAAAAAACATGGCGAAAATTCCCCAAAGTATTTCTTTCTGGTGCAAAAACAAACAACTTTATTCCTTACATTAGCCTTATGTGCAAAATTGGAAGGGAAGGGAAGGGTAAGGGGAGGAGGGGGGAGGGGAGGGGAGGGGAGAGGGGGTATAAGGCCTCAAAAAATATCAAATTAATTTTTCCTGATTTTGCACCCAATACAGCAATACGGTATACTTTTTAAATATTTTTTGTGGGATTGTTAACAAATTTATCTTGCCATTTGTAAGAGTTTCACGACCAGAGTTTGGAGAGTTTTTAAATAAAAATAAAAAAAAAACATTTGAGGATTTTCCTATGCAGCCTAACACTAATGACCTAAGGTTGCCACCCCGTTTCCATCATAGTTTGGCCTACTCCAGCTTGACATTCTGAGGCCCCGGGTTGAATTTTCACTGGGACATCATTTACCAGGTGCTTCACAGATGGTTAAACAAACGACCGTGGAAATGATCTCTTATCTCTTGATAGGGCCGGGTCGGGGTAATACTTTTTCCGGTTGTGAGGTACAATTGGGAATTTTATCGTTTTATTTACACAAAATAAAGGACATTTTCAAAAATGAAGTGAGATTTTCCGAACATTGAGGCAGAATTCCTGATTAGCAGCAACGTTTGATGAAACCGATAAACCGAAGTATTTGTACTTGTTTACCAAACATCAGATGATTAAACAAAGTCAGGTTTTTTTGGAGAGCCGGTGAAAAAGTTAATTTTGTCCCCCAGCCCTTATTTCTCTGAATAGGAAATTCCCCCCCCCCCCCCTCCAACTTCAGACAATTGAGCCGTAGCCATTCAATACATTTGGTCTCCCCTCATTGTAAAAACGGTCCGCTATAAAATTTGGGCCCCGGCCCTTCTTTCCTAGGAAATGCTTAAGGCCCTAGGCCTAACGCAGGCATAGGCCGTAAGTCTATTTCTCCCATGAGCATTAATGACCCAACTGTTGGGGTTTTCGACCAGGACCTGGGCCCAAAGGATTAACACTAACGTTAGATTATAAATGATCATTACAATTTACAGTTCGTGCACTGCTATTTTGCGTAAAGCACGCTTTTTTTTCTCTTCTATTTTTCTGATGGGTACTGCCCAGATCGAAGAAATATTATATTTCTTTTTCACCGAAGTACTCACTGGAAGCCATTTTCTGTTCGTAGGCAAATTCTATGAGTACAGCGCTGTATTCCGTACATAAATATTACTAACTTAGGTTGTAGCTTTTCACTTCAGTGCACAACATTAATTGAAGGAACCGCACAGACACACCAGTAAATTCAGTCCGGAGGAGGCCAAATTCACTAGACATTTTTTAGGAAATAAGGACCGTCGGAGGGAGGGGGAAAGGGGGGGGGGCGGTGGGAAGAAATTAACGAGGGGGGGCAAAATTTACTATCACACCGGTCAACATCTGGGGTTGTGGTCAAATGCCCCTTTTTCCCCCGTTATACTACGCTATTAGTACTGCCTATACTCAACGGTGTCGGAAGGAGCTTGGGGCAAGGTGGCAAAAAATCAAGTGAAGGCACTTTCTTGATAGCGATTTTTATAAGCACTTTTCATTTAAAATAAAGGGCACTTTTGTCATTATCGTAGTTTTCGAAAAAGTGGAGGCACGTGCCTCTGTTCCGGTTCCTACGCATAGGCGGGATTTGGAGAGAACAAGTTAAAGAGGAACTTGCCTCACTCCCATTTTTTTTCCAAATGTATACTGTTTTGCATGGTGATAATTTGTATCTTAGCGTAATTTTGTTATACCTCCCTTTTTTGACCCCTCCCCCTGGCACTTTTAGTAGTAAAATTTCGCCTCTGGGCTGAGTTTGGGGATGCAGGACCGATGTTGGCAATTGTACATCGGGCGAATATGTAAAAAAGGTATACCGTTTTTGATAATTATTGAGGGCCATGCCCCTCTTCCGTCACGGCCCTCGGTATCGGGGCCCCAGGTAAATTATATGCTTTGTGTCAAATAAATACTAAATGTATGCAGGGAGCTGTTACTTTGAGGCCTACATCTTCTATGTACTATGTAGGATGTGTGAGTGAGTGGATTTCTATGTTTTCAAACTTCAAGAATGACCTAGATTATTTTCATATAATTTTGAATAGGGCACCTCTTGCCCCGTCCGCCCTAAACTTTCAAAAGGGCACCCCATTCGCCCTCAACTTTCAAAAGGGCACCCCATCCGCCCTTAACTTCCAACAGGGCACCTCGTGCCCCGTTCGCCCCCTTACTCTATGGCAATAGGCAGTTTTCCCCTGGTTCCGACAACGCTGCCTATATTATCTCCTCACCAGAATAACACAGTTGGAACAAAGGGGTATAGCAGTACTATGCTATGTATAGCCAAAGAGCTCTTTGGTATAGCAGTGAAATTTTAAAGGAAATTGACTGGGCGATCAAAATCACCTTTAGGGCAACTGATGCAAAGCGCGAAGAAATAGGTGAATTTGAGCACCTTTAAAATTAAAGGAGATATTAAGTCTGACCTATAATACGCATAAACTCGATTTTCATATGATGTTGTTAGTTTTAAAATCTTTTATTCTACAATTGTATAGGAGCAGTCATTTTGTTTCTAAATTGTATACAGGTTATGACGTCATCAGGCAAAAATCCTGGTTGTTTAGTGCATCAGAATTGTGTTTACTGGGCGACCAAATGGTCGGATTTACATAGCTCTAAACCATCATGACATAACAGGGATAACATATTAACTAATAGCAAATAACAAACAGTCTAAAGGTGTATTTTTCACATGTAAATGAATAGCACATCGCTGTTATAACACAAAAGCCCGGGACTTAGCTTATGTAAAGCTGATTTGATAACAATCAAGCGACAGCCTTGGGATTGGTATACGGTAGCCGAGAAAGCCGCGTGTTGCAATGAGGGTAAAAAGAATTCATAACATGATGTGATATCGAATATTTGCAGGACCTGGCTTCTTTGTCGTCGTCGTTGTCCTCCTCCTCCCTCCTCCTCCCCTCCATCCTCCTCCCTCCTCCTCCCTTCTCCACCTCCCTTCCTCCTCCTCCCTTCTCCTCCTCCTCCTCCTCCTCCCGCCTCCTTCTCCCTCCTCCTCCTCCCCCCTCCTCTTCCTTCCTCCTCCTCCCCTCCTCCTCCTCCTCCTCCCCTCCCCTCCTCCTCCTGTTTGCATTGTCATTCATGTTATGTATTATTGATTTATCAATGATGTATGATAAAATCATACCAGAATGAAAACTACTTTGTAGGCATTTAAGCATTAGTACACTATTAAGAAATGGAAATTTTAAGCAAATTTCGATCGCAGTTCTCAATTTTTCTTAAAGAGAGGGAGTCCTACTTGCGACCTTTTACAAACTATTGCACCGACTTTCCAGTGTAACGTCTATTATAGCTTCCTCCTCCTCGTTTCTTGTCAAAAATTGGTGGCGCAGTTTTAGAAAATTCCAGGAAAATGATCTCATACTGACGCAATCTTCTAGAATTGGAACATTACAAGATTACACTGCTTCTAAAAATAACATCAATGACATCATTTTTCTTTTGGCTCTTTTTTTATCTGATTTTGGGGACCTGATTGTTGATTATCTCCCCAAATAAATCAGATGTCATGTTTTTGGAGATTTCAATGTTCATGTGTGCTCATCGTTTTGGGAACCTGCTGCCATCATTTGGATTAACTCAACATATTACTTATTCCACGCACAAGTAGGGCCATACATTGGATTTGCTTATAACTCGGGAGCACATTACAACCTTACAGTCTAACATTTCTGTATTGCCAGGCTTATCTGATCATTATGCTCTTTCATGCAACTTGAATCTTCAAAAGCCTCCTTTATCCTCAATACGAGTAAAACTCGTAATCTAAAGGCTATAGCTCCTATTAATTTTTCTGCTGATATTTGCTTGGTTTTTATTTTACAAGACGCCTTGAACCAGCATGCACCTGTAAAGATCAAAACTCTTTGAGTTAGACCATCCAGTCCTTGGTTTTATAATGAAATCCGCTCTGCCCGAAAAATTTGTCGCCAGCAAGAAAGAAAATAGATTAATTCATTGACCACCAAGAGTATTGCAAGCAACGGAATATTGTATGATTTGATCCGACATGCTAAGACTGTAAGATAGAGTATTACTCTGCTCAAGTAGATTCTTGCACTGGTGATCAAAAGAAACTATTGAAAATAGTAAATAGTCTTCTACACAGATCAAAAACCAATGTGCTTCCAACATGTCTCAAACGACATTTTTGCAAATAACTTTTTCTGACTTTTTTTTCAGAAAATCGAGAATATACGTAAATCATTAAAGACTGACTCTCTGAAAAATTCTTCTGAATTACAGAATGAAAGAAAAATGATTTCAACATTATCTTTATTTAGGCTTACAAATAATCAAGAAGTTAGTAAGTTTATTATAAATTTACCTTGAACTTGACCCATTACCTATACACAATTGCTTAAGAAATGTATTAATGTGATTGTGCCATATATATCTATTATCGGTAACAAATCCATTCAACAGGCTGACAGGTGTTTTCCTCGATAGCCAAGGCATGTAAGGTTGCACATATTCGGCCACTCCTAAAGAAACTTGGCTTATTTAGATAAAGAAAGTAGTAAGCAGCGTGGGGAGGGGGGGAGGCTGGGTGCTGAGGGAGGACGGGGTGGAGTTTTAGCTAGGCCACCCGAAAGTAATAATAATAATGATAATGATAATAATATTATTAATGATAATAATAATAGTAATAATATCAATAATAATAATAATAATGATGATGATGATGATGATGATGATGATGATGATGATGATGATGATGATGATGATGATGATGATGATGATGATGATGAAGATGATGATGATGATGATGATGATGATGATGATGATGATGATGATGATGATGATGATGATGATGATGATGATGATGATGATGATGATGATGATGATGATGATGATGATGATGATGATGATGATGATGATGATGATGATGATGATGATGATGATGATGATGATGATGATAAGGATGGTGATGGTGATGATGATGGTGATGGTGATGGTGGTGGTGGTGGTGGTGGTGATGGTGATGGTGATGATGATGATGATGATGATGATGATGGTGATTTCAGCTTTCTGTTTTTCCTGTTTGGGAGCAGAAATTGGGAAATTAATAACATAAATTGAAACAATTGACGAAAGCAGTGGGCCAAATTTGTCAATAAATTTTCCGAAAATTGACAAAATGTTCCTCAAAATTGAAGAAAATTGCCTACAAATGAAACAAATTTCCCGAAAAATGAACGAAATTTTCCTAATATTGACAAACAGTTCCCCAAAATGTAAAGAAAAGTGCCATAAATAAACGAAATATGTCTAAATGTAAAGAAATTTCCCGAAAATAAAGGTTGAAAGGTAAAATAGAAGAAAAAATTGGTATAAATATTTGAATTTTTGGTCGAACTTGTCTCTACAAATTCCCAAAATTTGACAAACATTTTCTCGAAATTAAAAAAAATGTCCCCAAAACAAAGGATATTTCCCAAACAAGTGAGGAAAATGGCCCGAAAATGAAGAAAATTGCATGAGCCGCAAATCATAAGAAGGGTGATCTGCAATTTTGTAACAATTACTGTTGCAAAAAATATGAACAACAGATCATGTACACTAAAAATTGATATTTAGAAAAAATAAAATAAAATATCCACCTGATACGCGTGATTATTTCTTAAAGAAGTGAAGGCCACGAGAACTGGAAAACGTGGCAAAATATTTGGTAAAATTACTACAATTCAACGTGCTTTTAAACTGTAAACTAACAAAGACAACTCGAAACTAACAAAGAAACCGCGGGCAAAGCCAGGGTAGCACCCCCCCCCCCCCCCTCTCCCTCCTTCTATAATTTTATTGTGGCGAAAGTTCCATTTTGCCCACTCTGAACTTGGTCTCACGAAATGATTGTGAAGAGTCAGATTCTATGCATGGAATTTTTCTTACGAAAATCCTCAATTTTTGGGAAATCTCCTTCAATTTTTGTAAAATTTCCTTTATTTTCATGGAATTTGCTGCAATCTTTTTTAAACTTTCTTCATTTTCAGATGAATACGCTTCACTTTTTTGTAAAATTTCCTTTTATTTACAGAAAATCGTTTCGGGAAATATTGCCAAAGTCTTCCAAAATCTAAAAACATTCCACGAACCCTAGCTCTCCCTCTTTACAAAAAGTTTTTGGACCCTCAGGCCTACCAGTGACTCTTTTTCAAAATAAAGGTTTTTATAAAGGTTGGAAAAGTTGAAATAAAGGTTTTTAAAGGTTTTGGATTTATATAAAAAGGTTTATAAAGGTTAACTCATGGAATAAATTTTCATACAATGAGCATATTCTGGAGCAAAAGGCAGTTGGTGGCGCCAAAACTCCATTACTTATGTGAAGTTGGAAATTTTATTTTGGTCCTGCTACTTTTTAAATGTGTGTTGAGAACAGATATGCTATTAAATGGATGTGAATACTTACCAATGAAGCTAAAACCTTGGCACTCAAATCATTTACCCTACTTAACTTTGAAAATAAAGGTTTTTCAAGGTTTAAAAGGTTATTTTGAAAGGAATAAAGGTTCAATTTGTCAATAAAGGTTTCTAAAGATTTAAAAGGTTTTCAAAGGTTTACCGGAAGCCCTGGACCCTGCTAAGACCCCGCGTGAAATTTTAATTTTCGCATAATTTCCTTCATTTTCGCGAAAATTGCTTCGCTTTGTCGTCACGGTGAAATTTCCTTCATTTTCGGGAAATTTGCCCCCACCCTTCCTCTCCCGCCCTCCCCTTCCTTTATAATAATAGGTTTTGGACTATGATAAGAGATTCATACAATTTTGTATTATTGGGACAAAAATAAGATCTGGCCTCCCAATTGCCCAATGTCAAATATCTTTATAGACGCTGATGACGTAGTCATATGTACATATTTTTTTTATGTTTTATAACAACTGAACAATATAAACATGTGTAGCAATATCACGTCGAATGTACATTTTTTATGGGATGGGGGAGCGTTAAGTTAGGAAGAAACTGAAGAGATTAATTATTTACTAATTCACTCATTTTGCAATTCCGTCTTTCAGATGAGTCGTTTCAAACGTGCGTGCCCCTCCACTTGAAATATTGCTCCATTAATTGTCCATTGTCGATAAATTTTTAGGAAAATGCCCGAGATTTCCCGCAAATTGAAGAAAATTGCACAAAAATGAAGGAAATTTCCATTTTATTGACAAATAATTAACCGAAATTTTAAGAAATTGTGCCCGAAAATTTTCCAAGTTAATTTATCCAAACTTGCAGATTTTCCGATTAGCAACAACATCAGTGATAAAACTTATTTGTGAGGTAACCCTTCCTATGCTCATGCCTACCAATATGATTGGGAGTTAGTGTTTATATAAATATGAATATAATGATGCTTTTTATTTTCGACATTTACTTCTTCAGCCCCTCCCCCCCCCCCCCCTTCCCTCCCAATTCAAAAATTGCTCCGCGGTCCCTGGTCGACAAGGGTAAAATAGTGGCTATGATCCTTTCAGATTTTAGTGCCGCATTCGACACTGTAGACCATAAAATTCTGCTTTCACGATTGAATAGTTTAGTAGGTAGGCTATAGATGCTGTTACTTTAAAGTGGTGCAACTAATACTTAAACAGTTAAATAGGTAGCCTCAATATGTATGTATTGGTGATTAATTATCCAATCCTGTTTTCTGTTCCACAGAGTTGTGTTCTTAGACCTCAGTGGTTCACTATTTATACTTGTCCAATTCAAAGTAATTTGACTAAGCACAATATTTCGTATCACGGTTTATGCAGACGATATCCAAATTTATCTTGACTTCAGGCCTTTTCAAGATGAGAGTGTTAAAGCCATCAAATGTTTAGCAGTCTAGAATATGACACCCGTCTGTGCGAGAACAGTGGCGTAGACCCCCCCCCCCTTCCTTGATATTTCATTCCGTTGGTTCAGATTTTATTCCGTCGATTAAGATTGGTGCTGTCGGTTCAACAAGCTTTGACATTCAAGGTGCTTATTATGTTTTCAGATTTCAAAAGGGCACTTTCTCATAGAAAGGTTCTTCGATAATATATTTGCGATTTTGCACGTAAATACATGAAGTAAGAAACAGAGAGAAAGAGAGGAGAGGAGAGGGGGAAGGGGGGGGGGGGACGTGGGTGTCGGAATGCACGTGATACGAAACAGGATCATTTTGAAAGTTTGACAACATTGATATAAGTTTGTAATAAATTATTGAAACCTTTATTTTAGACAACCCATATTTTTCAAAGAGTGACGATCAACCTAACTATGTACAAATGTAAACAATAAAACATTATATTTCCACATGCGTTTTCAAGATTTTGTGTTTTATATATGGTGTATTATAGCTCTCTTTGACGTGAATTTTGACTTGTATACACACCTTCTTGCTATGCGTTGTGACATACTTTTCCCCTTGAAATGTCAATTTTACGAGAGCTTCCGGGGGCTTTGCCCTCTTGACCCCTACTCGGGCTTCGCCCCTGGATCCCACCAAAGGCCTTTAAGCGGGCCCCTGGATCCCACGCCGATAAGTCCAGCGCTTATCGCTCGAAGTGACACCTTCGGTGTCACCTCAACTTCACCACAAAATATCGTGTCGCTCACCCCGCTTCAACCCCCTTGACCCCACCCTTGACCCCACCCACCCCCACCCCCACCCCGCATATGAAAATCCTGGTTACGCCACTGGATGAGAACACATTTTTTGAAGTTTAATGATGAGAAACTTGATTTTTTTTTTTTTGGCTATTGTCATCAGCTTGCTAAAGTTGACATTCCATGCATATCTATTGGTAATGTCCATGTTCGCCCGTCCACTAATGCACGTAATCTTCGATACCAATATGTCCATGAAACACCAGTTCTGCTGCATTTCATTTGACTCGAGAGGTAGGCCTATCTACAATTTACGTAAATATTTAAACGATAGGGCAAGTGTACAAATTGTATATTCTTTATTATATATATATATATATATATATATATATATATATATATATATATATATATATATATATATATATATATATATATATATATATATATATATATATATATATATATATATATATATATATATATATATATATATATATATATATATATATATATATATATATATATATATATATATATATATGTATGTATATATATATATATATATATATATATATATATATATATATATATATATATATATATATATATATATATATATATATATATATATATATATATATATATATATATATATATATATTATATATTATATATTGGGCAATTCCTTACTTCTCTGTCTTCCACAAGAACAATTCATAGACTCCAATTAATCCAAAACTCGGCTGCACGTATTGTAACTCATTCTCATAAACATTGTCATATCTACACATGTCTTAAGAAACTTACGTACACTGGCTTCCTAAACAATTTCGTATAATGCACAAAATTCTCCTTATTGTTTATAAATCAGTAAAAGGACAAGGTTCAGAGTATATTTCCGACTTATTATGTAATTATATCCCCCTCTCGTAATCTAAGGTCCAGTTTTCAACTTTTTTTTCATTATCTGAAAGTAAGTCCTAAACATTCTTGGGGGGGATAGGTTCTTCATTGTTTCTTCCCCTCGCCTTTGGAATCAACACCCCTTAATAGTCATACAAGCATCTAGGCTTTTTCTAAATTTAAGAAAAAACATAAAATCCCATTTAATAACAAAAGTTTTCACATAATTTTGTACCTTTAAGTTTTGTATATCTTTCATTTATTGTATTATTATGTATTATGTGTATAGGCCCTATCATTTTCTAATTGTTATTTGCGTCATGAACATTCTTTGAATGTTATGTACGCAATACAAGTCTTATTATTATATTATTATCATTGAGGGCTATTTTAAAGTCATGTCCTCTAGTCAGATAGTTGGTTCAAAATGATTCAGCATAACATTTGCAGTGGCTGTGCAGGTTCTTATTTTGGGCCTGCGGATTAACATAACATAACATAACATAACATAACAAGATTACGGGCTAAGAAGGGTTAGTCACCCCATAAAAAGTCCAAACTAATACCACCACCACCACAAAGAAAATCAAAAAAAATCAAAGACGTCCAGAGTTAGTAAAGAACTTATCAATGTTGACCTTGAAATTGTGAACAGAATTGAAGCTAACTACCCACTCAAGCAAACCATTCCACTCATTAACAAGTCTTTGCGAAAAGCTAAAACGCAGATTATCCATACGTGATAACTCTTTGGTCAACTTCAAACTGTTACAAAGTGTCACATGAGGATTACCTGAAACATGCAAGAAATAACAAGAAGTCAAAGCATCACTACCAGATAGGAATTTAAAAACCTGAATCATATCGCTACTTACTCTTCTCAACTAAAGCTTGGTCAAACCAAGAATTTGCAACCTAGATTCATAAGAGAGATTCCTTACTTCGGGAATAAGTCTAGTGGCTCTTCGCTGAACCTGATCCAAAATGAACTTATCCTTCGCATAAAAAGGACTCCAAGCCTGGATAGCATACTCAAGGTGAGGCCTGACTAACTACTTATACAATTAAGAACAACCTCTCTACCAAAAAAACAAAAATTTATTCTAATCAAACCAAGCATCCTATTTTCCCGTGTAAATGCTAAAGCACACTGTTTGGAAGGTTTCAGATTGCTTGGAATGACAACACCTAGATCCCTTTCTTGCTCAACACAACCAAGATTTAAACCATTCATGCAGTAATCAAAAGCCAAATTGTTCTGACCAAAATGAATAACTTTGCATTTATCAACATTGAATGACATCTGCCATGTTTGGGACCAAGAAACTATCTTATCCAGATCAGTTTGCAAAAGTGAATAATCCCTAGCATCATCGACAATCCTGTAAAGCTTTGTGTCATCAGCAAATTTACAAATCCTGGAGCCAAGGGAAACATCAATATCATTAATGAAGATTAAGAAAAGAAGCGGGCCCAATACAGAACCCTGAGGAACACCACTTGTAACCTTCGTCCATGGAGATACTTTACTATTAATAACAACTGTTTGTGACTTGTCAACTAACCAAGACTATATCCAATTGGCACACTTTCCCTCCACACCAAGTGCTCTTGTTTTTATCATGAGCCTGCCTAATGGAACCTTATCAAATGCTTTTTGATCTAGTATAATGATTTAGTACAACATCCTTAACAATGGACTCCATGACCTTGCACACAACACTAGTAAGACTCACTGGCCTATAGTTACAAGGCAAACTGTGGTCATCTTTTTTAAAGATAGAAGTGACATTAGCAATTCTCCAATCACTAGGAACAACATCAAAGCACTTTGAAAAGATAACACTCAGGGGACACAAAGAACACCAAAACACTCACGTAAGACAGCAAGATGTATACCATCTGGACCGGGTGCTTTACTTGAATTCAAACCCTTTAACTTCTTAGACACAACATCAACTGAAAAATCAACATTCTAAATGGATACTGGAGAGTGCATACTAAGATAATCCACAACATCATCAGCAGGAGACTCCTTAGTAAAAACAGACACAAAGTACCGTATTCATTCAAAACCTCAGCCATAACTCTACCACTATTAATAGTAACACCATCATTACCCTGAAGGGGACCAACAACTTCCTTGGTTTTTTGGATTAATCTTAACCTCTTTAGACAAACGTTTTCCAAAAAGCACTTTAGTATCTCTTATTAAACCCTTTGTGAACTTTTCATGATCCTTATACCTAGCAAGCTCCGCAGGACACTACATTTATAAAAACGCCACAATTTCTTCTTTTTCCGAACAGTCTGCAAAACCTGCCGAGACATCCACTCTGGCCAATTACGCCTACAAACTTTCTTTAATGGGATAAACCTATTTACACCCTCCAAAACTATAGTTTGGAAAACATCCCATGCTTTAGAAGGATCTAATTCACGGAGCAAAGAAGTCCAATCGAATGACAAATTATCCTGAAGTGCAACAAAGTCAGCATTCGTAATATCTAAAATCAGTTTATTAGCTGGAGAAACCTTTGTAAAACAATACAGATTAAAACTAATGAGGTCATGATCACTAAAACCTACCTTACCGCTACTTCATGTACTTAGCACATTTCTAACCATACTTTCTTCACTACTGAAAATCAAATCCAGACAAATTCTACCACGCGTGGGAAACAACACATGCTGGGTGAGAAAGCAGTCAGATGCAGCTTCCAGAAAATCTTTACCATATGGACCACTAGTACAAAGATTTCAATCAAAGTCTGGAAAATTTGACTCCCAAAAAACAATAACCCTCCTAGAAGTATCTTTCCTGAAGCAGTCAAGCAATTTCTAATTGTTCTTAGACTAGAATTTGGTGATCTATACACAACACCAACAACCACTGAACTACCAACATCGCCATCAACGATAAGCTAACACCATAGGCAATTTGAAAAACCAAAAGAAAACTGAGCAGTCCTATCTATACAATTTAAACTATCTTTCACAAACAATAAAACACCACCTCTTCTACCATTAAGAGTATCTAATCTGTCTTGCCTGAAATCTGAGTAACCTGGAATATGTATCTCTGAATCACTAATTTCACTATAAATCCAACTCTCAGTAATACCAATTATATCAGGTCTACTAATTGAAACTTTAGTCATAAGCTCATCACGCTTATTTAAAGTGCTACAAACACTGGAAAACATAGTCTTAATTCTACCACTAGAACAACCCCTATTCCCAGAAACATGCCTGACTGGTGATCTAAACACTCACTGGCACCCCTGTGACTAGATTAAAGGACTCAGATCCTAATCGCCCTATTGAAACCCCTAGCAAGAACACGAGCACCTTTTCTATTTAAATGCATACCATCTCTCATCAACCAATCAACCCGAGATTCAAACTTATGCCAGAAATTGACAAAACTGAACTTAAAAAGACGACAAATATTGTCTTACCAACTATTGATCAACAACATCTTATCTATCATGAAGGAACTACGCGGTAACAGACCAACAACTAGAATCCTACAACCTGTGTCCTTCAACTTGAATAACAAATCCATGAAACTACGCCTAACATAATCAACATTTCTCCTAGAAATATCATTTGTACCAATTGAAACTACGACGGTATCTTCACCATTACATAAAATCTCAACACAAGAACTAACATCATCAACCCTAGCCCCTGGAAGACACACCCCAATCATTCTACTACGATCTACTCCACAAAACTCTGTGTCAACATATCTAACAAGTGAATCCCCTATCCATATCAGCTTATCCCTAACAGATCGACAGGCAACGCACCAGATGAATCAACAACCTCACGACCAATGGTACCTTTACAATCATCAACTACAGACAACCCTACATCAGGCCTGTCAACAGAATCTGATCCAAGACTATCTACCTGAACAGATCCCCATCAAATTCCTCAACCAAAGAAATATCAACATCAAACGTCTGACTACCCACATCTAAGCCACAAAACTCAGTTTGCACATTAGCATCAACCTTTTCAACGATACAACTATAACCAGAAAATCTCAACTCCAAAGCCTTCAATCTTGTACACTTTGAACAAACAAATACAAAACTATCAACCGAAGCTTCATCAAAACTACATTTCACACCGGACTCCTGGAAATCAATCCACATATTACAGCTATCACAGTAAATCAAACTCTCCATGATCATACAATATAATTAACCAGAAGCAGAAAACAAAAAGAAGCATCCTAAAAGAGGAATAATAGGCACAACAATAACTAAAGAAATACCTTAGCTTCAAGACACACTATACTAGCCTACACTTAACACATAAGCCTATACACTTGAATTAAAAAAATAACAAAATATCAAAGCCTAGCTTACAGCAACTGTAAGGCCTAGCCTAGCTTACAGCAACAGCAACTAAGTGTGTAATAGGATAGAATTAGTATACCACACAAACCAGCAACAACACAAAACAACAAAAATTTACCAATTAAGGAAATTAATGAAAACAACAAAATAATAAATATGCAGAAAAAAATATAAGAAACAACAATATGGTAAAACTCGGCCTGAATAAAATCCCCAATTTAGATGAAAATATCCACAAATTGAGACAAAATTGAAACACTGTTGCATACAGTTTTTGTTGGCAAAACCCCAATTAGTACTTCAATACTGCTGTTTTACCACAAGACTTGGTGGTGGGGAAAGTGGCGGGGAGGGGGCGCCAAGGGTAACTCGAGGATCCTCTAGCTTTGGTGTTGTTGATACAAATAATATCCTTTAATGTCTAATTAATACGTCGTTGAGAATTGCTTTTATTTTGAATTAAACCCAGTTGAAGTTAGCGTTATATTCATATTCAGATTCAAATCTTTACCAGCTGAGGAGCCATCCTTCTGTAAGAGCTCTATCTACAAGAATACCAACAAAACAATTAAAGAGGATTTGGGCCACCAACGGAGCGAAATCATTTGTTTCCCCCCCCCCCCCTGTTTTACATTTTGTAATCGTCACATAGAAGTGTTTAGTGGGTGGCGTTTGTTGGCAACCACTGGCATAGGCAGGATTTTTGTTGGGGGGGGGGATTGGTATGATTTTTGAGCCGTAACAATATCTAAGCGGAGCGCCACCATGAGTTGGCGCGTAGCGTTTAGCAAAAATTTTCCAATAAATGCTGCCTATAGGCCGGAAATGGCATTTCCGAGGCCAAAAACTTGCAAATTTGAGGCTGTTTTTCTTTGATTGTTCACAATTTTGCCAGAATTTTGCTGTACATTTTGCTTGAACTCTTGGTTGCCAAAAAAACTGGGGGAACTGTGCCACCTTCCCACGCCACATACTTGCCGAAGTACAATTCATTCAAACTCTATTGCGTAGCGATATAGGGGCAGTTTGGATTGATGCCCCCAGAGTTATTTTTGGGAAAGGGGGTAGTACATGTCAAAAGAAGATATTTGTAAAGCAAACAAAAGATCATTGATCATACTTGCACACCTGCGGCCAATGTTTTTGACCCCAGAATATTGAAAAATGAGGGGTTGAGTGAGGTGGCATTGTACTTACTTCTTACTTGGAGTCGAAATGTTGGAAGTAAAATTTGACAATCAAACTTACCAAAACATAATTTGAAATTCAATCGCCGCGCTGATGTTATGGCAAATCTGTCGATGACTGATTCCACGTCTGAGCAATGGGCCCTATGAATTTGTAATAAAATAAGTGCCTCCAGTCGGGCTTCCGTCATTGTTGACCGAATAGCTGTAAGGGTTCTTTCCATTTTGAAAAGACTCTCTCGGCCTGTGCAGAAGTCACTGGCAAAGTTGCCAGCAACTGGAGCAACAGTGATATGTTAGGAAACATTTTAGAGCAATGATCCAGGGCACAGACAGATGAAGATGGTCGGGACTTGACAGGAACATTTTCCCATTTCTTCCTCCATAACATGTATTTGCCTTTAACAATCATGAAAGGATCTGTGATCAAACTTGCATACACCTCAATAGCAGGAGTCAAATCATTCCACTGCCTCTCACCGTCAGCTTGTTTGGCGAATTCCATACAATTTGGCACAAGGTAATTAAGTTTCATAATCTGTTGTTGATGTGGTCCAAATCTGTGCTTGAGGTCTCCAATAATGGAGTCTATGGCTGGATGAAAAAAGTTGACTCTGTAATAGCCTTCAGTGGTATTGTCCGATATTTGAGCATTTGGTTGGTATGAGCTTTTAGCTGCAATGCGTGATTTTCGCAGTTCCACCTCCATCACATCTTGTGCGACTGATTCTGCTTTTTGATACAGGTCATGGAACTCTCCTTCAGTTCGCAATTATTTAGAACAGACTGGAGACAATTCAATGAGGCTAACGCTTGAGATAAATCTTCCCCCGCCCCACTGTTTGTTAGACTCGAGAAACTGGTAGCATCAATCCTGACAGATTCTCCAAAATGACTGAAGCAACTGCAAATTCTGAGTTGCACACCGATTTTTCAAGGCTTTCTGCTTTGTTTCTGTCGCAAGGTGATGCCCAGCATTTGATTTCCGATAAGGCATCTAGTGTATATTTCAAAAGTTGCATAAATATTACAACTGCTGTGTGTCGTTTCAACAAAACGTGTTTCGCACAACGTAATCAGGTGCTTCTTGGTCATGGAAATACCAGAGTCACTTTCTATGAGGCTCTTCAAGAGATCCGGTTTGTTTGCACTTGCTCGAAAAGTCGATGATATTTCTCGCACAACATTTTCTGCATTTCGAATAGGAGGTACCTTGATTGCAGCGGAAGCACTCAAATTTAGGCAGTGCATGGCGCAATGAAAATAAAAGGCCAATGGAGCTGCCTTTTTTATTGTTGCTGAAGCACCAACCCGTTCACTGGCCATGGCCTCTGCCCCATCGTAGCTTTGTCCCACACAAAGAGACAGATCCAAACCGAGCTCACAAATCTTTCTTAGCAACGTTTCTCCAATAGCTTTGCCACTCAAGTTGGTTTCATTAGGCTCATTTTCACCAGGATTATTAGATTTGATGTCAGAAATCAAGTCCAATACCATTACCGTGTCCTCATGCAATCTCCAAAATCCAGAATCGCTCGGTGTAACATATCTTATAACAATTGCCAGTTGTTCCCTTTTTTGGCGATCCATACTTTCATCAGCTATGATAGACCAGAATTGTACTTTTTTGATGTAAGCAACAACACTTTCCCTAATCATGTCACCAGCAACGCAAATAAGTTCATTTTGAATCGAGGATGATAGGTAGGTTGCATTAGCATGGGAAGTTTTGATACAGTCCTTCAAAAGTGAATCCCCACTACGAAGTCAAAAACGAAGTTAAAGCCCTAAAATTTCGGTCAATTTCTCTTAGTTTATCTCCGCTGATAGAAATTGTCCCTAGTTCACCTCTGTGGCCTCTGAGAAGAATGTTTTGTCGAGAACAGATGAGAATTGTATCAATAATTAGACGAAGGCGATCTCTGTTTTGCTGAATCTCCCGCTTGTAAGATTCGTTAATGTGTCCTCTAATATCTGTTCCATGTTGAATCACTATTTGTCGAAAGTGTTTCCATTGCAACTAGGTTTTTTTTTGGTGGTATTCAGTGGCCTGATGACTTGATAAAGCTCCGTTTTTGCCTGTTAGATCATCAAATTGTGAAAGGGGTTTTAAAACCAATTTGCCTGGTAGCTGACTTTTCCTCTACTTCCACCACCTACTCCACTACAACCTGAAAATAACACACATGATACACAAAACACTCCTTCCATCCCTTCAACTTTGCTTATGCTCAACCATGGGAACTTCTCACAATGATGGGGAAACAAACGCCTCTTGCGCATTTTTCCTGATTTCATATGAGATGAAGAAGGAAAATCTTCTTCCCTTGATGGTTTCCATGGGGATAAAAATTTAGCTCGGTCTTCTTCATTTAAACTTTGTGAAAGTACAGCATAACCAATGTCATTGTCAG
The DNA here is from genome assembly GCA_020152595.1 of Chiridota heheva. Classification (NCBI taxonomy): domain Eukaryota; kingdom Metazoa; phylum Echinodermata; class Holothuroidea; order Apodida; family Chiridotidae; genus Chiridota; species Chiridota heheva. Next base: position 478,303 of record JAIGNY010004586.1, on the reverse strand, counting down.
CTGCTTTTGTAGAAACGGTAGCGGTATCAGTACTACATTGTTGAAGTGTTTGGTCTGATGTAATGCCAGCTCCAATTTTACCAGGGGGAACAGGTGTAGTATCATCTCTGTTAGTTGAAGGAATGTCAACATGGACAATTGCCTCTTCATTTTCACGACCTGGAATCAGATATTAAAATAAAAGTCTGTCACTATTTTTTCAAGACTCAAGAGAGGCTCAGAAAAACAAATCCATTCAGAAAAAGACTTGTCAATTTCCGCGGTTTATTTTCAACATCTAGTTATTCAACAACTCTAAAATTGTATAATCATACAAAATTTAAGTTTTTATCATTTGATATTTTTTCTTCTTAATAAACCATTTCCTCCGAAACATTGAAAAAATACATTGAAATTTATAAAACATGTTAGCGAGATTGACTACCTTCTTCACAAACCTAAAGCCTTGCGTGCACACAACTAGTTTACGCAAGCTCAATATGCGCGCATTTATTCTTTCTGGTGTTCTTTGTACGCATATAGCTATTTCTAACAATGGTTAAAGTTACGTACGCTCCGTAACAATTTGACGCTCATTATTCGTTTAGATTGTGAAGAAAAAAAATGAAGCAAAATCGGCACTGCGCGCATTACGCAGTGTAGAATTGTTTATTTTCAAGTCCCAATGTCAGAAAGCGTGACGTCATTCGGCCTATATTTCATATAGGCCTTCGGCCTATACGTAGTATAGGGCGAATGACGTCACGCTCTCTGTCAATGTTCTGTAAATCGGTAAAATGAAAACAGATATTTATTTGCAAGCATCGGACGTTTACCTGAGGTATGTTTATTCTCTTAAATTGCTGTTTTTACGGTAGAAAATAAATTGACTAGATTGTTAAACATTTCTAATGCGTAGGCAAAAAAACACTGAGCGTTTTACCGTGCGCCCGCTAAACTATACAACGCAAATATGAGTAGTCAAGAGCAGTCCATTCTCCTCTAATTTTGTATAGGCTGGTTCCCGACCATCATACAGCGACATGCTAGTAGGCCCCTATATGGTCAGGTTGTTTATCTGACTAGCAACAGCCCTGAATTCCAATAGGAAAATGACGTTATTGTACTTGTAGCCTAGGCAAGGCAATTTTCATAATTTTAGGCACACATATTTTCCTTCAACTATAATCTGGAGTTGAAAAAAATGGAGAATCATGATATTGCTAGGTTGTCTAAAGAAGAACACTTCCCACCATCCTATTTTTCTGGACTGTGAACATATAAAAAAATGTTTTTGCTCAAGTTCACCCAAACCGACGATGACAAATTGTGTTTTTGTTTTTGACAAAATAATGGGGCACAACAAATTTATCATTGCAGGGAATGCAGAAATATTTTTGTTTTTGTTTTACAGGGATACAACAAATTTACATTGAGGAATTCGCATTTCATGTATGCGCATCTGTACGATACATAGGCATATAGGTGTAATTTAATTTTTGTTAATATGGGATTAAGGAGGGGGGGGGGCATGGCCGCGTGCCCCCTCTGGTTATGCCAGTGGTTGTTGCAATGTTTTCACACTCACGAGGTGAAAGCTCACCAACTCCCAAACTAAAAAGTAATGGACTCAGTTATGGGAGATCGTGCCTGGACCCCCAAAAATTATATAGTTATCACATGGTCCATGACCCTTGGACCCAGTGAAGGTTTTGTGCCAGACTTCTGAAATATGGGGTCAAAAACCCAACTACCCCTTAATCCTGTGGTATAGCTGTCATTTCTGGGAGATCGTCTCTGGACCCTCAAAAACACTGAATTGACACCATCCACAGCTAGAGGTTTATAGCGAATATTGTAGACACTTTTATACTTTATAAAACGAAGAAAAAAACAAAAAAATATTTTGATCGCAGAGATTCATCTTCTATAAGACATATTTTCAACTAGATTTTACCTTAACACGGTAATTTTCGCCAAAAACCTAGGACAATCTGTAAGAAAATTATTCGATGAAAATGGCCATTTGGAAGAATGACTTACATTGAACAAAACGGATCTTTTAGAAACTACAGTAACTCGAAATAGACTCACATTGTTGATGAACAAATTTTATATTACTGGATGTATATTCAACACCTTATATATGCCATTAAAAGTTACCGTAGACATCGTACTAACTTTTCAGGTTGATGATTGGCTATTGTCACATTACTTTAACGTTGTTGACGTACAAGTGTTTTGTTAAATTACCTGGGTACTATTCTGGGTACGAAAACTTCTCTGGAAACCTGGTGTGAACAGGTGAGAAAGTACTTAGTATTTTTGGAAAATAATTATTATCATAATTGTTTTTGTGTGGATTTATACGAAGTAAACATCTCTAGGCAGACATTCATACGATTTCCATGTGAATAGAGAATTTTCAAGTGAGTATGTTGTTACGAAAGATCTAACGTTAACCCCAGCTTGATGTCGGCCTCAAATTCCGTATAGCCTATTTAACCATTCTCAAGGTCTGTTCGACGTAGCCTAGGCCTAGGCTAATCGTGTACGGGCTCAGTACGGTTTTAACCAGTTGAAGTTAGCGTCATATTCATATTCAAGTTTTTACCAGCTGAAGAGCCATCCTTCTGTAACTAGAGCGCCATATACTGGGATACCAACAAGACAGTTGGAGTGGATTTTTGTTCTTTCCTGTTTTACATCTTGTAATCGTCACATAAAAGTGTTTTGTGAATGGCGCTTGTTGCAATGTAATTACACTCACGAGGTGAAGGCCCACCAACTTCTAAATCAAAGAGTAGGCCTAGTGGACTCATTAATAGGAGATCGTACCTGGACTCTCAACACGGCACACTAAATACGCAAAAGTGAAAATTATTCCTATCATAAGGTTATATCATGGTCCATGGCCCTTGAGCCTAGTAAAGGTTTTGTGCCAGACTTCTGACATGGGAGCAAAAGCCCAACTACCCCTTAATCCAGTGGAATAGGTCTCATTTCTGGGAGATCGTATCTGGAGATCGTATGTGGCTAAAAGTGGTGAAAATTATTGCTAGCATAAAGTTATATCATGGTCCATAGCCCTTGGGCCCAGTGAAGGTTGTATGCCAGTCTTCTGACATATGGGGAAAAAGCCCAACTACCCCAACACCCTGTGGTATACATCTTATTTCTGGGAGATCAGATATGGGCCCTAAAAAATGAGCCCAAATTTACCAAAAGTCTGGAAATTGCTATTATATGATTATCACATGGTCCATGGCTCTTGGGCCAGTGAAGGTTTTGTGCCAGATTCTGACATATAAAAGCAAAAGCCCAACTACCCCTTAATCCTGCGGTTTAGGTTTCATTCCTAGGAGATTGTATCTGGACCCTCAAAAATGGGCCCAAATTCATCAAAAGGCAGGAAATTGCTATTATATGGTTATCACATGGTCCATAACCATTTGGCCCAGTGAAGGTTTTGTGCCAGACTTCTGACATATGGGGGCAAAAGACCACCTACCCCTTAATCATGTGGTATAGGTCTCATTTCAGGCATATTGTATCTAGGTCCTCATAAATGGACCCAATTAATCAAAAGTTGGGAAATTGCTATTATATGATCATCACATGGTCCATGACCCTTGGGGCCAGTGAAGGTTTTGTGCCAGATTCTGACATATGAAATCAAAAGCCCAACTACCCCTTAATCCTGCAGTACAGGTTTCATTCCTGGGAGATTGTATCTGGACCCTCAAAACTGGGCCCAAATTGACCAAAAGTGGGAAATTGATATTATATGCTTATCACATGGTCCATAACCATTTGGCCCAGTGAAGGTTTTGTGCCAGACTTTTGACATATGGGGGGCAAAAGACCACCTACCCCTTAATTGTGTGGTATAGGTCTCATTTCTGGGAGATCGTATCTGAATCCTCAGAAATGGGTCCATATTGACCAAAAATTGCAAAACTGCTATTATATGGTTTTCACATGGTCCATGGCCCTTGTGCCCATGAAGGTTTTGAGCCAGACTTCTGACATATGGGGGCAAATGACCACCTACCCCTTAATCCTGTGGTATAGGTCTCATTTCTGGGAGATCATATCTGAATCCTCAAAAATGGGCCCAAATTGGCTAAAAGTCTGGGAAATATATTGCTATCATTAAGTTATATCATGGTCCATGACCCTTGGGCCCAGTGAAAGTTTTGTGCCAGACTTCTGAAATATGGAGCAAAAGACCACCTTCCCCTTAATCCTGTGGTATAGGTCTCATTTCTGGGAGATGGTCTCTGGGTCCTCAAAAATCGGGCCCAATTACTTAAAAGTCAGGAAATTGCTATTATGTGGTTATCACATGGTCCATGGCCATTGGGCCTAGTGATGGTATTGTGCCAGACTTCTGACAATGGGAGCAAAATATCATTTACCCTTAATCCTGTGGTATAGGTCTCATTTCTAAAAGATCATATCTGGACCCTGAAAAACAGGGAACTAAATGTCCAAAAGTGGTGAAAATTATTGCTAGCATAAACATATATCATGGTCCATAGCCCTTGGGCCCAGTGAAGGTTTTGTGCCAGACTTCTGACATATGGGGGGAAAAGCCTATCTACCCCTTAATCCTGTGGTATAGGTTTCATTTGTGGGAGATTGTCTCGGGGTCCTCAAAATGGACCCAAATTCAACACTTGTCGAAAAATTGCTAATATATGATTATCACATAATCCATGGCTCTTGGGCCCAGTGAAGGTTTTGTGCCAGACCTTTGACATATGGGGGCAAAAGACCACCTACCCCTTAATCCTGTGGTATAGGTCTCATTTCTGCGAGATTGTATCTGGGTCCTCAAAAATGCGCCCAAGTTAACCAGAAGTCGGAGAAGGAAATTGCTATTATATGGTTATCACATGGTCCATGGCCCTTGGGCCCAGTAAAGGTTTTGTGCCAGACTTCTGACATATGGAGGCAAACGACCACCTCCCTTTATCCTGTGGTATGGCTTTCAATACTTGGGGAGTTCACCTATGGAGTTAACTCCATGGTTCACCATATGATGTTCATCTGTTTATGCATTGCACTGTCTTGAAAACTCTCAAGGTCCCAAATCATAAGTGGATATTACTGGATGGCCTTCATTTTCTAAAGTAATTTAAGGTGACAATTGAATAAATTAGGGAGTTGTTAACAACTCCCTGATTAAATTGTGGGGAGGTAGAGAGATTATTTTTGATTTGACCCTCATTGCTTCGACCCTCAAGTACTTGAAGTAGAAACGAACATGTGATTACATATCAACAAATGAAGTGATTCTATTGGAAAATGAAATGTTCCATCATCTCCTTACTTGACTATGGTACGCGGATGTTTCCGTCAAACTGTAAACAGGTAAAAAAAATATGTGTTACTTATAAGAACAGAGCCGAATGTTATCTTCATCGTTTGTACAGTGGTGATCCAAAACGAAGTAACTCGATGTTTAAATTTGGGGTATTTTGCACACTGGCAGTCTGTTGAAAGGCCCTTTTTCAAAGTGTCATTGCAAATTATGAACAATATTACAAAACTCTCTGACTGTATCGGAACATTACAGCATTATACTTATATATCCGAATTTACAGTGTACGATTTATTATTGTTGATTTGATGGAACAATTGGAAGGTGGTTTTTAAAATGATCTCATAACTTTGTCAAATCGTTGTTTTTCTATTTAATAAAAGAGAAACGGGTGCCTAAAACTCAGCCCGACAAGATCTAAATGCATTATGTTCCTAATTTTTCCGTTAATCTCTTAAATAAAATAAGAAGAGAGGGAAGAAAAATGTGCAACCCACTAACCAAAAACATACCCGCAGTATGACAAATGTTTTGGCAATTGCAGCATAAAATTATATGATTTTGATACCCGCGGTATGAAAGAAGTCAATTTTAGTACCTGCAGTATGAGTATTCAGCAAAAGAAAGTATTGTAAAAATACAAATTAACAGAGTAAAGACCTGCACTACGAAAATAATGAAAAAAGAACTGCCCTGGCGGCAGATACATATGGAAGCATCCCCCCCCCCCCCTCCCCTTCCCCCGGTACGTAAAGTTACAAATTTTGCTTCAACCAGTCAATTGCTCAAGACACCACGAGAAGTCAGTAACCAGTGGCGTACTTGCAGGAGGGCCATGGAGAAACTACCCTCAGTAAAGCTTTCTGACTCGGAAAGGACGCCTTGAATGAATGATATGTATGTATGTATGTATGTATGTATGTATGTATGTATGTATGTATGTATGTATGTATGTATGTATGTATGTATGTATGTATGTATGTATGTATGTATGTATGTATGTATGTATGTATGTATGTATGTATGTATGTATGTATATATATATATATATATATATATATATATATATATATATATATATATATATATATATATATATATATATATATATATATATATATATATATATATATATATATATATATATATATACATATATACATACATATATAAAAACAAAATTGGAAAAAATGACAATGTTTCTAGCCAACAGAATTTTTTATAAACCAAATATTTCGAAAACTCCTGTTTCCTTCTTCAGTGGTATGAAGTCAAATGACGCTAGAAGATAACAGCGATGATAGCTTGCACGTTAGCACATTTCACAGAGCACCAAAAACGTACGCGTAAAATAGTAGGCGCAAAAGGGAAACAGCGCGCAGAGTAAAAAAAAGGTGCCAAAATGCGCTACGGCTCGAATACAACAGAAGGACTAATGAGACGAAGTGGAAGTGGAAACATTTTCCCTAAAAACAGAAAGAGGAGAAAGATAAGACAGGTCTCTATTAAGTCCATGGATGTGGCTTTAAGTTTTAATCATGAATCGCAATTCAAACAACTTTCTATCTTCCGTGCCTCTAAGGTTCCCCCTGATGAGAATCACCTTCAAATGATCCAACTTATGTCTAGGCAACTTGAAATGCCCTGCCACGGGATAACCCTCGCTGTCACCATCAAAATTACGAATAGACTGCTTGTGGTTATTGAACCTCAATCGGAAAGTAGTTCCAGTCTCACCAATATAAGAAATTTCCGGACATCTTGAACACATCACGCAGTAAACCACATTTGAAGAATCACAGAAAAAAATTCCCGCTTTGATCACGTGATTCCTCGGGAGAGATACTGTCTCATCAGTGACTATGTGCCTGCAGATTTGACAACGTGGCTTCCTGCAGGGTTTATTACCTTGCCCAGGCATCCTGCGTGATATGTTGGAACGTACCAACAGATTCCTAAGACTCGGTGGCTGCTTTAGTGCCATAACCGGTGGTGCAAAGAAATTTTTCCAATCTTTGGGTCCTGTTTCAATATTCCCCATGAAGATTTATTACACTTCAAGAGAGGCTGTGTGGAAACTACGAGGGGAATGCGTGCGGTCTTAGTCTTAATCCAATACTCTAAAAGCTCACTGCGATTGACAAGAACAACCTTGTCCATGAATTTCCTTAACAATTTCAAGGAATAGCCCCTTTTAAGAAAGTGCCGAACATACAGTTAAGTTGGATCTTGAGATCATGAGGGTCAGAACAAATTCTCTTAAAACGAAAAAACTGGCTATAAATGATAGATTCCTTAGTGTGTTGGGGATGATTGCTATCATAAACTAGGTAAGCATGACTATCAGTGGGCTTAGTGTATAAGGAGGTAACCAATGAGCCCTCATGGATTTTGACCAGAACATCCAAGAAAGGTAATTCATCCCGGAAAAATCATAAGTAAATTTAATGGATGGCTTATAGGTATTCGCGGAACCAATAAATTCCTGCAACGAAACCTCGCCATGCTGTCAAATCATGAAGATATCGTTGATATAAGGGACATAAAATGAAGGTGAGAGTGTGGACTCTTGTAATATCCTACCTACAAGATCGGCCATAAGCAAATTCGCATAACAAGGAGCCATCTTAGTACCCATAGTGGTGCCCTTGATCTGATGATAGAAAATATCATTAAGTTCAGTTATGAATAAGAATTATGAATAAGAATATATATATATATATATATATATATATATATATATATATATATAAAAAGAACAAAATGACAATGTCTCCAGCCAAAATAATTTTTTATATAAATTTTAAATATATATATATATATATACATATATATATAAAAGAACAAATATATATTTTTATATATATATATATATATATATATATATATATATATATATATATATATATATATATATATATATATATATATATATATATATATATATATATATATATATATATATATATATAAATATATATATATATATAAATATATATATATATAATATATATATTTATATAAATATATATATATATATATATATATGTATTTTTTTATATCAACTTTAACATATATATATATATATGTATAAATATATATATAGATATATATAAATATATATACATATATAGATAATATATATAAATGTATATATATATATATATATATATATATATATATATATATATATATATATATATATATATATATATATATTATATAAATATATATAATTTGTTTTATTATCAACTTCCTGCAATTTGAATGATTTACAAAACAAACGTTGTAAAATGTTTTCTCCAAAAGCTTTATTCTTACATCAACTTGATCAGTTGATGATGATCAACGACATGAATATCATCCATAGACTTCAGCTAAAAACACATGTTGTGGTCAATTCGGACATTCGTTCCAAAATGTATATTCCTTTTAAACTATACAGCAGGGAATCTGACTTCAATCAAGATTTGTCCATTACTCCAGTATTGTATAACTTTTAAAGCAATTTTCCGTTACCAACTTACAATCACGTCAAGAAACAGCCAGGGGCTTTGCATCCTGCGTGCCTACCGGGACTTCGACCCTGGATTTGAAACAAATATTTAGCAAGTTTTTGCTACCAGGCTACCCAACATCGCAAGAATTGCAGGGCTTCCGGGGGCTTTGCCCCTAGATTAGCACAATTTGAAACAAATTTTATGCTATCAAAATCACGAGAAACATACATGGTTTCTGGGGCTGCACCCTCTGGGTCTCTACCAGGGCTTTGCCCATAGATTTGACGAATTTTAAAGCAATTTTCTGCTATTTATATCAAGAGAGACGTAGGACTTATGGGAGCTTCATTCCGGGATCCCTAACAGGGCTTTGCCCCTAGATTTGACAAATAAAAAGTCCCCAAATTACTACAAGTCTTAAACAATTTTCAGCTATTAAGTTCACAAGAAACGTGGAGCTTCTGTGGTCTCCCCACCCCCACCCCGCGTCTCTACCAGAGCTTCATCTCTAGATTTGACACAATTTAAAACAATATTTTGCACTGGGGCTTCCCCTGCCTCCCCACCAGGGCATTGCCTCTAGATATTACACAATTTTAAACAATGTTTTGCTACCACAAGGGCAGTCCGGTGGATTTGACACGAGTTTAAGCAACTTTCTGTTAGCCTGTCAGCATGTCAGTCTGTTGTTATCTAAATTACCAAAAAAAACAACCCCCACCAGGGCTTCGCACTAGATTCCCATGGACACATGCCCACCACGCCACTACAGGTACCCATTAGAGGATCCAGGGAGCCAACAGGCCATGCTTCCACCACCCTCCCCAATAAAAATAAAATCTGTAAAAAAGGTATGCCAAGGTAAAAAAAGGTATAAAACAGCAGTGTATAGTATACACTGCTGTTTTATATGGTTTTGCGTATTAAGAATAAACCTTTTTCAGTTCTTGGATGGTACTCTGCTTGCATGCAGTGGTTTAGGCCTACAGAGCACGTCCCGTGCACCAAAATATTTCGGTAAAATTTTGAAGTTTTGGACTGTTAGATAAATCCTTCAATTTTGAGTAAAACATTTTCAAAATCTTTTACGTTTTGTTAAGTTTTGAACTTGCAGAAAATCTACAATTGTTAGGAAATTTCCAAAATGAGAGCTATACCACAGGATTGAAGGGTAGTTGGTCTTTTGCCCCCATACGTCAAAAGTCTGCAACAAAACTTTTAACTGGGCCCAAGGGCAATAGACCACGAGATAGCCATATAATAGCAATTTTGCAACTTGTTGCCATTTAGGGCCCCGCTTTTGAGGGTCCAGATACAATCTCTTAGTAATGAGATCTATACTACAGGATTAAGGGGTAGGTGGCCTTTTGTCCCCATATGTCAGAAGTCTGGTACAAAACCTTCACTGGGCCCAAGGGCTATAGACCATGATATATGTTTATGCTAGCAATAATTTTCACCACTTTTGGACATTTAGGGCCCCGTTTTTAAAGGTCCAGATACGATCTCCCATAAATGAGACCTATACCACAGGATTAAGGGGTAGGTGGTTTTTGCCTCCATATAGTCAGAAGTCTGGTACAAATTCTTCACTGGGCCCATGGACCATATGATAACCAAATTATAACATTTTCCCGACTTTTGGTGAATTTGGGCCCATTTTGAGGACCCAGATACAATCTCACAAAAATAAGACCTATACCACAGGATTAAGGGGTAGTTGGGTTTTTTCCCCCATATGTCAGAAGTCTGGTGTTCGTTTTCCCCCATATGTCAAACGTCTGGCACAAAACCATCAGTGGGCCCAATGGCTATGGACCATGATATATGTTTATACTAGCAAAATTTTCCACCTTTTTTGGCCATTTAGGGCCCCGTTTTTTAGTGTCCAGATACGTTCTCACAGAAGTAAAACATATACCACAGGAGTACGGGGTGGTGGTTTTTTGCCCCCATATGTCAGAAGTCTGGTACAAAACCTTCACTAGGGCCATGGACCATGTGATAACCATATTACAGCAATTATGCGACTTTTGGTCAATTTGGGCCTCATTTTCGAGGGTCCAGATACAATCTCTCAGAAATAAGACCTATACCACAGGATTAAGGGGTAGATAGGCTTTTGCTCCCATATGTCAGAAGTCTGGCATAAAACTTCACTGGGCCCAAGGGCCATAGACCATGAGATAGCCATATGATAGCAATTTTCCGACTTTTGGTCAATTTGGGCCCATTTTTTTAGGGTTCAGATACAATCTCCCAGATATGAGGCCTACAGTATACCACAGGATTAAGGACTAGTTGGGCTATTGCCCCCGTATGTCAGAAGTCTGGCACAAAACCTTCTTTGGGCCCAAGGGCCATGGACCATGATATAACTTTATGCTAGCAATAATTTTCACCACTTTTGGCCATTTAGGGCACAGTTTTTGAGGGTCCAGATACAATCTCCCAGAAATGAGACCTATACCACAGTATTAAAAGGTAGGTGGTCTTTTGCCCCCATATAGTCAGAAGTCTGGTACAAAACCTTTACTGGGCCCATGGACCATGTGATAACCATATTATAACATTTTCCCGACTTTTGGTGAAGGGGTAGTTGGGTTTTTTCTCCCATTTGTTAGAAGTCTGGCACAAAATCTTCGCTGGGCCCAAGGGCCATGGGCTATGTGATAACCATATACTAGCAATTTCCCAACTCCTTGTGAATTTGGTCCCATTTTGAGGACCCAGATACGATCTCCCAGAAAGGAGACCTATACCAAAAGATTAAGGCGTAGTTGGGCTTATCCCCCATATGTCAGAAGTGGCACAAAACATTCACTAGGCCCAAGGGCTATGGACCATGTGATAACCATGTATTAGCAAATTCATAGCTTTTGGTGAATTTGGGCCTATTTATGAGGACACAGATACAATCTCCCAGAAACAGACCTATACCACAGGTCTAAGGGGTAGGTGGGCTTTTGCCCCCATATGTCAGAAGTTTGACACGAAACCTTCTTTGGGTCCAAGGTTCATGGACCATGATATAACTTTGTGATAGTAATAATTTTCTAACTTGACCATTTTGGGCCCATTTTTGAAGGCCAGATACAACCTCTTAGAAATTAGACCTATACCACAGGATTAAGGGATAGGTGTTCTTTTGCCCTCATATGTTAGAAGTCTGGCACAAAACCATCAGTGGGCCCAAGGGCTATGGACCATGATATATGTTCATATTAGCAATACTTTTCACCAATTTTGGCCTTTCAGGGTTCCGCTTTTGAGGGTCCAGATACAATCTCACAGAAATAAAACATATACCACAGGAGTAAGGGGTAGTTGGTTGTTTACCCCCATATGTCAAAAGTCTGGTACAAAACTTTCACTGAGCCCAAGGGCCATGGACCATATGATATCCATATTATGGCAATTTTGCAACTTTTGGTCAATTTGGGCCTCATTTTTGAGGGTTCAAAAACAATCTTTAAGATAGAGACATATACCACAGGAATAAGGGTAGGTGGTCTTTTGCCCCCATATGTCAGAAGTCTGGCACAAAACCTTCACTGGGCCCAATGGCCATAGACCATGAGATAGCCATATGATAACAATTTCCTGACTGTTGGTCAATTTGGGCCCCGTTTTTGAAGGCTTAGATATGATTTCCCAGAAATGTGACTTATACCACAGGAATAAGGGGTAGGTGATCTTTTGCCCCATTTGTCAGAAGTCTGGTACAAAACCTTCACTGGGCCCAAGGACCATGGACCATATGATAACCATATTATAACCTTTAGTGAATATGGGCCCTTTTGAGGATCCAGATACAATCTCTTAGAAATGAGGCCTATACCACAGGATTAAAGGGTAGTTGGGCTTTTCTTCATATGTTAGAAGTCTGGCACAAAACTTTCACTAGGCCCAAGTGCCATGGACTATGTGATAACCATAAACTAGCAATTTCCTGACTCTTGGTGAATTTGGGTCCATTTTGAGGACCCAGATACGATCTCCCAGAAATGAGACCTATACCACAAGGTTTAGGGGTAGGTGAGCCTTTGCCCCCATATGTCAGAAGTCTGGCACAAAACCTTCACTGTGCCCAAGGGTCATGGACCATGATATAGCTTTAGGATAGCAATAATTTTCCTCGACTTTGTCCATTTTGGGCCCATTTTTGAGGGCCCAGATACAATCTTTTAAAAACGAGACCTATTCCACAGGATTAAGGGTAGTTGGGCTTTTGCCCCTATATGTCAGAAGTCTGGTACAAAACCTTCACTGGGCCCAAGGCCAATGGACCATGATATAACTTTATGATAACAATAATTTTCACGACTTTTGGCTGTTTAGGGCCCCGATTTTGGGGGTCCAGATACGATCTCTTATAAATGAGTCCCATTACTTTTTAGTTTGGGAGTTGGTGGGCTTTTAACTTGTGAGTGTGATTACATTGTAACAACCGCCACCCACAAAACACTTTCAATGTGACGCTTACAATTACAAAGTGTAAAACAGGAGGGGGAAGCAAAAAACTGATTTCGCTCCGTTGGTGGCCCAAATCCTCTTCAACCAGCCAACTGTTTTGTTAGTATCCGGTTGATGGCGCTCTTTCAGAAGGATGGCTCTTCAGCTGGTAAAAATTTAAATCTGAATATGATGCTAACTTCAACTGGGTTACGGTTTTGCCAAGTTGAAGGGGCAACTTCATCATTACAGTCAATGGGATATTTTTTATGAATACTTGTGTCGCCTCAGCCAGGCAGCGAAAATTAATGGTACTTATATATATTGGAAACTATTATCTAATACACAACATTTTTTAAGAAAAATAAATTATGTCTAGTATTTTTAGCAAAATAACAAAAAATAAGTTTTTCTCCCATTGACTGCAATGATAACTGACTGTTTGTTTTCCCCTTTGACTAAAGTTTGGGATTGTCAAAAAAGCATTGTTACATCGCCGTGCACCACAACATTGCTGGATGTCTGACCTCCGTAATTATAGTAACTGTACCTAATTTCGTGCACCCCCTAATTTCGTGCACCCCCTAATTTTGTGCACCCCCTAATTTCGTGCACCCCCTAATTTCGTGCACCCCCTAATTTTGTGCACCCCCTAATTTCGTGCACTACATATATTCGATTCCACCTAGTTTAGCAACCAATTTCGAACAATCGGACTTACAAGCTAAAACTTATATTCAAGATCATAAAAATGACGCTTCCTGGGGTGAGAAAGACATTTTTTTTTTACTTAAAATGCAATAAAAGACATCCTAAGAGATATTTTCCTTTCAAAAATTACAGTCTAGTTGAGGCAATAAAAACATCAAATTTTCCTTCTTCAGGGGCCAGATCTTGCGCGCGCGCAAGGCAAACTCTCCAGCCTGGCAGAACGCCCATACTTTTCACCCCTTTTTCTATCCCATCATTCATTGCGATTTCTATTTGCGATTGACCTTATTCTCGAGGTTGGACATCTGGGAATGTCGTGGTGCATAGCGATGTAAAAATGCTTTTTTGATAATCTCAAACTTCAGTCAAAGGGGAAAACAAAACAGTTATCATTGCAGTCAATAGAAGAAAAACATATTTTTTTGTCATTTTTCAACAAATACTGGACAATATTTTTTTCTTCAAAATATGTTGTGTTTTAGATATTAGTTCCCAACACCTATATGAGTACAATTAACACACCATGTTACCCACCATCTCAGGTTTGCTTGAAACTTTGAATTTGGTATAGTGTATTTGCTTGGAATAATGTACTGTACAGTATGTAGAACACCTGTCAAATTTGATCCTCATTGCTCAAGGCGTTTTTGAGATATGGAGGTGTAAATCTTGGCCAATTTTACCCTAATTCCTTGATCTTAGTGGCTATTTTGAATTTCCAATAAACTTAAAATCCCTCATAATTTCAATTTTTACCGTCCATTGTTCTAAAAAATTTAAATGCTCCTAGGCTTAGAGAAAGTCTGATAATTTTTGTTGTTGTTGTTGAATGGTTCACTTTCAACCATTGCCAAAAAGGCATTGTATAGGCCTGAAACTTTGCATATTGTTTAAAATATACTACAAGCACATTCTCTGTGCCAAAAATGGCAATGGTTTTCTTTTCTGTTTTTTATTTCAAGAGAATTTTTAAATTTCACAGTCAAATTGTTGGAAATTGCCAATTTGTGTGGATTTTTATATTTAAATATAACTTTTTAACTATATTTTGTGCCATTAATAAGCTTACATCCTAAAACTTTGGTATATGGACAGGGGCGTAGCTACAAAATTTTATTAGAAGTGGGGTTGTGAAGGAATATTTCCGATAAAACTTTTGACGCCATTTTCTCATCACTATTGACCCACAAATATTTTGCTTCATATTACCAAGGGTTATGGTATCTCTACAAACACTCTTGTCAACTTCTATAGGGTACCAGTCAATTCACAATTTATGATGGAAGCCATTGGTCTATGAAAAGTTTAATTAAATAATAACAACACATCATTCCCAACATCAGTTTCAGACCTTCTGAGAGGATCCTTTCTTGCTTCAGTATGGATTTCTGTCTCAGCATCCCCAGTCCGGGTCCCACTGGTACTTGGTAGGCCTACAGGTAAATGATGAGCTTCATCGGTACTAACTTTGTAACTTTTGCGCTCTTTCCGAGTCTTGATGCAGCTGCGGCTGCCACAAATGGATTAACTGGGGCATTGACAGTTTCAAATGGTACATGCACTCCCTTTGAAAATAGATTCTTATAATATTTCACATTATGGCTTTTCCAATAGTCATCATCAAATTGTTGGTTACACTAAGTCCACATTGTAACTCAGTTTGACAGGTTTTTTGCATTTTTTCTCCATCCTGACCGTGACAAAACTTGCTTTCTCGTAATTGTTATACCAGGGATTTCTTATAATTAT
Organism: Chiridota heheva; assembly: GCA_020152595.1. NCBI lineage: Eukaryota > Metazoa > Echinodermata > Holothuroidea > Apodida > Chiridotidae > Chiridota > Chiridota heheva. The sequence goes on along the minus strand of JAIGNY010004586.1, from coordinate 462,580 downwards.
ACCATTCAAAATTTTGAATAAACAAAATTAACGTAGTTGATGAAAAGTGGGACCCGGGAGATCCTCTACCAACTTGCAGCAGCCACAAGTTGCCATGGTTATAAGGGACGAGGGCGTTATCTGATCTCTTATATTATAAAACTGGTTGGGACGTTAGCTTCAGTTGTATTTCATTTCAACAAGTTGAATACAAGATCTGCAGTCTTGTACAGACAAGGAGTTAGTTGATGTGTTTAATCATGTGCATAATTTTTTTCTTCTCTAAATTGAAATCAAAGAAATGTAAATGTGCATTGATTAGCGATGAACATGAGTTGATGAAGTTTTGTTTATAAGGTTAAAAGTAAATAAGTCCCCGACAAAGTTCAAATTTCCCTCACATAACTATTATTTTTGCATGGCTTTCATTATGGAAGATCGGTGAAAATTTTCCAACAAAGTCATCATTTTCCTGACAAAAATCGTGGTTGGGGGAGCGGTTGTGACATCCTCCCTGGCCGCTACACCCCTGTATATGGAGTTACAGTATCTCACATATTAAAGCTCTAGATTTGATAGTTGGTTTTTAATAGCATTTTCAATATAATATTTTGTCACACAATTTTCATCCTAAGTGATCAAAATGACCGTCGGGTACATTTTTGAGTGGCCAAAGCAGAACTTTAGTGTGCTTTTTAGCAGGAACTGTCTTTGTTTTTTTGAATGTATCAAGTGTTTTATGTATGAAATATATTTCAGGAATCTACTGTCAATAAGTAACAAAATATTTTACCTTAAAAATGTTCGTACATTCTGATAAGTAAAAAAGCAGTTTCATAAAAGAGCAGTTTTTTAGGTGATTTTGTTGATTTTCGGAACTCAGTTTTATATTTTCACAATAAAGGATGTAATAATAAGCTTTATTCACAGCAAAAAATACTATGATTTCTGCATCCTTACACAATGTGGTGCAGATAGCATATAGACAATCGCGGCCTCTCCGACAGCATGGCGGGAAAGGTACTAAAGGGTATGCCGTAATTCCGCAAGTGCGTAATTGTCTCGGAAATATCTCAAAATCTTTCCGCACAGTCCAAATTGCATGTTTCAGCAGAAAATCACATCTGTAATCATATAACTTGGTTGGTTATGATATCATTTACGTACTTGACGCGAATACTAGTTGAATAAAAGTGAGAAGTAGATTTAAAAATGTAACTGTGCTTAGACAAGCCAGCTGTGTGTGCGGGAGAGGGTGGGTGTTGAAAGCGTCAACATGGTTTAGTTTAGCTATACTAGTTGGAATGTAATTTATCTATTAAACATACTTTTTTTAAAGGTTTATAGACCTATAGACCTATAATGATAATATGTACAGGATGAAAGTAGTTATTGTGTCAACTCCCTTCCAGGCCTCTTACAGTGGAAAGAGTTTCTATAGCCAGGGTATGGGTATTCTATTCACCTTTAGCAAATTTGGATACGGCTTGCAAAATACTTCAAATGAGTAAATCCAGGGAGTTCGTAACAGCTCCCTGGTAGATCATTGTATCATGGTATATTTTTACATGGGGCTCCCATATTTACTTGTCAATGTTTTTTCAGTAACAAATTATGCTTAAATTATCCATGGATGTTGGATGTTAGCCAGGCGCGCGTTACATAGCAGACCATTTTGACTGGGAGGGGCAGGGGCAAGTATAAGATTTACCGACTAATTCAAATATTACCGACGAGTCTCAAAATTTGGGGGGTTTTACACCCCATTTACGTGCGTAGGCTTACATGCACGTCGATACTCATCAGTCCACTGTTTGTAGATAATAAAGTAAAAGGGGCACTTCAATTAATTTGTTATCTTTTTAATTTGTAATGTTTTTTAAGTGTGTGCACATTCTAACAGTTCTACCCTGTACTTTTCATTTAAGAAGCACTTTTGTCAGTTTGTCAGAAAAGTGTAGGGGCAGTTCCTCCAGGCCTCCGGTTTATACACCTGTGGGTTGTTTTTCTTTTCCTTTTATTCATATCTGCATATATTCGAGAAGGATTTTCAATAGTTCCATGACTTTTATCATATAATACCAAGAGCTCATACAACAAGAACATATGTTCCCAGTGCCAGGGTGCGACTTGCAATTTTGGTTTTGATTTTCAACATTTATTCCTATATATATTCATTTGGGGAGGGGGAGGGGCGGGCAAACTACCCAGTTCGTGCTAACAACAAATTTTACCCATACTCTACCAGTGTACCAGAAAGTGCCAATTTTGGTGAAATTCTGATGATTGTTTATGTGTGTGGAGGGGAGGGGGTAAAAGTCTTATGATGGGGGTAAAAGACTATCTTTTTGTTGATTGAGGGGGCAAGTATACACTAAGTAAATATACTGGCAGCACTTTCTCCCTCTTGCTCCCCACCAGGACAGTAATTTCAGGGGACAGGAGGACATGTCCCCACTTTTAGTAAAATAAACATATATTTGAGAAAATTTGCCTTTTGTGGCCCCCCTCCCTAGTTAGAAAACTTGTTATTGTTTGTGTACACAGGTAAATACTATTCAGAGATCTAACTTGCTAACACTCCTTGATCAAGCACTCCTCATATTTCCTTCAGGCATGGAGTTCTTAATAACTCCCTGCTTCAGGCAGGTGCATTAGGCCTATGTATGAATGAGAAAATTATGATCCTGCTTATTCAATCCACGTGTAGCCTTGTGGAAATTTGCCAGCTACCATGTTCTTACAGGGTCTTACTATTTTGCAGACTGGAATTTGCAGACTAGGAATTTGCAGCTGTGACTTTTTTTTTTGGGTGAAAATTACTGCTTAGTCCTAACAAAATTCTTCCCAACTGGTAAACCAACATGATTAGACCAGAGAATTGATAACCCCCCCGCTCCCTCTTAAATTTTTGGATAGAAAAAAATGTTAATTCTGGGTATCTGAAATTCAATTTTGGATATCGTAAATTCTATTTTGGATATCTCGATATCCAAAACACAATTCTTGATATCTGAAATTCAATTTTGAATATCCAAAATCAATTTCAGATATCTGAAATTCCAGAGTAAATGACAAAATGGCATTCTTTTAGTTTTCCAAATGTTTAGACTCCCAAAAGTTTTGTATTGCAACAGTGCAAACGGACATGATTAGGCTACGTGTTATCTTAACATAAAAATGACTTACTTATAATTATATCGATATTTGTTTTCAATTATTAAAAAAAAATTGTATGGCGCAGTGGAATCGCTTTCTTTTTTAACATGGGGGCTGGCGAAAGTGTTGTTTAGTATCGTTTCTCTCCTTCCCCCAAATAAATAATGATAATAAATATGATAAATTAATCAATATGAGTAGGTACCCTATATGAAAATTTGAAGTGATGCAATTAAAATTGAAACACAGTATTCACACAGAAAGAGGTAAAATTGTGTAGCTTCCTGGGCTATGCCCCTAGATCCGATGGGTAAATGTTCTATATTTGAGCTGCGTAGATTCGACCAGTGGCGGGGTTGTTGGCAGAAAGGGGGGGCAATTTCCCCTTAATGATTTTGATTAGTGTTACTTATTAGTTATTTTGATTATGCATGTGTTATGGCCTACGGCTGTCGCCTCTTCAGGAAGCTGCTGGGCCCCTTTTAACGACCTGCGGCTGGTCTGATAGTAAATTTTGCCCCCCCGTAAATTTGGGACCCCCTTCTTATTTCCTAAATGATGTCTAGTGAATTTAGTACCCTCTGGACTGATTTTATTAGGTAATTTACTGGTGTGTCTGTACAGTTCCTTCAGTTGATTTTGTGTACTGAAGTGATTAGCTAAAACTGAAGATAGTAATATTTATGTACCAAATACAGTGCCATTGTGCCCGTAGAATTTGCCCATAAACAAAAAATGTCTTTCAGTAAGCACTTCGGTGAAAAAGAAATAGAAACTTTTCTTTGATCTGGGAAGTCCTCATCGGGATACACTAGAGAAAAAATGCGTGCTTTACACAAAACGGCAGTGAGATTTACTATAAAGGGAGAAGAAGGGCTTTTTCTTGCAAAAGATGGACAAATTGTTGTCTCCAAATTTCCTAGGAAAGAAGGGCCAGGGCCCAAATTTCCTAGGAAAGAAGGGCCAGGGCCCAAATTTCCTAGGAAAGAAGGGCCAGGGCCCAAATTTCCTAGGAAAGAAGGGCCAGGGCCCAAATTTCCTAGTGGACCATTTTTACTATGATGGGGACATAATTTGCTGGATGGCTATGGCTTAAATTGTCTGGGGGCCCAAATTTCCTAGGAAAGAAGGGCCGGGGGGGGGGCCAAAATTTACTGGGAGGGGGAATTTATTTTTACACCGGCCTCAACGATCCAGCTCACTCAGTTGATCTACAGGCCAGTCTATCTGCCGCTGGAAATGGGGAAGGGTGCATAGCATAGGCAGGCGGGGCAGGGTAAAGCATACCTATTTTGGCAAAACAAGTAGATATACTGTATTCGTGCAAAAGGGGTCCTAATCGAAGAAATCGATTTTGAAGAGTCAGATTACATAGTTTCCTTTTTATCAGAAATCTTCATTTTTGGGAAATCTTCAATTTTTGTAGAATTTGCTTTAATTTTGGCACAATTTCTTCATTTCCATAAAATTTTCAGCATTTTCAGGATTTTTTTTTTTTTTTTTTTTTTTAATTTTCGAGAAGTGGTCTTCAAATTTTGTAAAATTTGGTTCAATTGTCGTGCAATTCTCTTCCTTTTGGGAAATTTTCGAGAAGCTTTTATCAAGTTTATGGAAATTTCTTTCAGTTTTCATAAAATATTCTTCATGTTTGTGAAATTTGCTTCATTTTGTGAAGTTTGCTTGAAATTTTGTGCAATTTTTCTTCATTCTGTCATTTTCGGGAGCTTTGATGAATTTTGAAAGAAAATATTGCATAGCTACAAAAGAAAATGAAATTAATTGGTATCTTTGCCCGAACCAATCGTAATTACAACTTCTTTTAGGTTTACCTTCTTTTAGGTCTTTTTATTTTTATTTTTTGGAGGAGGTGGGAGGGGGAGTAGGGAGGGGAACTACTCCACTTATTCGAGCAAAATCAAGATTGCCCTTAATTCAAATGTCTCCCATACACCTATGGAGGGATGGAAATTCCCTTTGGAAGGTAAAAAAAGGGTCATATTGCTTGAAGGCCTGGCAAAAAGTCTGACATTTATGGAATAAAACTCATACATAGATCTGCGCCCTGGTGTATGGGTAAACCCTATACTGTAGGTCCCGAGCAGAAATTGAAGACTGGGGGCCCTGAACAATAACACTGTCATGTGTTTGTTATAAAGCCCCGAGCTCGATATTCCCCATGAGTCCCTAGAATTCTGTTGCACCACTGGGTAATTTCCTAAATAGGAACAAAGATATTAGTTTGAACAAATATGTAATCCCCTTTCTTTATTGATTTATACAATGATGAAAATGTTAAAGTTTTAAACGTTTCAGTGCATGCGTGTTCAAAATATTAAATATCCTCGCCCCCACTTTCGCACTCATATTAGATGACGAAATATTGTAAAAGCTTCCCGGTTTAAGGTGGCCCCTGACATTTTCAGTGGCGTATAACTTGACTTCGAGCAAAAGGGGCCCATGTAAGACAAAATTGCCCCATGTAAATTTTACTTTGCCTGATTTTGAAATGATAAACATCAACAATCACATATAGAACAGTTGGGTATAGACCACTCCCCACCACCAGTGTTTTGGCTTGGGGTCATCGACCTCTTAGGGAAACTTTTCAAGTCATATACATGTCCCCCACCCCAATCTGTAGATAGAATAAGCTGATAAGTTTGCCCAAAACAACAAGTTCAAGAAAAGTAAAAGGGGCACTGCATTTTTAGAAAGGGGCATTTTTCCAATGGGGACCCATTCCTCCCGTACATGGGAACATGGGACTGACAAATATCACCAGTTTTCTAAACTATTCGCATAGTAATTGAAGGGAGATTTTTATTTTCAAAAGGCAGAAAGGGACTCATTTTCAAAAGGCAGAAAGGGGAACTTTTCATTTCTTTTGTCATTTTTCAGAAAAGTGGGAGGTACTTACCCCAGTCTCTCCCCCTCCCCTCCCCTCTCCTGGTTCCCACATATATCTGTCTATGGTAAGTATATAGCGGAATATGCCAGTAATCATATTCGGGAAATAAACTTGAATATCGCCTAAAAAATTTGGTAATGAATTTGCCCCTTTATAGTGAATTTTTATTGTTCAAACAATTTCATCCAGTTTCAGGACATTTTCTTCAATTTTATGTAAATGTTCTTTCGTTTTCGGGACATGTTACTCGATTTTCCCTGGAACATTTCTAAATATTTACACTGAAGTTTGCCATAAGTTTTACCAAAATTTGCACTTCATTTTTACAATTGTATATTAACAAGAAATAAAACCCTTCCATTCCTATGCCTCCGGGTACAGCCATTTCCCTATAATTACCATTTGTCCTGCCCCCCTCCCCCTCCCCCCCCTCCCTCTCCACCCGGACATCAAAAGCTGAGTATGGCACTACTACACATGAGAGGATATTTACCTGCCGGAATCATGTTTTCTTTAAATTAGGCTATTAAAAATGTTGGTAAAATTTGGTAACAATTTCCTCAAACTGCAGAAGACAATCTTTAGCATCATTTGCCTGTTCAAACCGGAAAATTCTGCTAGTGTTACACCCCCTCCCCCCGATAAATTTTCCTTCAGATTATTATTTTATGTATTGAGTATATTATTGTTTAAAATTTGCTTAAGTTATGCCATGTAGTAGGTACATGGTAATCTTAACCCTTCTCTTTAAATGTATCTACTGAGATTTTAAGGCTGATTGATAAATTTCATGCCTCCATAGCCCACAGACGACGTGAAGGCAAAGTTTACTTGAATATTTAAATTAACCAGAAATTTGCTATACCATTGCGTGCTAGATAAGCAGTTTGATTTTTGGGTGAGCCCCTAAAAATGCGTCCTCACTTTTCGTTCTAGTGCTCCTTAAACATAGAATGTTAATGAGAATAAAGAAGATACTACAAAATAGTCTACTTAAAATAGTCTGTATGTAGGGCATGTGTCTTTCAGTTATTCGGACTTATACGTTGACTGGTCTGCTGGTTGAAAACATTACATTTTCTTCACACAACCCTGAATGAGGGCTGATGTTTTAAATAGCATAGTCTTGTCACAAACGAGTTTACTAATGTATTCAAAATGCAACTCAAAAAAAAAAAAACTCAGCTTATGAATGAAAGGACATCAGAATTAGAGGCCACCTAAATTTGTCTTAAACAATAGCCGCGGGGCTTTTCATTAAATTAATCAATGCAGACGGGAGCAATAAAGTTTTATTACAATGGACTTTAATCTGCTAATCGCAGAAAGCTTTATTGCTACTGAGGTCTCCTGCCCTTGCCTTAGGCTACGAATACGTGCGTTGCTCAACTATCTGACTAAGCAGTTAAAATGTTGGTGTAAAAACAAGTCTCATCCTTAAAATCATACAGAGAGAGCACAGGAAAAGTTGTTATCTCTGTACAAGTGTTTGCATTTTGGAAGGACTAGTCTGCAAATTCTGCAGTCTGCAAAATAGTAAGACGGCGGTTCTTACACTTTTACACTAGGACTGCATGGTATGTGAATTATCAAAAAGCTGTAAACTGCCAACTTAATTAACTGTTCCTCAGATATCCAAACTGAATTTGAGCCATCCAGCATATTTAATTGTCTTCCTTTGAATCTTCAAATAAGTTGTTTGAGCACTTATTTTGCTGTGGACAATTGTGTTAATCTTTCGCCTGGAGTTCCAGCACATTAAAGAGACTGTTTATATTAGTTAGTTTTGATTTGGATTGTGCAAATAACCAGTCAACCAGCTGTAAGTCTTTATCTGAAATCACATTTTCAATACCAACCACGCTGACTGTAAGTAACTCATTTTGAACTTTAAATTGCCAGAGATACTTGAGAGATTCCGTAAAAAGTGACTCTTCAACTTGGATAAAGACTGAACTTTTGAGATAAACAGCGACAGTCACCCGACAGAACATTATTAATATTACCAGGCCAATGTTAGAAGTGCACATTTTTTTTGTAACTTAAGTTTGCAATTAGTTTGTATTGTTTGAACCAAGTTTGCAGTAACTTTGAAAGTATTCTGAACTACAGTATATGGATACTTTATCTAAATTGTATTCTCTATTTTGTTGTTTGTTTGGTAATCGAATTTATCCCAAACTCGAACCACTTACATGTAAATAAATTGTGATGACCAAAACAGCTGATGTTTTGCCCATGTACAGTAGTATTCATTTAAAGTTTAATGTTACTTAGGTTTGTTTACATTTTCTAATGCTCCAGAAGGTCACATTAGATTATTTTGTTGGGATTTACTCTGGCTCTTGGTTAGTTGTCATGGTAACAAATCTATTGCACAATGGCTGAAATTTCTTAGGACATAGGTTGTACTTGGGTCGTAAGATTTAGATATAGCCTGTGGAATTTTACGCCAGAGTTTTTCATTAACGTAAATGAAAATCATGAACATCTTACCTCTCTGATGCGATTCAAAGTTTTATTTTACACAAAACTGATTTTGAATTACTCATTAATAAAAGGAAAATGATACAACTAGCAGACTAATGGCCGAATGATTCAACATGCCCGTAGTGCTAGAATATAGGCTAGTACAGTACATAGACCCTAGGCCCTATGCATGATGTACATACACTGCACAGTGTACGTGAAAATTTTGATGTTGTTTTGAATGCAGGCTGTCAATTGTCAATGATATTATTAGCTAGGATTCAACTTTCCTCCTGTATTGTGTTGATAGTGTATCTGTGAAGTGATCACAGTCTGCAAGTCAAGTCACTTTACTGTAAAAAAGTAAGCATGTTCGAGATCTGAATAGTATATTATTGTTGACAATTGGTCAAAGTTCACTAAAACCTCATGAAAGTTTGAATACAATGAACAAAAGTCTTTTTTAGTTTATTTTAGGATTGTTAACCCAAATTTCATGATTCAACAATCAACATTATACAAGGGTTGGGTATGAACTTTTTCTTAATATTTTGTATGATAATAATAGTCTGATTTTGTAATGTTTTTGGTATTTTGAGTGCAATTTTCATTCACTTTAGAGAGGCAGGCCTACACAAGTGTGTGTGTTAACAATTACTTGCATGCTTTGCTAGCGCGCAATGCCCTGTACATTACGCAATGCCTTGTACATACGACGGCAAATTTACCAAATACGCCAAACTTTAGGGGCTTGTCGTAACCAAATACGCCAGGTAAAAAATTCTAACGGAACCTCTGCTTGTATTTTACACCAACACATTAACTGCCTAGCTGAGCGGCATATTTATTCATAGCCAGAGGCAAGGACAGCAGATCTATCCCACTCAGTGGCAATAAAGCTTTTAGCGTTTAACAGATTAAAGGCCATTGCAATAAAACTTTGCGCCCGTCTGCATTTAATAACTGAACAAAAAAGCCTGTGGCTATAGTTTAACACAAGATTAGATGGCGTTTAATTCTAATGTCCTTTTATTTTATTAGCTTGACGAGTGAGCTTTTTTTTTAATTTTGTTTTTTGCGTAAACTTGTTCGGAGGCACAGGAATATGTTATTTAAACAGAACCTTTTAGGGTTGTGAAGAAAATGTGATGTTTTCAAGAAAGTGATTTGACTTCCGAATATCTGAAAGCCACACCACCCTAAATAGACTATTTTCAGTATCTTGTAGTCTTTTTTCATTAATGTTGTATGTTAAGAGACTGCAGGTTCAAGTAGTCATAACTCATAAGCATGGGTATAATTACTGGTATGTGGGTAGCTGCGTGGTCAGGGTAAAATAAGTAGAGGGGTTGGGGTGGGGTTGTGAAAATAAGGGGTAAAACTTGCAAATTCGGTAGATGCATTACAAGAGAAGGGTTAACATTATCCCATGTATTGTTTACATGGCATAACTTAAGCAAACTTTAAACAATGATATAGACTCAGTCATAAGTTAAGAATCTGAAGGACATTTTATTGGGGGGGAGAGGGGGTGGGTGTTTGGGGGGAATCACCCATAGAATTTTCCGGTTTAAACAGGCAAAATAACACTAATACAGTCTTCTGCAATTTGGGGGAAATGTTGCCAAATTTTACCAACTTTTCTAATAATCTTAATAAATATTATCCACTTTTAAACCATTTTTTATTGTCATTTTTACAATTTCCCAGTTTTATCGCTCAGCCTGGACTGCTGGACTATGGGAAGAAAACATGCAACCGGGCTGGTAAACATCCTATCATGTGTAACAGTGGTGTATTCAGCTTACGGTGTTAGGGGGAGGGGAATGGTAATTATAGGAAAATGACTGTACCCATAGGCGTAGGAATGGAAGGATTTTATTTCTTTTAATAGGCCTATATGCACAGATTCAATTGTAGAAATGAAGCAAATTTTGGTAAAACATATTGCAAACTTCAAAATAAACATTTGGAAATGTCCCAAAAATCAAGTAAAATGTCCAGAAAATGAAAAAAAATTTCCTAAAAATGGAAGAAAATGTCCTGAAACTGGATCTAATTGCTTGAACAATTTTTCTAAAATGAAGGAAATAAAAGAAAATTTCTGAAAAGCAAAGAAAATGGCCTGAGAAATTTTTCTCGAACGAAAATTACAAATTCACTAGGGGGAAGTTCATTACCAAATTATTTGGGCAATAATAAACCTTAAGAGTTTTTTTCTCGATTAGGCCTCTTTTCCCAAAAATGACAAAAAGTATGTGGCCCTTTTGAAACTGAAAAGTTCACCTTTTGAAACTGAAAAGTGCACCTTTTGAAAATAAAAAGTGTCTGTTTTGAAAATAAAAGTACTCTTTAACTACTGCCCCAATAGTAGGAAATGGTGACTTTTGTCAGTCCCAAAACAGTGACCCTGTGGATCTTCCCCTGAAAATTAAGGAGCATTTTAGAGCCTCAAAAGACGGTTAAAATTCGCAAGCTTCAGAGTGTTTCGCCCCTATACCAGGGCTTTGATATCTCCATAGAAAATGTTCATTTGTAAATGTTATAGAAAGGAATACCAGAAGGCACATAAAAACTTAAAGGAGCACTAGACCGAAAAGTGAGGGCGTACTTTCCCAAACATCAAGCAAAGGTATAGCAATTTTCAGGGTAATATGAATATTCAAGTGGCCTTTGCCCGTTCGTCGTCTGTGGGCTATGGCATGAAATGATTTTCTCCATTGTTATTCAATAGGCCTATTCATCATACAGTCAAAGCTTCCTGAAAATGAAAGGAAATTACACCAAATGTCAAGCAAATCTCACAAAATGAAGCAAATTTCACCAACATGAAGGATGTTTTTTGAAAACTAAAAGAAATTTTCAGAAAATTGATAGGAACTTCTCTAAAAAGGATCGCATTGACTACAATATGTGTTTTAGTATACCTCTTGGAGAAAAAATACAGCATTTGTTTTGTAAATGATACAAATTGCAGAAGTTGAGAATAAAAAGTATATAAAAATGTTTTATCAGGACAATTTGTGCCCTTGTGAGCATTCAACGCCCTCTCAGGAAGCTTCACCTGGGGCAGTTCCACCACCGTGCCACTTAGTACCTTACTTTTCGTGGTTTATTGAGCAGTTGTGGCAAAATTTGTAACTACTGTACCTTACCTGCTTACACAGTGTTTAATTTGTTGATCTTTTTTCATCTCTTCCTATTTAATATGAGATTAAATAAACCAAAAACAAACAAATTTCATAAATCTTCTGGCAGATACCGAGTTTTTAGTTTGATTTTTTATTTTATTTTGCATAGGCAAATGGGCAGTCGAGGCAAATATGGAACTAACTATACGCAGTGGATGGCAGGAGAAATATTTGTTTTAGATAATCAATTCAAGCTTATTAGCTGTTTAGAGTTGGCATATGTAGCCTATTTTACTTTTCATATTGTCTGATTGTGTGGGACATTAAACATTAAATTCCGAATCATGATTAATAGCATGACTAATTGTGATGTAAATATTCCTTTTTTCTCGAGACTTATGATCAATAGATTTTAAACTTCTTTTTTATATATTATATTGTTATTATTATTGTTGTTGTTGTTGTTGTTGTTTATTATTATTATCATTATTATTATTATTATTATTATTATTATTATTATTATTATTATTATTATTATTATTATTATTATTATTATTATTATTTTTTTTTTTTTTTGGGGGCATTAGTTTCCCTAATGTTAGAATGATGTTGTATTGTAGGTGCTTTAAAATATATCAGTCGAAAAAGTGCCTCTTAAATCCTGTGCCCCCAGATTCAAATTGTCTCTGCCACCCTTGACAATAAATTATATGCCACACTTGAATTGGTGGGGTCATTAGTCAGTTAGTGTTAGATTGCAGAAGAAAAACCTAATATTTTGTTAAATTTTTCATCTTATTTAAAAAATCCCACATACCTGGTCATAAAACGCTTTAAAATTGCAAAATAATTTTGTTTACAATCCATTATCTGCCAAAAAATATACAAATCATAAACTATTTTCCTTGGGTGTAAAATCGGGGGAAATTTGAAACTATGTTGAAAAGCAGACTTAAAACAGCAGTTTTTTTAAGCCTCTATCAAATTTATTGACATAACTATATAAATGACTCAAAATAACAATTTATATATTTTTGGAAGGTATTTTCATCCCAAATATCAGATTTGTTCATGATCAAATGTAAATAAATTGATTTTGGCTTGAGTTTGTTAATAAAAAGATCAGATCCTCATTCTGTCATTACAAATCTGAAATCAAGAAAGTGGCCTCGCTGGATTTACCCTTGCCATGAGGTCATTCCGACACTCCTGATTACAATGTGCACAGAATTAAGTCATAGGTTAGCAATATTAACATGTAATTTCATTTTGTCTGGCAGAGCTTTAGGCATCCCTTTCTCCTTAAAAGGAAAACAAGGATTTGACAAATGTTTCAGATTATTTTTCCAAATCACGTTCGAACTGTGCATTCAACACTTATACTAGATGCTCTGATACATCAGTAAAATGTTCCGATGCAGTTTTGTAATTTAAATTTTGTCCATGATTTCCAATGTCACTTTATAAAAAGTGTGCAAACTACCCCAAGTTTTATTACTGAGTTCCTTTGATTTGGTAGCTTCTACATACGATGAAAGTCAGTTAGTGTTAGGCTGCATAGAAAAAACCTAATATTTTGTTGAATTTTGCCTCTTATTTAAAAACTCCCGCATACCTGGTCATTAAAGGTTTTAAAATTGCAAAATGATTTCGTTTAAATCCATTATCTGCAAAAAAATATAAAAATCATAAACTTTCTTCCTTGGGTGTAAAATCGGGGGAAATTTGAAACTATCTTGAAAGCAGACTTAAAACAGCAGTTTTTTTAGGCCTCTATCAAATTTATTGACATAACTAAATAAATGACTCCAAATAACAGTTAATATTTAATATTTTGGGAAGGGTATTTTCATCCCAAATATCAGATTTGTTTATGATCAAATGTAAATAGTTTGATTTTGCTTGAGTTTGTTAATAAAAAAATCAGATCCTCTTTCTGTCATTACAAATCTGAAATCAAGAAAGTGGCCTCGCTGGATTTACCCTTGCCATGAGGTCATTCTGACACCCCTGATTACAATGTGCACAGAATTAAGTCATAGGTTAGCAATATTAACATGTAATTTTATTTTGTCTGGCAGAGCTTTAGGCATCCCTTTCTCCTTAAAAGGAAAACAAGGATTTGACAAAGGTCTCAGATTATTTTTCAAATCACGTTCAAACTGTGCAATCAACACTTATACAAGATGCTCCGATATATCAGTAAAATGTTTGATGCGGTTTTGTAATTTAAATTTTGTTCATGATTTCCAATGTCACTTTGAAAAAAGTGTGCAAACCACCCAAGTTTTATTACTGAGTCCCTTTGATTTGGAGCCCCTTAAGGTAGCTTCTACAAACGATGAATACATATTTGGCTTTTGGTTCATAAAGTAACATATATATTCTCTTTTACCTGCTAACAGTCTCGCAGAAACATCCATGTACCATAGTCAAAGCAAAGGGACCGCAGAGACCGGAGGCTGCAGGGTGAAAGGGGAGGAAGGATGGGGGAGGGGGGGGGAAGAGCAAAAACAACAGCATGGCCTGAGAGGATTTCACCTCACGGTTTTCGTGGTTGACAGGTAAAATTGTAAAAAATGATTGTTTGGTCAAATTGATAGAATATTTGGTAAAATTACATGAAATTTTGGTGAAAATATCAAATTGACATAAAGTTCCTCAAAATCGTCATGAAATGAAGGAAATTCTCAAAAATTACCAGAAATGAAGGCAATTTTTTTTAAATCGAAGAAAAAATTGGAGGTAAAATTGAAGGAAAATTTGATAAAATAATTTGCAATTGTTATTGTATTCAAATTTGTCAACAAATTGACCGAAAATGAACAAAATTTCCCAATTAACAGCAGCGTCACTAATGGAACTTACCCTCCTCCCCCACCCATTGAGAGGTGACTGATATGGCCGTTGTTTGATATGAGTGTGATGGTGCCTTTTATTTTTACTTCTTCAGCCTCCCCCTTCCCCCATTCCAGCCCCACCCTATCCCCACCCAATCCCCCCACTTTAAAAATTGCTCCACGGTCCCTGTAGCAGATAATGAAACATTTTATTTTCCAATATCTTCTTCATTTGTGATATTGAATACAATGGTCAGGGTCGAAACAACCAGGGTCGAACCAAGCGTAATTTTTTTCTTCCTCCTCACAATTTAATTTATTATCACCTTAATTATTTCAGAGAATGGGAGGCCATCCAGCTGTCCATTGACCTTTCAGCCTTAAGACCTTGAGACTTTTTTGAGACAATATTTAATGCACCACATCATATACTCTATGGTGACTGGGTGAAGTCTAAATTTCCTAGTCATGTTAGTGATGTATGCGTAACAGTGTTATAAGAGACTAAACATAAAAATATAAAAAAACACAAGAGCACCCTTTAAAAAGGGCTGTCTCAGCATTTTTTGTGTATAGATATTAAAGAAAACAGTGATGTGTCTAACAGGCTTAGCCTCCCCCTCACCTCCCAAAATTCTGTCAAAGCCATAAATATAATTAACTAAAATATCAAATGAACCATGTGTGGCATTTTTTGCAATTGTATTGACTGAGTTATTTTAAATTTTGGACCAAACCTTTTACAGTTTGCACCAAACATTCTCCCATTTTTGACCAAACATCTTTTATTTTGGCTGCAAAACTTACCCAAAAATCTGCACTTTTGGATATCTACAACATAAAACCAAAAACCATTGGATATGGAGGTGAAGTTCTTATAATATCAGGGCCATGCGCACATGGGAGCCATTTTTAGAGCATTACAATTTTAAAATAGACCTTTATCTTTTTGCCCATGGCATGGGAAAAATCATTGAAAATTTTTGGAAATTCTCCTTGAATTTACAGGAATTTTTGTTGAAAATTTTCTTCAATTTCTGCAAAAATTTTATGAATTTTTAGGGAAATATCCATCAATTTTTGGAAAATCTCCTTCATTTCCTGAGAAATTTTCTGCATGTTTGTAAAATTTTCAATTTCCACAAAAATTCTTCACTTTCCAAGAAAGAACTGTCAATTTTGATAATTTTTCAGGAACTGTTGCCAAAATCGAACAAAATTTCAATTATATGTTAATAATATTACAATTTATCATCAAAATAAAAAACATGCATACAACAGTGGCCTCTAACTTCCTACAGGCTTCTGTCAGTGTCTGTCCTCCCTTATCTAAAACCGACCTCATTTTCCTCAAAAACGAAAAGCAAAGAAAGAAAGCAAAGATAGATAACAAGGTGATGTAGGTATTAATCAATTTATCATAAAATAGAATAAATACAATAAACAAAGTTGTCATAAATAATAGATTGGCCCCTGCTAAAAAGGAGAAAAAAGAACATCTGATTCCATATGCTATAATCAATAACAATCATCCATTGGTAATGATAAACTTAATCCCAAACATTATAAACAATACAAGAAATAATTATATCCTAATTTCCACGTTCCCTATGCTAAAATGAACGTAAATACTCCTTCTTGAAAAGATTGAAATGCTTTACCGCCAGACCACCAGATATTGATATACATTCACTAAGTCTAAACTGTTTCAAAGCTAAACTTAATGTAGCCTACTAAACTTTTAGGATGTTTGCTTAACCTGTAAGTTTGCAAAGCACCATTGAATGTTTATACAGTAAGTAATGTGCACTATACTATAAGTTTCCATTACCTTTACTTAAGCTATTCAGATTATTGATGATATTATTTCCTTCACTATCTCTTTATGACTCTTCAAAAAGATTTTGGTGTACAAATTTTGTTCTATTATGTTTCAGAAACAGTAAAAATATCTAAACTATACCTTTCTTTATATCACGTTTTGGACCTGGCTATTAAAATATCGGATTGGCACCGGAACTTATCGATTGCATTCCTCACATTGCCAATTTACATGATTTTTGCGAATAAAAACATTGCCATACATTTTTTAATTAGCATTGCTGAAGTTAATCATAGCGTCGTAACAATCTTAATAAATAGCACTTATTTTGAAGTCCATATTCTTGAACAATAATTCTCAAATAAAAGATGACGGATTTTGAGCATGGAGTTTACAATACTAGACCTGACTAGACCCCAAAAAATCCAGGTCCTTGCTTTCTGAAAGCAAATCTTGCCCATATCTGAACAAGGAGGTACTCTGGTTGAACAAGGAGGTACCTCCTTGATCCAAATCCCATCTCCCCCATTCCCATCCCTACTTCGGCTGCTTTTAAATGCATCATAAATTGCTTTACGGCATTAATTTCTAATAAATTTTTGATTTTTTTCAAATTTTCTATTTTGTATTATTAATTGTATGGTTTCCGGTTATAGGTCTTCGTTTTCTAGGTCTTGTGCCTTTGTTTTCCTGACTTCTTACTCCTGGGCAAAACCATTGCAGAGGAAAGGTGGGAAGGGAGGGGGGGGGGGGTGGGAAGGTGGCTGGGAAAGCCAAGTCAAGTTCTAAGGTCTGTGCATTAAGCATATTTGGTCTATTTCACAAGATCAAAAGAGCCTGGATGTCAGCAGAACAAAATATAGTTTTTCTTTGAAAGTAAAAAAAAGAAATTCTCAGATGAAAATATATGTACCTCAAACCGAGCCTTTGTAAAACATGGATCGAACCTAACCAGCCCAAACTGAGCCAGACCAACCCAAACCAAGCCAAACCGATCGAAATCGACCTAAACCAAGCCAAACCTGACTTAAAGAAGTGCAGATATTTCCGGGCAAAACGTTGTAACGTCTTTAACGTTTCTAATCCTCTCTCCCACTTTTCATTTTTTCAATCTTATCTATTCTTATTCTTGTCCGATATTTGTCTTAAAATTTCATGAAAATACACAAAAATTGTGACAAGCATTGTTTATTTCCTGACAGATTTTCTGTAATCGTCAATATATTTCAAATTATTACGAGGGTTAATGGCGCAGGGGCCAGTGAGACCTTCCCCAATATTTTGCAAACAATCCAATATTTTGCGAAAAATCCAATATTTTGCAAAAATCCAATAATTTGCAAAAATGACCATTGTTGTTATTCATACATATCCAATACAGTCTTGACCTACCCCCTCCCAGATCATTTTAAGTAGGTGAAGTCTTATTATAAACGAGATATATTCACAAGCACTTGGCAAGGATAAGTATATAGTCTTATTTAATGGTTTTCATACCATTTTTGTTAAAAAGATTAGGAAACTTTATTTATTTTGTATTGGATTAATATAGTGTGGTGGAAAATGTATAGTCTGATCAAAGAGCATCCACAAACTCTTTAGTCTGATTAACATGGGCGTATACCTATTTCAGTAGGTGTTTTTAGTCTGCAGTAGGTCAGTCATTTCAGTAGGTGTTCAAGTATTTAGTATATCTGTTTTAAAATAAACCTAAAAGTAGTCCTCTAATTTTGACCTTCATCCCATCCGTTTATGACTAAAAAACAGAAAAACTGAACACAAGAATGTAAAACATGTTATGTGTTGACATCATCTTTGATTGAAGAAAGACATTGTAACTTTGCTTTTATACTTCTTGCAGTTGAAAAGATTATAAAGAACAGGAGAAGCAAAGGACTTGTTTTCACTTATCTCATATTCAAGTTTAAAGCCCCTTTTTATTTGTGTAGAAATGACTGGTGAAGTAAGTCTACTATGGAAAGTTGGTGTCCTCCTAGCTTCCTCACAATCTTAACAAGTGTTAATATATCTTGGAGAAAGATTTATGGCTATTTCAATTATTTTTCCTTAAACATTTTAACTATAACTATAAATTGAATACCTGTACTAGATTCAGTTTTACTACTTTTCCGACATATCCCGTGGTTTTTAAGCCCCAAAATGCAGGACAAGATATAATAGAATATATACAGGCGTTGAGGAATTTGAGGCTATGACATCACACCTAGTCTGATTTAATTTAGCAGTTTCTACACAAATGATACCAAACTGAAAAACTTGAATATATCCCCTTAACGGAATAAGATTTTTTGAATGCTTTTTTCACTATTTTGTTTCTTTTGAAGTCCTCTTTCTTATAAGATAGACTTGCTAGACCTCTGAACTAATCCTTTAACATGACACTGCATAACTAACTTGACCACGAGTCACTGTTCGGCATTCAGACTCGTTGGTTTTTTTTTTCTTATTCATCTGATTGGATCTGATTGCCTGCAGTGGATCTGATCCCAAGGTCGCATTCAAGTGAGAACACACCCAAGATACTTGACCAATGGATCAATTGAAATCGCCCTTTGAATGAGTGGTATATAGCAGCAATGAAGCCGCATAAATAGAGGGGGGTCTTATCAATTCCCTGTTCTAATCATGATGGTTTACCAGTTGGGAAGAATTTTGTTACCACAGTAATTTTCACCAAAACAATGTCACAGTCTGCAAGTTCCTAATCTGCAAATTCCAGTCTGTAGTTTGCAAAATATTAAGACATTATGAGTAACTGGTATCCTAGATTGTTGGAATGCTATAGTATTTGTGTATATGAATGTGCATATATATGTTCATAGTATAAGAGATTTCTCTTGAATTTGAGTAAATATGTTTATGCAACCATAAATATTTGTTTATTGTCATTGTTTGCTACTGAACCTGTGCACACTGCTTTGTATGTATTTTTGTGAATTATTATCCAACCTGGCTCTGCATATCCTGTTTTTGATTATCTTGGCCCATTCTTTTAAATTTATTTTGTAATCCGAAACCAGTTGAATATTGCTCTCACGAGCAGCCGGGCAACACACTGAGTCATAGATGAGTTGAATTTTTTAAAGTTCTAAACTTAACATGGTTCTGTAAATTCGTCATTGTATTCCTTTCTTTCATCTTCATGACCAAATATTCTACCCGCTCGAGTCACTGACTCACCTGCTCCCGATTTCATAACATTCAACGCACAATTTTTTTTATTCAACCAATGATTTTTCCTGTTTTACCCACTAATTTCAGTTTGATCCATGATTTTCCTCATTCAATCCATCATAACTTCAACTTACTTAGTCTCTAAGTGTCCTCTTCCTAAAAATGTCTTTCAGCAAATCATAACCAATGTTTGTATTATATAATTTAAAGGCAACTTGCTTATTTTTACCCCAACTATATAAAGCTTCTAAAGCTGCAACATATAGAACTAATCAGTTTTGCATGGCTCCATAATATATTTTCCTTAGTATTTTATTAAATTAGAACGTATATTCCTATCTTACATAGATTGAGCTGTGCTTCAGAATTTGAATGTTAATATTCTGCTGCAGCTCATTTGACCAACTTCAATTATTATTTTTATGAAAATGAAAAAATTGGATTATAAGCAGTGATGTATTATGATTTTGGTGTGGGAGGTAGGGGGAGGGGGAGGTAATTATTGGAAAGGACTGTATCCAAAGGCATATAGAAAGCTGGGGTATGTTTTCCAAAATATTCCTCTCCTGGGTGGGGTAAACTAAAATTAGGAAATTATTAATATAAAATTGAAAAAAAAGAATACTTGTGATAAAATTGTTGGGAAATTATTTCAAATCATTGGAAATATTGGTAACATTTTTTCAAGTTTGTGTAACTTTTTTTTTCAAATTTGATGGAAACATTTCCTGAAAATGAAAGATAATTCCTGAAGTGGATGAACATTTACCGAAAATAAAATAAAATTGCCGGAAAATGAAGGAAATTGAAGACAATTTTCTGAGCATTGAAGAATATTTCCCCCCAAAAAAGAAGAAAATTAGCAAAAATGAAAGAAATTTATCTGAAAAAAATCAAATTAAAAAATATCGAAAGTGAAAGAATAATGAAAATTAAAAATTTTTCCTGAAAACTGAAGATTTTGTTTTACTAGGAACAAAGCCACAACCAAATTTGGATGATATTTTACCTTATTTAATCATTCTTTACAGTTTATTTTCTCTAATATGTAAAGCGGGTATATCCAGGTCACTATTTTCATTTTGCATACAAAATTTTACCAGGTTAGGGGTCAAATGTCCCCCCTGACCCCCAAATGAATACACCACTGATTATAAGCTTAATCAACAGATCGACAGGAGATCAATTAGTCAATTGATTTGCAATGCCTGTCCGAAGCCTGTGTCATCAGTTCTCCGCTAGCCACTGTCTGCTGATGATTAAATATGACAGACTGAATGATGACATATTGGTGAATTCACTTAATGAAGTTTTCTTTATTTATGAATTTTGACCACAGGAATAACTTAAGGTTCTTCCATGGATGAGGAGCTAGTAGGCTACATAGTCATATTTACTCGCATCGCTTTTGTCTGTCAGGTAATGAAGGGAATTACCTGAAAACTTCAGATGTTAAAGCTCTCAAACCTGCATTTTTTCTCCCAATTAAAATGGCAGAAGATTAAAAATATATTCAAATCTGTTGATAACTGAATAAGTGGCTGCCATTTGAACGTTAGTCTGTAAGTGGGGATTGAGGTAAAGTTTAATACAGTACAAACTACCCACTGAGTCTAGAGAACTTTCAAGAAATTATATTGCGCCTTTAGTAATTCAAACAGAATGGTAATAGGCCTATATACTTCATCTTATTCCGATATTGGAATTGTACTTTTTGTCTCAACAAAACTACAAAAATTGTATGAGTATCTTCTCACGGTCCAAAAACTATTTTGATGATTTGTATAATTAGTGTAAGTTTTGGTATAACATGGCAACATTTCCTGCAAATTGTGGAACAATTCCCAAAAATGAAGGAATTTCTCCAAAAATGAAGGAAATTAGCCCAAAATGTATGGAATTTCCCGTAAACTTCAGATGTTAAAACTATCATATCTGCATTTTTTCTCCAATTGATATGGCAGAAGATAAAATAAAAAAATGTAAATTTTTCTGTGAACAATAAACCTGGATGCAATGCAGATTAATTTGCATCATAAGGCCTTCAAATTTAGAAATAGAATATGAATAATTTACCGAATTGAATGAAAACAAATTTTGAGAAACAAACAAAGACGTATTCACAAACGTAAACAGATTTTGAGCCTTGGTGACTCACTTTCCAGAAGAAATAAAAGCAGTACAACTTTTAAGGGGTTAAGTTTACTTACATGTTTGTGTTTTTCAGAAGGCAATGGCTAGAATATTCTGGTAATAAAGCCTCTATCGATAAACAAGGTTTAATTTTTTTATTTTAGTGTAGGGAATTGCTTCGATTAGATATTAACTTTGATATGATTTTAGCAGGTACGTAGAAGGCAAAATCTGTCCCACGTGTATTATCATCAACCTTGGTATTCCTGCCATTCGGCTCTGATGGACATTACGTAATTTGGTCACAATGTGCTCCTAAATTCATTATATTCTTTGCAACATTAAATGAATAGAAATTTCAAAAAGGTTTTTCAGAAGGAGCTGTACTTCAAACAGTAAAGATCGATAGTTGTGTTAAACAAGGGATATACCATAGGTTAAACACTGTATATACGTGGGAGGCAGACTCCAGCAGTAAGATTTATCCTGTAGGCTAGTGAGTTTAAATATCGGCATGCGGATTAAGCACATATCTGTATTTCAATTCTTGTATAAACAAATTGGTAGGGGAATTGTAGATATGTAATGTGTTTAAAAAAATAAAAATTAAACTTTTGGATGTAGTGAGCAATGAAAGTGTAGCTAGACTTTTTTGCAGGGGGCCTGCAAAATCATACAAATTTCTGAATCCAAGCTCCACACCCACCCACTTCCCCATTACTGAATAATGAGAAAACAAACTTGGAAAATTTTTGAGGAAAAAGTTTAATATACTGAGCAAACATTCACTGAATTTGTTGAAAATTTTGAATAGGCATATAACAAACTTAAGACATTAAAGAAAAAGGTTGTATATATTGAAAAATCACATAAGAAATGGCTTTGCTTAAAAGCAGGAACACTCCGGCTGGCCCTGAAGCGGAGCAAGGCTGGTCGAAATAAAAGTGATCTATTTCTTTATTTCTCAAAGCACAAAACTGTGATCTGTTCAGCACTATACAAGCTGTTCAATGAGCCATGTGCTTGATTTCCACCCACTTGATTTCCACCCAACACAAAAGAGTTTTTATTAAAGAGAACAGCATCTTCCAAGGAGTATGAAATGTCCTTTGAAGCAAAGTTAAACTTGTGGAATGATGCATGTAATTTGTAGTTTCGAAAATGCAGAAAAGGTTTTTAAGCAGAATCTGTACTAATGAGTTTATCGTTTTTGTGTAAAGTTGGATATTTTGAGCAAAAGCTTTGGAGGATAAAGAGGGAAATGTATTAAAATCTAGACCCAATTTAGAAATTGGGTTTTCGCAAATTATGTGATCCTTTTCCCCACAATGGCTGGTATAACTGAATTCTAATAAGACTGAATGAAGAAAAAAAATACTGAATAATTTTCTATTTTTCAAATAAGAATCTGCACACAAATTTTGGTAGGGGGTCTTAGCGGATGGAAGATTTGGTACAGCCTGTGGATACCAAATTAGGGATGCTTATCCTTTACAGAAATGGCGAGCTTATATTGAATCTCTTTGATGAGTTCGCGATGGGCTTCGCAATTTTCTCTAAAGAACTCGCGGCTAGCTCGTCTCTCTTTTAACTCATCTCTCTGACGAGCTCATCTCGCTGATGATTTCATCGTGAGCTCGTCTCTTTGATGAGCTCGTCTCTCTGAACATCCTGTGTTTTCATTGTCTTACAGGAATAACACTTCCTCTAACTTGTGTGCATGATCGAATCTGGTATTATCAGCAAACTTCCATTTAGAGAGAGAGAGTTGAACACACAATTACAATGACAGGGTCGTCGCCTGCGTATTCGGTTATGATAGTACAAATGCTATCACGAAACGCTTAATACGACCCGGACGAGAACACAGGTACGACGTACGGACAGACATAACATCGACAACCAAGTCAATGTCCACGGCCTTTGATAACCAGTTGTGGTGCACTGGCGTGTCTACCCACCCCAGGATTGAACAAACTTCCATTTAAACACAGTGTTGCTTTTATAGCCATGGATCATTAAGATAGAAACAGAAAAGTGGTTTATAGCTCCATGGGTTAATACAGAAAGGGAATGGATTAAAGAGGGAAGGATTTGACCATGCTGAGACCAGTTAAAAGCAACATTGGGGATGAGTGATACAACATCATGGGACTGAATGCATGGCATAATGGAAGGGTTTTTGGTCAAGGAGGAGAGAGGAATCAGCATGAGGCAGGTGCAGGGGGTTGTAAGGATGACATGAGGAGTTGTGGGAGATAGTATCATTAAACATGTTTGGTTTTTGGGAAAGGATAACATCCAGTATCTAATTTGTTCATGTGGAAGAGAGGATGAGTATGGAAGAGTGTGTCATTTGATCAAGGGATACTGTAGCACCATGCACTAAGGTGTTGGTCAAAATAGAGAAATTATTGAGCTTGAGGAGAGCAATATTGCACAAGGTACACAAATGTTTTATTTAGCACAATTAAAACATTGCATGGGTAGTATAGTGCATCCCTCACTCAAGTTTTACATTGTGACAATTATCTTTTTTTTGAGTACACACCTGATCAACCTATAAAACTGGAAGTTGAATGATATATGTTTTACATGATGAACTTTCAGATATCATTTGATTTTATTTACAATTATTGTTTGGTCATATCCCTTTGGTTCTCATCTACATCAATATAGAAATAATTAGAAAGAGAATATTAAAGATAAAAGATTATCCACAGATTTCCCACAATGTGTTAATTTCTAAATATTTCTTACATGGGAGTTACACTTGAGTTTGTGTCTTCATATTTTTTATTTGAGACGTTGGCTTCAATTTGTGTTCTTACATGGAAAGTTTGTCCAATTGTTGATAGAGGTTGCGAAGAGCTTGTCAGATTGTTGACAAGCTCGTGGCGAGTTTGTCTAATTTTTGACGAGCTCGTCAGATTATTGATGAGCTCGTCAGATTATTGATGAACTCGTCACAAACTTGTCCAATTGTTGACGAGCTCATGGTGAGCTCGTTTATTTTTTGACGAGCTCGCTACCATCTCGTTTTTTGTTGACGAGCTGGCAACAAGCTCATCATATTATTGACGAGCTCGTCGTGAGTTCATTTTTCTGTAAGGGAACACTGCACACTTTTCCACATTAAACTGCATTTGCCATTTTGCATTCCATTTTAATAACTTAATATCTATACCAACTTGTACTACTTTTCTATCATCATCATTACAGGCTGGATATATACATTTAACTTTGTACCAGCATTGTGTAAATCAGATCTCAAGGTGAACCTATGAGCTGGCTTATCACCTACATAGACATGTGGGAATGAGATTGTCGTCACTTTGCTCTATCTAAATTACAACTATCTGGTATAGGCAAAGAAGTGCCTGTACCTCCTACACTACATGGCCCATCAGGGGGTCTTATATGATATACCCCATACTAGGGGTTAGGGGTCACAAGTTTTTGGAACTGGACAATATTTTGTAAGTTTTTGCATCTGTTCATATGTGTGCATATGCAACAATGAATTTTGTACTGCTTATAACTCAAAAAATGTAATGCACACATAAACCAAAACTGGTGAAAGGGTACCCTTGGCCCGGAACTTTGGTATCCAAGGTTTTGGGGTACAAAGGTATCTTTGCAAATTGCATAGGTGGGTAGGGTTTAACATTCTAACAAAATTTTTAAAATATTTGGGAGGTCAAAGGTCAAATAAGTGCTTTTTATGCAAAATTTTGCAGATTCTTAAACTCAAAAAGGACAAGACCTATACCAACCCTATGTTGTGCAATGACACATGATGAATTTTTGTCCCATATAAAGTCTGGGGTCAAAAGGTCAAAGGTCACAGAGCTATCGACCTTTCCTCCTATACTTATGGAATGGTACGTGTGTCATGAATATGAATGGTGTCATATACTGTAGTAGGGTACGATAAATGTGAAAATTTTCAGAAGTTTTTCAATGATTAACGGTTAAATATGTGATTTTAGGGGTAATTGTGTACTAATTTATACATTTTTGCGGCATTTTAAGCTTATAACTTAAACTCAAAAAGTACAAGACCTATACCAACCTTATGTTGAACCATGACACCTTGGTACATGAATTTGTGTCCCATAGATTCTAACTTTCAAAGATCAAAGGTCACAGAGCTATTGACCTTTTTGATCCTTTCCCTATAGTTATGATATGGTAAGGGTGATGTGAGCATGAATGGTGTCATACAGTAGGGTATGATAAATGTGAAAATAGAAGTTATTTCAGTGACCAAGGGTCAGAGATTAGATATGTGATTTTAGAGGGTAATTATGTACTAATTTGTACATTTTGCGGCATTTTAAGCTAAAAAAGTACAAGACCTATACAAGCCTTATGTTGTACCATGATACCTTGGTACATGAATTTGTGTCCCGTAGACTGGGGTCACAGAGCTATTGACCTTTTTTTCACCATTTCCCCCTATAGTGATGGAATGGTAAGTGTGACGTGAGCATGAATGATGTCATACAGTAAGGTGTGATAAATGTACACAATTTCAGAAGTTATACTGTACCAGTGATTATAAGGGTCAGTTGTCAGAGGTCAAGTATGTGTTATTATGGGGTAATTTAGTACTAATTTGTACATTTTCGCACCATTTTTGACTCAAAAAGTACACATTAACCAGCCCTTTGGGGTCAAAAGGTCAAAGGTCTGTTTGTATTCCCATAGGCAGTAATCCATCAAAATGCCTAAAGAAAGATAGCTAAACCTGTCACAACACCTGCTTGTACTAGAGCTGCATGAGGAAATAACCATCTTTAGGAGGAATGGTCCATCAATCATTCATGAGTTTTGCACAAAGTCCTCCCAAGCATGTAATGTATACTATATTTAGGCTCAGCCAAGGACTAATCTGATTCGCATCACTGAACAGCAGTTATGTGACTTGAGCCCGAGATATATGACCTATTGTGTACAGTGTAACATTAGCTGGTTGCTAACAAGTGAACTGTGAATAGACTATGAAGATGCTGTCAGTTAAGAAGGTATAGATTACCCCTGTGTTGTGTGTGGTGTAACAATAGCTGGTTGCTAGTCAATGAATTGTGAAGAGTCTCTCGGGTTGAATGGTGTTGATTACCCCTGATTTTGAGAAAATCGAAGGTGTGGGGTTGGAGGGGTCTAAGGACCAAAATTCTTAATGGCATGGGCAGTGCCATCCATCAAAAGTCACAGAGCTATAGTGACCCTCTTAGCTATTTCCCCCTGTATTCTGTATGTTTAAGGTGATGAGATCAGCAACTCCTTGGATTGCTGTCTTGTTTCGTTTGTATTTATGCATATTTTTTGTACGATGTATCAGTAGAAATACTGTAGAATTCCTACGGAAGCATAGAAGGGACATTAGGAATTTTTTTTTTCCTTTTTCCGAGATAATAAATTGTTTCCCCGAGATAAAAACTTGTTCCCCCAAGATAATAACTCGTTCCCTAAAGATAATAACTTGTTCCCCGAGATGATAACTCATTTCCTTGAGATGATAACTTGTTCCCCTGAGATGATAACTCATTCCCCGAGGTAATAATTTGTTCATCAGAGATAATAACTTGTTCCCCGAGATGATAACTCTTTCCCTGAGATAATAACTCGTTCCCCCGCGATAATAACCTGTTCCCTGAGATGATAACTCGTTCCCCCAGATAATAACTCTTTCCCTCGAGATAATAATTCATTCCCCCAAAATGATAGCTCATTCCCCTGAGATATTAACTCATTCCCACGCGATAATAATTCGTTTTCCTGTGATATAATAATTAGATTCCCCAACTGCCTGATAGACAGCATGTCCTGCAAGCTGAATGTAAGTTGCAACAATTACAGCCTACAACTTAAGATACAAAATACAGTAGGTGTATGAATTCATATCATATGTCACTAAGTCACTACATATTGCACTTTTTTTCAAGAAAATAGCAGCGAAAGTTAGTCAGCTCATGTGCCTGCGGGCTTAAGCCTGACTTTGCGGTAAGCCTAACATTAATGTTAATAAGGGGCTAACTAAACTTATGCCTACAACATGACCCAAAGCCTAATTTTGGACTTAGTTATCGTTGTCATCTGGCGTATCATCGGTAGATGACAATGACATTACTTCGTCTTTGTTTTTTATCAAAATGGTAGATTCATTGAGAGGTATAAAACTTGGTCAGAAATGTATTATTTTTAACAGTATCAAGAGTGAGGTTAATTGTGTTTGACTTTTGTGTCTCCTTTAAAGTGGTCCTGCCATGGGGGTCGGAACCTAGTTAAATATGTTATTGGGTTAATTGATTTGCAAAAATTTAAATGTTTCTGCACAAAACCCAATCGATTGCGAGAAAATCACAAAAGAGAAATGCATTTTTTGTCACCTTGACAAAAACAAACCAGATTAAGGCTCATAACGCAATGACGTCATTTTGGGAACGCCTGTATATAAACAATGCATTGATGCCACGTAAAACGTGTGTCCGCCATTGAAATTTTACAACTAGTATCGATAGCATCTCTCTGTTTGCTCTTCTAAAATATTACATTTTCCAAGCAAATATTAAACAAAATGCTGCAACATTGTGTAGTTGGAGGATGCAGTTTCTTAAACTAAATGTAGTTTATCAATGGCAAAAGGTATCAAAACGAGACAATTCTGGACCTGTTTTGTGCACTTGACATGAACCGGAGTTTTCGGGGCTTACCTGGTACAGTGTCATATTCAGCTCACGCCAGATTGTTACCCCTTTTCTGTTCGATTTTCACGGTCTCTGACATGAAATTTTCACTGTTTTGCGAGTAATAAAATTCAAATGAAAGAAAAAAATTAAGACTTAGTGAGATTCGAACCCATAACCTTTCGCTCAAAAGACGAAGCCGTAACCGACTGGGCTACTTAATTCATTAAAGACTTGTATAATTTGTTTTATATATTGTGTGAATATGATCAAAGAAAGAAAAATCGATCAAATAGAACAGAATTGTAATTATTGTGTCCATATGCCAAGCCGTTAAAAAGTAAACTCTCAAAATGTTCACAATTTCTACAAAAACTTTTAATTCAAGTGCAAAAACACAAACGGATTGTGTGAATGAACTATTCAGTTCACGTAGGCCTGTTGACTAAACGTCAAGTGACAGTGAACAATGATAAATAAAACTTTTTAATTTCCACTAGACGATAAAAGGAAAAAGTAGATGTTGTTACAAACACTTTAATTTGATTATGTTTAACAAAATTTTATTTGCGAAACAGTAAGAATATTATGCTGACTATGCAAGCTTTGTACTGTAGGACCGTGTAAGGGCCCATGTTAGGGTTGTAAGCCTGATCCTTCTTTCTTGACTGCAAACGGTTCAAATTCAAAAGGAACAACATATCTTCAATATGAGAATGTTCTTCATTTATTTCCAAATCATTTTTATCATAGTTTGAATTTGAAGATGACAAATTAAGACCTGAACAGCTGGAAAAACTTTCACAATGAGGCGCTATTTGTACGTGGTTAGTATATGTATATGGTATATGGACTTATTTCCAGGCTTTCTTGATAGATTATTGAATTTAGGGATATGAAAAACCTATAACAGGTCAAATCTAAACTTTTTTAGAAGGCATGGCAGGACCACTTTATTGATAATGGTTTTTGCTGTGAGTGTGAGTCTGACCAAGGCTTCGGAAGTTACACTGTTATCCATAGTATTACAGTCATTATGAGGTAAGATTTTAATTTTGGAAACCCAAAAATGCCATGGCTCTTACATACTAAAACATGTGCAATCAGATACCCCAGCATGAATATGGATTTAAATTTATACTCAAAGATCTAAAGTTGATTAATCGAAAAACAAATCATTTGAGGGAAGGCTTCTTCCTCGAGAGGACTACATGATATTAATTCTTAACCACACCTAAGATGAACTTTTGTAAGTGGAATCGTCACCACAAAAAGCATCCCCATTTTCACATAATCATTGAAACAGATATGAAGTTAAAATGTGATTGTAAATTTTTTACCAATTTTGTTATCATCTACCCTTGTTCTTATGATATCACCCTAAATATTGTCTTTGATTCTTTAATGCTAAAATAGATGGCATCTGTAGGCTGAATTAAAAAAATATTTTCTTAACAGTATTGATTATATTCATTTAATTCTTATGAGCAGCTTGCAGAACAAACTGGAATATTGTATTTTCTTTTTGAGAGATGTGGAGTTCCAGAGAGCTACTTAACAAAGTCAACATTGATAAGTTTTTTAATTAAATTTAATATTATTAAATTTAATATTATTATTATTATTATTATTATTATTATTATTATTATTATTATTATTATTATTATTATTAAATTTATTATTTATTAATATTATTATTATTATTATTATTATTATTATTATTATTATTATTATTATTATTATTATTATTATTATTATTATTATTATTATTATTAAATTATTAATTATTTATTATTATTATTATTATTATTATTATTATTATTATTATTATTATTATTATTATTATTATTATTATTATTATCATCATCATCATCATCATCATCATCAATCATTTTCATCATCAATATTATTATTATTATTATTATTATTATTATTATTATTATTATTAAATTTAATATTATTATTATTATTATTATTATTAATATTATTATTATTATTATTATTATTTATTATTATTATTATTATTATTATATTATTATTATTATTATTATTATTATTATTATTATTATTATTATTATTATTATTATTATTATTATTATTATTATCATCATCATCATCATCATCATCATCATCATCATCATCATCATCATTATTATTGATATTATTGATATTACTATTATTATCATTATTATTATTTGTATTATTATTTGTATTACTATTTTTATTATTATTTCAACAAATAAAAAGGTGGTTCGAATGATTAATACAAATCCTTAAAACAAAATCCAAATGAAAGCTTTTGAATACTGAAGCAGTTTGTCTGAAGCCTTGACCAACCCATGCTAGAAACTTTCTTGAGAGTTTGTACAGGTTCCACAGTCATTTGTGTTGAAAATATTGAAGTTCATTTCACACAGATTTGTGGCTTCATGATAAGACCTGTTGCCCTTACTTGTGGGCATATTCTTTACTTTCCCGAAAACTATGAAACTTTTCCTGACTTAAGAGCAGAGTTTAATAGTGTACTACTGTAACTGCAGGGGTCTGAGATTTTAGTTTAGTCTGACATGCTAGAGACATTTTGACTGAAGGCATTTTGGTATTTCGTTGGTAATGCTATAGCTGACTGTAGTTTAACAATTAACGTATAATGTTGATAACATTAGTGTTAAAGTTGTACGTCAGTTCAATCAGCAATCATGAATTCAATTCAAACAAGTCTTGTGTACTATAAAGAACAATAATATTCAGCAACAGATCAGTTTTACCATCTTTAGGGGTATTGGCTTTATTCACTTTCAACTGGTATATTAGTGTCTGGTTTTGATGGGACATGACCAGCATATTCAGTTCTGTTTTGATGGGACATAATCAGCATATTCACAGTTCTGTTTTGATGGGACATAACCAGCATATTCACAGTTCTGTTTTGATGGGACATAACCAGCATATTCACAGTTCTGTTTTGATGGGACATAACCAGCATATTCACAATTCTGTTTTGATGGGACATAGCCAGCATATTCACAGTTCTGTTTTGATGGGACATAACCAGCATATTCACAGTTCTGTTTTGATGGGACATACTGTAACCAGCATATCCACAGTTCTGTTTTGATGGGACATAACCAGCATATTCACAGTTCTGTTTTGATGGGACATAATATTCACAGTTCTGTTTTGATGGGACATAACCAGCATATTCACAGTTCTGTTTTGGTGGGACATAACCAACATATTCACAGTTCTGTTTTGATGGTACATAACCAGCATATTCACAGTTCTGTTTTGATGGGACATAACCAGCATATTCACAATTCTGTTTTAATGTGACATAACCAGCATATTCACAGTTCTTATTTGATGGGACATAACCAGCATATTCACAGTTCTGTTTTGATGGGACATATGTAACCAGCATATTCACAGTTCTGTTTTGATGGGACATAACCAGCATATTCACAGTTCTGTTTTGATATAACATAACCAGCATATTTACACTTCTTTTTATTATAGCAATACTTATAGCTACATGCATAGGTAGATTGACCAGGGTACTTGTACACCACAGGTACCTCTTCACTTTTTGAAAAATGACAAATATCCCCATTTAAAAATTAGAGATTCCCCAATAATTGATTATTTAATTCATATCTGTAGAGAAAAAAAACCTTGCTTTATGCAGTAGTTTTTGAGCATTGAAGAATATCTGTAACTTTTCCCCATTTTTCAACTTTTCCCTACTTAAAGAATATAAACTCACCACTGCTCTCATGATGCGTTTGGAAATATTAAGTGGTGTTATCAATATGGAATATAAAAATGGCCCCTTAATGGTCGTGCTCTCACACTTTTTTTTACTAATTTCAGTTTGCTACATGCTGTCAATGGATAATTCAAGCAATGAAAACACAAAACTGAAATTTATTAGTGTGAATCACCATATCTTCAAACAGATTGTGCACATAGACAGTGAGTAATATACATGTGGACATAGTAACATACATGTAACCATTTGCAAATGGTTTACTAAAGTATGATTAAAATAATAAATTTGTAGAACAGGTAGTCTTTTATGAAAATAATGGGATGTATTTCATGTATATTAAGGAGATGTATTCCACCAAGTAATCAGTGCCAGAAATTTTGGTTTTTGTAGCTTAATGAATTTTTCTGAGTTGTAACATAAGATTTTGCGACAACCTTTCTGAGTAATGACAAAAAGGTAATTGATCAGCAGTTTCAGAAACTATATGGTAGTTAGAATTATTTTTTTTAAGATGGCCATGTGCTTAGACATTTTTGCAAAATATTTTATTTATCAATTAGGTCTGACTGCAGCGATGAGTCTGATAGGGTAAACAATTAGAGAATTACTCTCCCATAGTTGTGGAAGAAAGCATGGAAGAGTAAGTTTGTATGCACTGCTGGAGTTATTGTTGGAGTTTTATTCTTAATAAACGTCAAGAGATCTGGAATCTTAAATTTCCTTCTTGGTGTGCTGTGTTTCTAAGTCTAGGCCGGCTTGGCTCATTACATTGGTGGCAACAGTGGGATCCTATTAGGATTCCATTTGTATTCCATTAAGATACAGTCAAAGACACTCAAAAAAAATAACACATCAGGAAAAGACAATTTAGCAATCATTTATTAAGAAATAGCCAGGAATCCACAGTTTTCACCTCAATGCTGTTGCGAACACATCATCAGGGATAGAAAATCATTGAGGAGTTCAGACTGGCAGCTGTATTGACCATAACAGAAGACTAGCCAGCCTATTAGGCTTGGTTAAGGTGATGGACTCTCAGCTGCCAGCCTGCACAACCTCACATAAGATTTTTTCATTTCACACCAGACTCACAGTTTCGTTTTCAGTGCTTTAGCAGCGTGTGCTGATAGTTGCAGTGACCAGTCAGAAACCTAGCCAGCCCAAATCTATTAGATTTGGCTTGGCTAAGGCGATGAGATCTTAGCTGCCAGTTTGCACAACCCATCACCAAGAGAAGTCTAATAGGGTAAACAGTAACAGAATTACTCTCCCGTAGTTGTGGAAGAAAGCATGGGAGAGTAAGATTGTATGCACTGTTGGAGTTATTGTTGGAGTTGTTCTTAATAAACATCAAGAGATCTTGTCATAGATATCCCTCTTGGTGTGCTGTGTTTTTAAGCCTAGGCCGGCTCGGTTTTTTACAATATCTTAGAAAACTCAAAAGATATTTTGAAGCTTGTTGTGCAAATGAAAATGTAAGTGCATCTTTCAGACAGAGCTCAAGTAATTTGAAATCATCTGCCCCTGCTACCCTTATTTCTGTGTATACTTCCCTCAATAAGCCCATTCTCTATACTAGCTTTGAATAGTCGAGCATACTGTCCTCCCGACAGTTCTAGTTACGTTTTTCATGAAGATTTTTTTCCCCTTAGTGGAGACAGTCAGAATTGCCAAGGTCATCTAGACAGCCAATTTCACACAACAACGTACAAACCACCTTTCTCTGACCTGAGCAAGGACACACATGCAATCCAATCACTAGGCGGTCATTTATTGCTTTTTGCATGAGTGCATTTTCAGTTGGAGCTTTATGTTACCACCATACACAACACAGTATAGCTTATGTGTATTGTCTTCATTATTAATAACTTGCAGGTTTTAACAAGGAACTACACATCGTATAACTTGTATTCTGTTTTTAATGCACACATCAAGGATGTATCTGTCGTGACCCTCAGGACGCAACAGGTCTAGTATTGTAAACTCTATGCTCAAAACCGCCGTCTTTTAATTGAGAACTATATTTTAAATTTTATTAAATGAAGAGAATATTGACTTCAAATTAAGTGCTATTTATTGAAGGTTGTATTTTACTGAATGGGTTACTACTAAGTATGCTACAATCAATTTCAGCAACGCTAATTGTAGAAATTTATGACGTTTTATATTTGCAAAAGTCATGTTAATTAGCAACGTTGAGGAATGTAAATGAAAACCTCTGGTGCCAATCCAATATTTTAATAGCCAGGTCCAAAAAGTGATATGAACAATGGTATATTAAGACATTTTTACTGTTTCAGAAACATAATAGAAAATGTTTATTACACCCAAAGATATTTTTTGAAGAGTCAAAATGAGATAGTGAAGGAGAATAATAATATTTCAAATTTGAAATGAACGAGGCTAGTCTCACCCGATGTAGTGAGATAAACGCCTCACTCGGTAGCATAAGGCACTATATGCTAGGCAATATTTGCAGTACTTGTGTAGCAGCCATGTAGTGGCTAAGCTATATAGCGTATAATATGGTCAGAATGTTGACTACACCGGATACGGTTCTGAATCTTAACGAGCTTAAGTTAACAGCTTAAGAAATTGTTAGCATCTATCTCGTACTCACTGTAATCTTGCAACCTGTCAAATTCAGCATGGGTAGAATCTATTTCAGGAGAACCAAGTTGCAGATGTCTTTATTTATTGTATCTATTCTATTTTCTAACGAATAAATCAAAATCTACATAACTTTGTTCTCTTTCTTTAAGGGTTGTGTCTAGCTTCTCGTTTTTGAGGGGGCTTAAGCTCCCCCTCCACCCCACCCCCCTCCCACCCAAAAAAAACAAAACAACTTAATGCCGTTTTCAGATCAATAATTACATAAAGAACGTTTGAAAACACTGAACTCAAGTTTTATTATACAACGCCATATCTTCACATAATGATAAGATATGATACAGTATATGAAATTTAAATGGCGCATTTTCTAGTTCAAAGAACTATTCAAATGCGCTTAACAATACTGAGAACCTTTTATAAATACTCAACTCGAAGTTTTGGGTAAATATATAAATAACCTATATTTATTGAAAGAAAATGTCATACAAATTATCAAAAAAGTTTAAATAAGGAGATAAAGTTTTACACAAGCAAGAAAAATCAAAACTTAATATGACATGAAATAAACAGTCCCTGTTAAAAGTTATAACTTAAACGATCATTTGACAAATGATTCTATGCGTTTAAATATTTGTGTTTGTACTTCTGACTGAGACAGAGTAACCTCTATTACATATATTTGTGCTCAAAAAGCAGTAAATCTGCATGTAAGCCAAAGGTTATGTTGCAATAAAAGAAGCCTTGTATTTCAGTGAAGACCTGAACAAGTCTCTCTATGGCCAGATGGCTTACAATGCACGTTTAGAAGTATAATGTAATGCACACACATCATAGTTTCGTCATCTGCATCGTATCAGCAATCATTATATTCACAGGCTGTGTCTGATATATTCAGAGAATGATAAGATAATGTTCCATGTTTATGTTGCAAAAAGATTCCATTTACCAGGATTTGTTGCTTTTATCACGTTTACGGACGGGGGGACGAGGGCCGCATCCCCGTTGCATTCGGGCAACATAGGCATACTATATGCAATTTTTTCGGGCAATTAGATTAAGTAATTAGAAACAGGAGAATTAAAAATTAAGATTAAACTTTTTTTAATAATTCAAAACATCATGCATGTTGGACAGATGTGTCCGTGTTTATCATTAAGTTTTACTTCATAATATATGCATGGCGGGAGTAAATTGTTTCAAAGTTTCGTTGTTGACAGCATTGACCATTTCAGTAATACGTGTGAAATATCTGATAAGGAAGTAACACACCAGCACCACGAAACTTCAGTTTTTGCATGCATGTACAAACATGCAGTGGCATAGCTAAAGTGGAGTGGAGGAGGGGGCGGCGTAGTAATTTCCCCCGGAAATTTCCAACAAGTCGGAACATTACCACAACATAATACTCAGTATATGTGATTGTTTTTGTAATGCTGATGAAAGAGATCTGTCTTTTAGACTTCAGTTATATACCAGCCATCTTGGATTTATTTATGGTTTTTCCCCCCTGCAATTTTTTTAGCTACGCCACTGCAAACATGTATGAATTTCTGCGAATTTTCGGGCAAAAGTGCTCAGCCCTCCCAGTGAAAATAGTCCTGTATGCACATGTAAGAGAAAAATAATCTTAAATAGCTTTTTATTAAACTTGTAATTCCTTCAAAATTTAAAAAAATAAAGGATTAAAGGGTTAATGAATAACGTGCATATGCGTTAGGTACAGGATAATGCATAGATGCTGGTTGCACCGATATTGCTGCATGCACTCGTGCTACGCATGCCCTTGCATCACTCAATCTTTGCCCAGCCTTCCAGAAGCTTCAACACAAAATGTACTCATTACAGCATTGAGAAAGAACATAAAATGTTCACCTTCTTGTCGCCGTACCAAGATCTTACTCTTATGCTTATTCTCAGTGTAAAATATTTTGTATCTGTTTAACTGTAAAGTTTTTATCTTTTATTTTTATTTCATATAAACACAGTGATTCCTTGCGCTGCCGAAGACATATCCCAGAGAGAAAGCATAGTCTATATGACTAATATTATAGCACTAATAGGGTTCCCTGAATTAAAAATGTTAAATTCTTAAAACGTAATTAGGCCTATAAGCTCGAGCTAATATGATGGTATTTATTAGTTGTATTTCTATAAAAATTGTAACTAATGTTTTTCTCGCTGTCATGGCAATGGCGGCACCCCCTTCCCTCCCCCTTTATGCAGTTGGCTGGATACCCATCTCAGTCGGGCAGAGAATCATGTCCCACTCGGCTATATACCTGAATCATGATGATGAATATATGATACTTGCAGGCACCGATCTTACATAGTCAGGCAGAGATGTCAAATTCACTTTTTAAATCAGTAATTTATCGGAATCATGACGGACTCTGCTGGATTTCCCCATAGTTAAAGAAAATTTATCAAAAATTTAAAAAAACTGCCCGGAAATGGAAGAAAATGTTCTGGAAGATTGGCCAAAAAGTTTGCAAAAACTTACCAAAAAAACAAACCTGCCCAAATGAAAGAAATTTTCCGAAAAATCTACCTGGAAATGAAGGGAATTGTCCGGAATTGAAGGTTATTTTCCGAAGGGTTCCCCCCTCCCCCTCCCCCTCCACTTTCTTTCTCCAAAGCCAGATACACTACTCAAAAATAATTGTTTATTCACAGATTCATTGCGTATCTTTCCTTCGTAATAGACATTTGAGTCGGGAAAAAGTCACCACCCCCTCCCTTCCCCGAATAAGATGGTCCGGTATGGCCATGATCTTATACATTAAAAACATGCACCCTGACATTGAATACTAGTATCTCAAATCTATCTTTGCTTTTCTCTTAAAGGAATATTCCCATGGATTTTTGTTTTCTCATATTTGATCGAGAAAATGTTTAGAAAAAAAGTGGTGACAAAATAATGTTGATATCTTATTTCGGTTAAAAGTTATAATAATTTAAAAAGTAGAAAATTATTGTTGAAAATGTCGTGTACAGTATATGACCTTTAGCTTGATGATGTCACAGAGGCATATTCCATCACAATTCTGATGTATTTCTTTATATATTTAATCACATTTTTTACGTTATCAAACAAACTTTTTTTTGGTTAATTGTACAGATAGAGTGAAATATATAAGTGACAAGAAAACATTTTCTTATTTCTTCAGGTATATCCCAATTTCAATTAAAAAAAAAATCCAAATCATTTTTAAAGAAAAACAAAAGACTCTTTAAATGAAATTGCCAATACGTTATCACAGATGTTACCAATGTACCACGTTTTTTCCAAAATAAAAAATCTTTAAGGTTTTATAATTTCTAAACTGAATAAGATATTAACATAGTTTTTCCACCTCTTTGTTGCTAAACAATTTTTCTATTAAACATGAAAAACCGAAAATCCATGGGAATATTCCTTTATATCAAGTGAAATTAAGTTATGCAACTTTTTCTATGAAGACATGTACCAGTCTGCGTAACTGCACAGCCATTGGATTCCTACACTACATTTAAACACATGATGGGAGTGAACGTAATCTTTAAATCATGCACAATGCACCTTGAATATAATTTTGCTTTTGAAAATAAATGTACAATTATGTTTTTGTAAATGCATAATAGTTTCAAAAGTTTGTTAAATCGGTGTGAAAACCCTGAAGACCACTTGAGGTATCTTTTGATATACTCCTATGTACATGATAGACAGGTCTTCAAAGTCTATCTGACAACTCAGGCCCCAGTCTCAAAAAACAGGCACCTACTTATGTTCGATTGCATGGTTGGACTATACTGATCGGGGATGTTATCTATGAAAACGCTTAGTAGGAGACATCAGAGGGAAGAATGTAACCTGTTAACAAAAATGGTAATGGGAATCATTTTCATTTTTTGCGATGGAAGGGATAACCTCAGGCCTAAATATTTTTCGGGTAGGGGAGAGGAGCTGCGTGGGGTAATGATGATTCTTTATCTTGGAAGCTTTTATACATGTAGCTGGTCAAATTGGGACAATATTTCTGATAACCTACTGCTTTTTTGAAAGTTCCTTGTTTTCAACATAACCGTTCTACATGTTCTATACAGGGCCTTAATTCTCATCTGGATAGTTTGTGTGTGGAGGGGGGGGGAAACATGGCTTGTTGAAAAAAAAAGGTGGGAGACAGCAGGCAAATTTTCCACAAAACATACTGAAGTTTTCAAATTTACTGAAAAGCCATAGCCTTCCCCCCCCTTCTTCCGCCCTGATGATACTTTTTTTACCATGAGATAATTCTTAGTCACGGTTGATGTACATTTTTGAAAAATTTCATTCAATTTTTGTGAAATCTCTTTTAATCTTTGAGAAATTTTCTTCATTCTCGCGCATTTTTCAAAAAATCTCTTTCATTTTGAGGCAATTTTTCTTTGATTTTCGGTAAATTTTTTTCAATTTTGGAGAAATTTCATTCATTGTTTGGATATCTCTTTCAATTTGAGGGAAATTTCTTTCATTCTTGTGCCATTTTCTCAGGTTTTTGCGAAGTTTCTTTCATTCTCATGCAATTTTCTTCAATTTTTTGAAAATTTTCTTCATCTTAGGGAATTGTTTTTAAAGGATTTTCGTTGTATTTTTTTCTTTAATTTTTGGGAAATTTCCTTCAATGTTTGGGATATCTCTTTAAATTCCAATCATCGGGAAAACTACAGGCCTATTTTTTTGGTTTGATATCGTTAAGTCCCTGGAAAATTTGATGTTTTAATCTCACCTGAATGATTGCCATGAAGCAAAACTGACAAATATTTCTATCCAGAAATCCTCCATTGTATTGTCCTGTCTCTTCAAGGGTTTGCAGAAGTTGTATCCAAAAATGTGTACACTCCTTCCACAAGAAACTCCACCAACGCTTTATTTTCTGTTTTGATGTACTTGCTCCTGCCATAAATGCTCGTCTCTGCCATTTCTTTGCAAAAAAGTTTGGAAGTCCTGAACTCGAAAATTCTCTGTACCTTTATCCCCCCTAACTATTAAAGGACAACAACTGAGCTTTTTCACGGCTTCAAGATAGTATCTACCAATTATTTGTGGATCGCTATTTGTGTGATAAACGTTAAGCCAAATAATTTTGCTTGAAAATCCACACATGCCTCCATTTATGCAAAGACCATATGGTTTAAGTTTATCATACCATCCAGATGCCAGATGAAATTAGGGCCTAATGCGAAATACGATCGCCTTTGAAGACACCTTAATCTCTTGAGTTCAACCCCTTCTGGGTCTATTTCTTTCAGAAACAATTGGACATTGTTCATTCTAGTCCATATGTCAGCTTCATTTACACCGTGCGTACATTATGCGATATCTATTCAAGTGAGTTGATGTTTGTAACTGTTTTTGAATGAAATCGATGATGATTGCTAAGCAACTATATGACCTACGACTTAACGGTAATTGTTTTAATAGCCTTGTCCATCGCCTTTTACCGATTGTTATCCTGTGCTCCCATCTCCAAAAGGCCAACAATAGCCCGATATTTCAGTCCAAGATGAATGTAATAGCTGACTGCGTGATCTCTGATGAGCTTAGCCATAGTTCATTAGCATTGTAACATTCACAAATTGCATGTATGCATGCACAGGCGTATGTAGGCTTATTATCACAGGGGAACGAATTATTATCTTGGGGGAACGAGTTAATATCTAGAGGGAATGAGTTATTATTTTGGGGGAATGAGTTAGTATCTCGGGGAACGAGTTATTATCTCGGGGGGAACGAGTTATTATCTCGCGGGAATGAGTTATCATCTTGGGGGAACGAGTTATCATCTCGGGGGAACGACTTATCATCTCGGGGGAATGAGTTATTATCTCGGGGAAGGAGTTATTATCTCGTGGGAACGAGTTATTATCTCGGGGGGAATTAATTCCTCGTGTCCCTTCCATGCTGTAAATTCCGATCAAGGCTGTGAAGATTAAATATTTGACAGTACATATATGTGTACTAGCTGTAGTTGCATAGAAAGTAATGCATACTGAGTGATCAAATCAATCCTTTAGTTCTCTTTTAAGCATAGCATTATTTTTCTCTATTCAGGTCTGTTATAGCAAACTCAAATTGTACATGATCACAACAAACTTAGAAGGTCTATCATCATGACTGAAATCAAGGTTGTAGGTGAGCAGGAATTTGAGAATGACCAAGCAGCCAGTAGAAAAACAAAAAATAGTAAGATCTTCAAAGAAGGAGAAATCTGCAAACCTGAATGGAGCAAAGCAACTGCACAGTATAATGACACAGATACCCATCTGACAATCATGGGAAAGCCAGTAATGGAGCGATGGGAAACTCCTTATATGCACAAACTAGCTGAGGTTGCATCATCAAAAGGTAGGATCATATTGCTTTTTGGTGAGCATGCGAAGCATAATGCGAACCTATGTAAAGCAAATTTTGTCCATCCCTCCGTCCATGGCTGTCCACATTTTTTCCTGAGATTTTCTCAGAAATGTTAGTTTTTTTAGAATTCCTCAGAAAATGTTAAAAGTTTTCTCAGAGTTCCTCAGAAGAGTTCTTCAGATATCCTTATGAAAGCTTAGAATTTCCTTACAAAATGTTAAAGTTTTTTAGAGACACTTAAGACAAGATTAAAGACTTACATGAGGAAATAACTGTCTTTAGGAGGAATGGCCCATCAATCATTCATAAGTTTTGCAAAAAGTCCTGCCAAGCATATAATGTATATTTATATTTAGGCTCAGCCAAGGACTAATCTTATTTGCTTAACTGAGCAGCAGTTATGTGGTTTGAGCCCCAGATGAAGGACCTATTGTGTACAGTGTAACAGTAGGTGGTTGCTAACAAGTGAACTGAATAAACTATGAAGATGCTGTCAGTTAAGAAGGTATAGATTACCCCTGTTGTGTGGTGGTGTAACAATAGCTGGTTGCTAGTCAATAAAATTTGAAGAGTGTCTCGTGTTGAATGGTGTGAATTACCCCTGATTTTGCGGAAATCAAGGGTGTCGGGTTGGAGGGGGTCTAAGGGCTTAAAATTCTTAATGAGGTTCCTTAAAAACTCTGTAAAACATTTGATATTTCCTTAGAAGATAACTGTAAAATGATATTATTTGTTCTTCATGCGTCTCTCTCGTAGCACTGGAAATTCAAAATTCTTCAAAGTTGTTGGGCACCAATGGTTTGTATCAGGCATGATTATTAAACTCTGCCTTTATTATTGTGGTTATTTGCATAATGCTGCTACAGTATATCAACTGACCAGACTTTTGACTTAGTATGCTCAGTCAGGGAGTGTGACAGGATGTGACTGTATATGGACATAGGGAGGGATGCCATGTGAGACATGGATGGGGGCCATCATGAAGCAATATCTTTCCTTAGGAGAAATGGACGGTCAATCATTCACAGTTAATGCACATTATTACCTCAGAAATTAAGATACACAGCTATTTTACCACCAGTTTGAAAACAAACTTCCTCCCACTAAAACACCTAACACGGATGAGTGATTTCAATCACAAAAGTGCCTTGATTATTCAGCTCTGGCTTTGTGTAATCTTATACACACAAAATAGCCTTGGGCTACTTGGCTGTGGTATGCATTGTTGGCAAATAATCATTGTTTAGAGTGGAAACAATACACTGAACAGGAAGTTGGGTTGGTAATTGTCATACCTGAGTTTTCAGGATTAACTCAGGTGTCCGGTGCAAGTAGGCTTAAAGAGAAACTTTTCAGCATGATGCAGGACATGATATAATACATACAATGTGGTATACACCAAGAGCTATATCAGGCATTATTTGACTCTGCCTTTTTTTCTTATTCAACAAGTCATTTGCTTATAAGTTATTATATGAACTGACACTTTCATACATAGTAAGCTCAATCAGGAACTCGGTGATAGCTAGGATAAGACTTCTTATGGAACCTATGGGATGTCATGTGGGACATGGGGTGGGATGCAATGTGGGACATGAGAATGGGATGCCATGTGGGGAGGGTTGAATGCTATGTAGGATATATGGTGGAATGCCAAGTGAGACATAGAGTGGGATGGTATGTTATGTGGGACATGGGGTGGGTTGCCATGTGGGACATGGGTTGGGATGCTACAAGTAACAGAGTGTGACATAGATTGGGATGTCATGTGTGACATCAGGTAGGAGGCTATGTGGGACATAAGCGGGGAGCCATGGGGAAGTGGGATGTAATGCCATGTGGGACATAAAGTAGGATGTTATTGGGACATCAGGAGGGATACCATGTGGAACATATGGTGGGATCCAATGTGGAACATAAGGTGGGACATCAGGTGGGAAGCCACTGATGCAGGACATGGTAGAATGCCATGGGGACAGGGATGTGGGACACAGGGAGGGATGCCATGTGGGACATAGGGAGGGATGTTATGTGGTACATATGGGTGAATTAATGTGGGACGTACATGTAGGGCGGGATCTATTTGGGACATAGGGTGGAATGCCATGTGGGACATATGGTGGAATGCCATGAGACATACTATATGGTGAAATGCCATGTGGAAGGTATAGTGGGATGCCATGTGGACATGGGATGGGATGTCATGTGGGACATGGGGTGGGATGTCATTTGGCACATGGGATGGGATCATGTGGGACATAGGGTGGGATGCCATGTGGGTCATAGGATGGGATGCCATGTGGGACATATGGTAGAATGCCATGTGGGACATTGGATGTGATGTCATGGAGGCTACGGGGTGGGTTGCCATGTGAAAGATATGGTGGAATGCCGTGTGGGACAAGCGATGGGATGTCATATGGGATATGGGGTGGGATGCCACGCGGGATTTAGTGTGAGATGCCATTTTTATAATTGGCCAGGTCATATGATATGGGTGTCAATTTGCATGGGCATGCGAACCATGACGGTATTTACCATTCTAGTTTAGATTGGAAGGTTAGCCTATTGTACATTGTGTGTTAATTAATTTTCCATAAGTTTGCTCAACTTGTCAGATGTTACTTCTTCCAGACAAAACTACCTCTGGTCAATGTCCCAATTGTAAGAGTGCTTTAACTGAAAATGACATCAATTGAAATACCCATGATTCAACAGATTTGAATATGATGAATGATTACAACCATATACCTTTTTGCTTATTGTTGACAAAGGATGTCAACTTCTGGATGATGTAATAATTAAGTTACCATCTAAAAGCGAACAATATCACTGGAAGCAAGCTCAATACAATCTCCTGCATGGATGGATGCCTACTAAGTATATTTCAAACATTAAGAAGAAATGAAAGAATTGTGGATTTTAGTACAAGGCAATGCAAATTGAAGGTGATTGCTTTATAATAAAAATCAAATCTTGCATATATATATACAGCACTGGTCACTGACTGGTGTTTCTTAAAAAAAATGCAAAAGAAGTATAAGTGTGCTATCCTTTCTGGTGTTAAGGTTTTATTTACTTGTCAAAAAAGATCACTTCAAGTTCATAACAAAATTTTCTGTTTATAAGCCTTGACATTTCAAGTGTTGTATTTTATATAAAATCACACTGGTTATAATGATGTTACAGAATGTTTATTCACCCACATATTGAGAAAGAGAAACTCCATCTAGTCTTTTAGTGATGAAATTCTTTTTGCAGAATTTGTTGTATTTTTTTTTTTAAGGATTTCAAGAACTCATGAATTTGTTGTCATTTTAGAACAATGTATTTGTTGTATGTATACTTCTAACTTGACTCTTGTTTATATGAACTTTTGTAGGGTTTCATTTTCAAAATGGAAGCATGCACATTGACATGTGACCCACCTTTAGAGTAATAAAGGTGGAAGGAAAATCTGATTGAGTTTCTCCTGAATTTTTGTGACGTAAATTTATATTAGGTTTATCAAGAATTATAGAAATGATGATTCATTCCAAGTATATGCATTCTCTTTAAACCTTTTCTCACCTCTAATAATTCTTTGGCACAATTGATGAAAACTTAAGACTTAATTATTGCTTTTAATGCAAACATAATTGTGACGAGCTCGTTTTGTCTCTTTTAACACTGTTACGCATACATCACTAACATATAAGAAAAGTTAGACTTCACCCAGTTACCATGGAGTATGATGTGTTGCATTACATATTGTCTCAAGTTTTGAAGGCGGGGTAGGTGATGAGGTGGGGATATTTAGGGGGCTGGAGTGGGATGGGGAATGGAGTTGGGATGGGTGGGTTGGGGTAGGGCTGAAGA
Source organism: Chiridota heheva (assembly GCA_020152595.1). Taxonomy (NCBI): domain Eukaryota; kingdom Metazoa; phylum Echinodermata; class Holothuroidea; order Apodida; family Chiridotidae; genus Chiridota; species Chiridota heheva. The sequence continues at coordinate 417,639 of JAIGNY010004586.1, read as the reverse complement.
AGTAAAAATGAAGAAAATAAAAGACACCATCACATTCATATTAAACCCTGCACTAACTCCCGACCATATCGGTCACCTCTCAATGGTGGGGGAGGGGGTAAGTTCCATCACTGACGCTGCTGTTATTCGCGGAAAATTGTTCATTTTCTGTCAATTTGTTGACAAATTTGACCACAATAACAATTTCAAATTATATTATCAAATATTTCTTCAATTTTTCGGGCAATTTCCTTCATTTTAAGACGATTTTAAGGAACCTTATATCAATTTAATATTTTCACTAAATTTTCAAGTAATTTTACCAAATATTCCATCAATATGACCAAATGTTTAATTCGTTCACAAATTTATCTGTCAACCTGCTCCCCCCCCCCCCCTCCCCCTTCCCTCCCATTCTCCGGTCTCCGCGTTCCCTGTGCTTTGACTATGGTACATGGATGTTTCCGCCAAACTCTTGGCAGGTAAAAGAGAATATATATGTTACTATGTGAATAAAGAGCCAAATATGTATTCATTGTTTGTAGAAGCTACCTGAGGGGGCTCCAAATTAAAGGAACTCAGTAATAAAATTTGGGTAGTGTGCACACTATTTTCAAACATTAGTTGAGCTGCTCCTTAAAGTTTCAAACAGTTAGACCCGACCTGATACATAAGCAGGTTGGGTCAGACTTTTCCTCTTTATTTTCTTTATTCTGAAAACCTTAGTTGTTGTGGAAGTTGATGCAGAGTATCATATTAGCAATGGATGAAGTCCTTATTGTGTGGTTATTTTAATTAGGATAAAGTGGTCTCACTATTTGCTACAGTAAGTTTGTGGTTATGATTTGCTGAAACAAATTTTTAAGGAGAAAGACAAGTCATGAAGTGTCATTGGAAATCATGAACAAAATTAAAATTACAAAATCATATTGGAACATTTTACTGATATATCGGAACATTATAATTGTTGATTGCACAGTTCGAACGTGATTTGAAAAATATTCTGAGACCTTTGTAAATCCTTGTTTTCCTTTTAAGGAGAAAGGGATGCCTAAAGCTCTGCCGGACAAAATGAAATTACATGTTGATATTGCTAACCTCTGTACATTGTAATCAGGGGTGTCAGAATGACCTCGTGGCAATTAGGGAGCAGTAAATCCAGCGAGGCCACTTTCTTGATTTCCGATTTCTAATGACAGAATGAGGATCTAATCTTTTTATTAACAAATTTTTGCCTCGACGGCCCATTTGCCTAGACAGCCCATTTGCCTCGACTGCCCATTTGCCTATGCAAAAAAAATGAAACTGAAAACTCCAGTATCTGCCAGAAGATTTCTGAAATTTGTTTGTTTTTAATTTAATCTCATATTGAATAAAAAGCGATGAAGAAAAGATCATTAAATTAAACATTGCATAAGCAGGTAAGGTACAGCGTAGTTACAAATTTTGCCACAACTGTTCAACTGCTCAATAAACCATGAAAAGTAAGGTACCCAGTGGCGTGGTGGTGGAACTTCCCCCAGTAAATCTTTCCAAAAGAATGTCGAATGCTCACAGGGTGCAAAAATTGTCCTGATAAAATATTTTTTCTCTAAGAGACCTACTAAAAACACACATTGTAGTCAATGCGATCCCACAGGCTATACATTTGAACATTCGTTCTGAGTGTGGAATTGACACGATTTTAAGCAATCAGATACCAACCTAAAATCACGTCAAAAAATACTAAGCTTCCAGGGGTTTCGCCCACTGGGTGCCTATACCAGGACTTTGACCCTGGCAACCTGTATTGGTACAAAAGTAACTGATATAAAGCAATTTTTTGCTACTTCCATGCTGCAATTTTCTTCCCAAATCACGAGAAATGCAGAGCATCCTAAGGGTTTTGCCCCCAGATTTGGCACGATTTGGAACAAATATTTTGTTATGAAAATCACGAGAAACGTACGACTTTTGCGAGCTTTGCTCGAGGTCCCAATCTAGATTTGACAATAAGCAATTCTTTGCTACCAAAATCACAATTTTTGTCAAATTTGGTTCAATTTCCTTCATTTTCGGGAAAATTTCTTTTTGGTGAAGTTGCTATCAATTTTCTGGAAATTTCTTTTAGTTTTCGAAAAATATCCTTCATGTTGGTAAAATTTGCTTCATTTTGTGAGATTTGCTTGACATTTTGTGTAATTTCCTTTCATTTTAGGGAAGCTTTGACTGTTTGATCAATGGGCCTATTAAATAACAATGGAGAAAATAATTTCATGCCTCCATAAGCCCACAGACGACTAACGTGCAAAGGCCACTTGAATATTCATATTACCCTGAAAATTGCAATACCTTTGTATGATGTTGGGGATTTTATGTGCCTTCTGGTACAAATGAACATTTTCTATGGAGATATCGAAACGATAATTATTCGAATGAACAATAATAAAAAACTTGCTCCGAGGCCCCAGTATAGGGCGAAGCCCCAGTATAGGGCAAAGCCCCAGTATAGGGCGAAGCCCCAGTATAGGGCAAAGCCCCAGTATAGGGCAAAGCCCCAGTATGGGGCAAAGCCTAAATATGGGGCAAAGCCCCAGTATAGGACGAAGCCCCAGTATAGGGCGAAGCCCCAGTAAGCTTGCGAATTTTAACCGTCTTTCTAAGCTCTAAAATGTTCCTTTATTTTCAGGGGAAGATCCATATCAACTGATCAAGGAGATTTGGTCCAAAAGTTTGCTGACGACTCATTTGTCCCCTTCCTCATTTATCGCCACTCTCTGTCTTAAATTACCCTTTTGAAATAACTTTATTTTGACAGAGACTTGATGCCATCATTGCATTACCAGTGTACAGTGGTTTGATATAACTCGAGCAGGGAATTGTCATTTAGCTGTTTAGAGTCAGAGAGTATGACCGTGTGTGTTATAGTAGAGTATTTTGACAACCTTAAATCAACAAGGAAGAAATCGCCTAAGTTATATGCATGTCTCTCATTATAATCTGTAGATAGAATACTGTTAGTAAGCCCAAAACACCAACTTGAAGTAACGTAATGTGACACTTCATTTTTAGAAAGGGGCATTTTTCCTATAAGGACACATTCCTTCCGTACTTGGGACTGACAAAAGTCACCATTTCCTACTATTGGAGCAGTAGTTGAAGGGCACATTTCATTTTCAAAAGGGCCATATACTTTTTGTCATTTTTCAGAAAAGGCCTAATCGGGAAATAAACTCTTAAGGTTTATTATTGCCCAAATAATTTGGTAATGAATTTCCCCCTAGTGAGTTTTTAATTTTCGTTCCAGAAAAATTTCTCTGATTTTTGAAAATTTCTTTCATTTCCTTCATGTTGGGGAAATTGTTCAAGCAATTAGATCCAGTTCAGGACAATTTCTTCAATTTTCAGAAAATTTTCTATAGTTTCATTTTCGGGACATTTTACACGATTTTTGGAACATTTCCAAATGTTTATACGGAAGTTTGCAATATGCTTTACCAAAATTTGCTTCATTTCTACAATTGCATCTGTGCATAGGCCTATTAACAAGAAATAAAATCCTTTCGTTCCAAGTGGAGAAGATTTACGAGCTCGTTTTTATGTAACGAGCCCATTTTGGCAAATTTTACGAGCTTGTAAAGGTTTCAATTGGAAGCCAATTTACTAATCAGCTCGTTTCTGAAAACTACGAGCTTGCTTTTATTGCGAGCTTCTTTTCAGTGAAAATAACGAGCTCATTAATACTAGCTCGTTTTATTTATGAGCTCACTTTTATTACGAGCTTACTTAAATACGAGCATGCTTTCATTACGATCTTGCTTCTATTACGAGCTCATTTTGGCAAAATTTATGAGCTCATAAAGGTTCCAATTGGGAGCTAGTTTTTAAGCTCGTTGCTAGCTCATAACGAGCTCACTTTTTTAAGCCTTCTGACGAGCTTAAAACAAGCTCGTCATTTTTGTCTCCTTGAAATATTCGAACAAGTACTGTCGGAGATCAAATTGTTTTAGTGATATACTCCTTCACACTTCAAACACAAAATGAATCATTGCAGTGCTATCAGGGTAAAATATTTACATAACATGAAAATATATAGGATTTTAAGACACTTTCAATGCTCATAGAGCCCATTCCAGTGAAGGAAGTTCACTGACGAAACCATAAGTGGGATTTGCCCACCGAACGTGTGTGTGCACATGTGTGTGTGGTGGAGTGGGGTCGGCAAATCTAAAATACAAAAAATCACCATACAAAAGATATAAATATAAAAAAAAGTGGGGGTGGGGAGAATGGCTTGCTAGTTCCTCACAAATCATGCCTTTGAATAAAACCGGCTGAATTTAGCTGAGCTGAAGTAACAAAGGCTTATAGGGTGTGTGTTAAAAAGAAATCTTTTCTATATCAGCATGTGCTAAAATATTTAGTCGAGTTGGAATATTACATTCAAATCTGATTCAAGTGCTACTGTACTACCACTACTACTGTATAGGTATCTCTAAATGCTTCAAACCTGTACAGGTAATTAGCTTTTAATATTTTAAATAGTTAGTTGAACAGTTATGAACAGTTAGTTGAGGTACTAGCTCCCCTCCCCCGACCCTTTTAACAAATCTGAGGGGTTATACATGTACCATAAACTTTATATATTATTTAAGTGAACAAACTTTACAGTACATACAGTAGTCCAGTGGTCACATTAGTGAGAGGGATTGTCACTCTTTTATCATAAATCCTGCTCTTTTATTAGAACTCCTTTTTTAATTACAATCCCCACTCTTTTTATTCGAATTCCCACTCTTTTTATTCGAATTTCCACTCTTTTTATTCAAATTCCCACTCTTTTTATTCAAATTCCCACTCTTTTTATTCAAATTCCCACTCTTTTTATCAGAATTCCCACTCTTTTGATCAGAATTCCCACTCTTTTTATCAGAATTCCCACTCTTTTTATTAGAATTCCCACTCTTTTGATTAGAATTCTCACTCTTTTATTAAAATTCCCACTCTTTTATTCCCCCTTAAAGAAATAACTTAGGGGGAAGCACATGACATTATAGCAGGGTTTTAATACCTGGGGGACAGGGGAACTTCAGTGGCCCTCACATTTTGGCAGAATTTAAAAACAAAAATTAAACCTTAAATACAATAGGTTTTGAAAAACACTGTCCCCCTACTTTGTGAAGAAAAAGTATGGGTCCATGCGTCCCCTCCCCCATTCCTATCCTTGGAAGGAGAATTACAGCCATCATGGCCATACAGCATACATTAGTCGATCAAATTAATAATTACCTCTCAAATTTCAAATTCTTGTATGCACAGTGCAGTATTAATAGTTCAATACTTATTAAATGACCATGTATAAATGAAGAGCAAGAATATATGATACTGGACGCTTGATACACATGTTTCGTATAGCAAATCTGTAAGTATAAGGAGGGTAAGGCATAGAAAAGTTCTTCAGAAACAAAATTTGATTTCTAAAACAATGCAATATAAATGCACTACAATACAACATATGAAGGTAACATGATTTACTGTTTCATTTTCTTTCTGCAGGAGGAAGGGTGTTAGAGGTCGGATTTGGTCTTGGTATTGCTGCCTCAAAAGTTCAAGAGGGAAACATTGATGAGCATGTAATCATCGAGTGCAACGATGGGGTCTTTGAGAGGCTTGAAAAGTGGGTCCAAGAACAGACACATAAGGTAACGCCCATGAAGGGTCTCTGGGAGGAAGTCACACCCACTCTTGAAGATGCTACATTTGATGGTAGGTAACTTTCTTTGTTGATGAGTTAGGGTCAGTTGTAACCGTTGCAATTTCTTGTTTGTTACAACAAAAGAATTATGTCTAGTATCTGGATTGTAAGCGTACTTGTTGTAATGTTCTTTAACTTGATTATTTGGAAAGGTATGTAGTGATGAGAAATGAAATATTTTGACAATTGAAGGGTTCATAGACAACATTAGCTTTCTCATGAACAAGTATCTAAGCAACTTAGTTAAGCTATTACAGATAGATCATATTTAACTGTTACGGTAGTATGCTATAGTCAGTGGGAAGGGGGCCAAGTGCCCCCAATATTTTTCATTGGTGTTACTTGCCTCACATTCAACCAAAATTTAGTGTTCTGCCCCCTTAATCATATAACTATCAAATTTCACCAAAAGATATAGCACTTTTGGGTAGAGGGTAGGTAAAGTTGTTAGAATGAACTTGGTAGTTGTCCCCCCAAATCAACATCACGCACCTCGACCCATAATGATAGATCATGTCATTGACCTTGTCTTTATTTGTGGCATGTCTTGGGTATTCAAATACCTAAGACATAAGCTTTATGTGTGATTCCTACTTTTTAATAATATCACCAAATATGAGAGCATGATCACCTGCTGAAAAGTGTGAATATGATTTTTTTATTAGAAAAAATTAATCACATTTATGGGTCTTCGTATTATGCCCTCCCTGCTTTATCTAGTTTTGTAAAATACATATCATTATCAGGGCTTATTTTCGTAAATCCCTAATAATACCCCTTTCAATAGAAAAGTAGTTACAAAGAACTTGAATTTTTTTGAAATCATCTGTGAAAGAAAAGTATTATGCTTCTCTGAAATAGCAACTGCCATGTATTTTTTTTTAAATTAAGCTCTCTTGAGCTGCACTCTTCGTGTAGCTACAATCCTGGACAAAAGTCTTGACCCTTTTCCCTGTTTTAATGTTGGGACATGACTTGGACCTGCAACTTTTAACATTTACTTCCAGCATTAAAATGAGGTACATGGGGTGATAAAAAAGGGTGAAATACTTTTGTCCAGGATTGTAGTGCATATAATTGTCAGTATTCAACCTTATTTTGACTGAATTATTTTGTGCTTTAAATTTTATCTGAAAAAGTAGGCAAACAATTATCTTCTTCACTTATACTGGACATGTGCAACTCCCATTCCATGGTGGTGAGTGGTATCGAAGTAAAAAAATCTACCTCAATCAAATATCTTGGAGTTTACTGGGATGAATCACTGTCATTTCGCCAACAGATTAAGGCTAAATGTAAAACTGCACTCTTTAATCTCAGTAGGATCAGGAGCATAAGGAAGTACTTGACAATTGATATTTGCCAAACACTTGCCTCATCTCTGGTTTTACCTCACCTCGACTATTCAAACACCTTGTACTATGATCTTCCTGATTGTGATATAAAACAGTTGCAACGGGTCCAGAACATGACTGCCAAGATGGTTCTAGGTAGAGGAAAGTTTGATAGTGCTACTGACTCTCTTCGCTCCCTTCACTGGTTACCAATAAAATCCCGAATAACATATAGAATTGCAACATATGTCTACAAATGTCTTCATGATCTGGCTCCTTAATATCTTAAAGAACTCATCATTATACGTACAGGTCGAACAGGTTTACGCTCTTCTTCTAACACCATGGGCATTCTCCTTGACATTCCTCTTACAAAACGCAGAACATTTAAAGACAGGTCGTTTGCTGTAGCTGCCCCTGTCACATGGAATAGTTTGCCATCTTCTCTTCGTTGCATCAATAACTACGATAATTTCAAACGGGAACTAAAAACTGTTTTGTTCACCCAGGCTTTTTTATAATTGTTTGTGTTATCTTTATCCTATGAACTTTATTAACTTTACGAACAGTTTTATTTATTTTCTGTACAGCGCCGCTGAATGTGCATTGTATAGATATTGAGCGCTATATAAATATATAAACATATGTGCATGTCTTGCAGCATACAACTCATCTCCCTGTAGCACATAAGGTTGTTAAACAGGGTGCACAAAGTCCAGTACATTATCTGAAGTGTTGTCCTAGACAAGGTGGTGTAGTGGTTAGTGCTTTGTCCTCTCACCTGCACGTCCTGTGTTCGAATCCCAGGGGTTTGCAACCAGCGAGTTCACAACTGCTTATCAAAGGCCGTGGTCGTCTTGATATAATGTCCAGCACTGGATGATTTCGGGACGTTAAACCTTGCTATGCTATGGTGATACTGTACCTTGGTAAGGGTTCAAAGTATTTGTTATCTTTTAATCCTACTTCAAATTATTTGTTACCTTAACTCTTACTCTACCACGCAGCGATATCGCCGTCTTGGGTGCCCCATCTTTGACCCTGCCTCCCAAGCACGTTTTCAAAAAAGTGCTGGTAGAGTTAGGATTAATCAACCCGCAACAAGTGTGCCAACTCAAAAATATATGCAGCAGGGTCCCAGTGGGCAGCCCACTGGTCAATTAAGCGAAATGAGAATGTTTTCAGAAAAGTGCGCATAGAGTAAGGGTTAAAGGTACTGTATATGCACAGCACCAGAAAGACTTTTAAATTCTTAACAGATTCTTTTTAAATGCACCCATAGACTATGGCCAATCAAAAAATGAATACTTCTTAAAGGATTAGTTCAGGGGTCAAGCAAGTCTATCTTATATGAAAGAGAACTTCAACAGAAACAAAATGGTGAAGAAAGCATTCAAAAATCTTATTCCGTTAAGGAGATATTTAAGTTTAAAGTTTGGTATCATTTGTGTAGAAACAACTGAAATAGTTGTAATGTCATAGCCCCAGATTTCTCAAAGTCTTTATGTATTCTATCATATTTTGTCCTGTGATTCCGTGGCTTCAAAAACCATGGGATATGTCAAAAAAGTTGTAAAACTGAATTTAGGATGGGTGTTTATAATATACCACCTGTTTGAGAAAGTTTGAGTATAAATAATGTAAATAGTGAAAAACGTAACTAAACTTTCATTAAAATACATAAATACTTTGAGGAATCTGAGGCTGTGACCTCACAACTAGTCTGATTTCAGTCATTTCTACAGAAATGATACCAAACTTTAAAGTTAAATATTCCCTTAACGGAAAAAGATTTTTCAATGCTTTCTTCACCATTTTGTTTCTTATGAAGTCCTCTTTCATAGAAGATGGACATGCTTGACCAACGAACTAATCCTTCAATGTATGCAAAAGATGTGATGAATGAAGGAGAACAGCTCTGAATTTTTAATAGAATTCTTAAACTTCTATCCTAAAGTGCAGTCACTGAAAATCCTCACTGTTTTCTGGAGTTTCAAAAGCTCTTTGACATGTTCAACTACTGGTGGAGGATTTAAAAACGATACTAATGGAAATTCATGATAGGTTTCCTTGTGTTGTGATGACATGAAGTGAGCTGATGTGTGTATTAGGCATTCATTTCCCACTTGTCTTGAGTTTTTTCAGTTCAACTGCAGTGTTTTCCGTGTAGAGAGCAAATAGTTATCACATGATGCGCTGTCTTTTTGATCATGGTATTAGTTGATCTAAAGGGCACTTTACCAAAAACTAAAGATACGGTTTTCTATAAAGACTAAAATGTTCAACAAACCTTTCTGAACAATTTGGAGAGCTACAAAATAATTATACTAAGATGTTTTCTGAGATTCATAACAATAATATTTTATCACTTTAGTAGACAAACAGGTCAATAAATATTTGAAAATTTGCCAAAATGCTGCCCTTATTTCTCCTTTAATGTATTGTGTTCTTCATAATAATTTGTATTATTTGTTGGTCTTAATCTATTAAGATTAAGATTTGAAAAGATTTTTGTTGGATCTGTTGTCCGATAAAACTTACAGAATTCACTTCATGAATGAAGCATACTCAATCCCGCATTCTCCCTCCCCTCCTACAAAAAGAAAAAATCAAATAAATAGTAAGTTAACATGAGTCATGGGTTGCTAAGTTTTAAGTGATATGCAGCCTCTTATCATGTACTCTGTCTTCCTAACTTGAAACTCAAAACTAGTGATGCCACAGATAGAATAAGATCAAGAAGCAATTTCTTCTTTAATTTGCTTTAATGTTCTTGTATGTTAGAAGTATGAGTTATGTTTATCCCTTTTCCTCCAACAGGCATTCTTTATGACACATACCCACTCTCTGGTGCTACCTGGCATACTCATCAGTTTGATTTCATCAAGAGCCATGCCTTTCGTCTTCTGAAACCTGGTGGTATCCTAACATTCTGCAACCTGACATCTTGGGGGGAGTTACTAAAGACAAAGTATGATGACATTGAAAAAATGTTTGAGGTAAGACTCCATGGTTATACAAAATACAATCATATTGATTTTTACCTTTGATGGTGACAAATTTTAATAAAGAGGGTTGCAAGTTGAGATCTGAAATGTGATAGCTCACTGAATAAATGTGAAGGGGGTGCACTCTTTCTACTCCCTTACCAGCGTTCGAATTAACAACATTTTTGTTGTACATACACTATGACTGAGATTTCTTACGACACATGTTGTACCTGCTTCGTAGAATTTAGATAAAGCATGTAAAATTTTACGCCAGAGTTTTTCATTAACTTAAATAAAAATCATGAAAATCTTACCTCTCTGATGCGATTGAAAGTTTAAAAAAAAATGAGACTAACAGCCGAATGATTCAACATGTCCGTCAAAGTACTGTACATAAATATAGGCTAGTATATATAGTCAGTGTATATACATGTACATTGTACGTGAAAGTTTTGATGTTGTTTTGAATGCAGACTGTCAATTGTCAATGATATCATTAGCTAGGATTCTACTTTCCTTCTGTATTGTGTTAAATGTGTCGTGTTCAAGATCTCAATATTATTGTTAACAATTAGTTAAAGTTCAGTAAAACCTCATGAAAGTTTGAAAACAATCAACAAAAGTATTTTTCTATATTATTTTGGATTGTTAACCCAAATTCCATGATTCAACAATCAATATTATACAAGGAAAAGTGAATGAAAATTGCACTTAAAATACCAAAAACATTAAAAAATTAGACTATTATTATCATAAACATATTAAGACAAAGTTTATAACCAATCCTTGTATAATGTTGATTGTTGAATCATAAAATTTGGGGTAACAATCCAAAATAAACTAGAAAATACTTTGGTTTATTGTATCCAAACTTTCATGTCGTTTTAGTGAACTTTGATCAATTGATCTAAATCTTACAACGCAGGTACAACCTGTGTCATAAGAAATTTCTGCTATTGCGTAGTATACGACAAATTTGTCGTTAATGTAATCTCTGCTCCTACACTACATGGCCACCCCCCTTGATATTAGGTGGGATGGTGGGGCACACCATCTCATATGATGACCTCATATTAGGGGTCATAAGTATTTGGAACGGGACAAAATTTGGTGATTTTTGCATGTGTCCGTGTATTTGTGTGTGCATGTGTGCGTATGCAACAATTAATTTTATGTTGCTTATAACTCACAAAATGTAATACACATAAACCAAAATTGGTGGACGGGTACCCCTGGCCCGGAACTTTTGTCTTCAAGGTTTTGGGTACAAAGGTCACAGATCAAATGGGACAAGGTTTTGATGATGGCTGGATCTTTTGAAGGAATTACTTGGTATCTTTACAAATTGCATAAATGGGTAGGGTTTGATATTCTAACAAAGCTTTAAAATAATTGGAGGTCAAAAGGTCATGGGTCAAATGTCAAATAAGTGATTTTTATGCAAAATTTGGCAGATTCTTAAACTCAAAAACTACAAGATCTATGCCAACTCCTATGTTGTACCATGACACCTTGGCACATGAATTTGTGTCCCTTTAGATGCTGGGGTCAAAAGGTCAAAGGTCACAGAGCTATTAACCTTTTTTCACCATTTTCCCTATAATTATGGAATGGTAAGGGTGACGTGAGCATGAATGATGTCATACAGTAGGGTCCGATAAATGTGAAATATTTCAGAAGGTATTTCAGTGATTAGGGTCAAGGGTCAGAGGTCAAATATATGATTTTAGGGGTAATTATGTACTAATTTATACATTTTTGCAGTATTTTAAAGTCAAAAAAGTACAAGACCTATACCAACCCTATGTTGAAGCATGACACTATGGTACATGAATTTGTGTCCCATAGATTCTGAGGCCAAAAGATCAAAGGTCACAGAGCTATTGACCTTTTTTCTACCATTTCCCCCTATAATTATGGAATGGTAAGGGTGACGTGAGCATGAATGGTGTCATACAGTAGGGTACGATAAATGTTTCAGAAGTTATTTCAGTGATTAGGGTCAAGGGTTAGAGGTCAAGTATGTGATTTTAGGGGTAATTATGTACTAATTTGTACATTTTTGTAGCATTTTAAATCAAAGAGTACAAGGTCTATATCGACCTGAGCATGAATGGTGTCATACAGTATTCCTCTCATCCAAGCGGTTCCAAGTTCGTATTGGCCACACCCTCTCCAACCCGTACCCCCAAGAAGAGGGCGTCCCCCAAGGCAGCATCCTCTCTCCCACTCTCTTCAACCTGAGCATCAATGACATCGCGGATAACCTTGGCCCCAACATCAAACGTACCTTATATGTGGATGACTTCACCATCTTCTACTCCTCCCCTAGCTTTTCTAGTGTTGAAAGTAGGCTCCAAACCAGCCTCGACCAGCTGCAAGACTGGAGCAACAGAAACGGTTTTACATTCTCCAAAGACAAGACAGTCTGCTACACTTTTGTCATTTCGACAACCTCCACCCCAACCCGAACTTTGCGCTCAATGGTAATCGCATCCCAAAAGTTGAACACACAAAGTTTCTTGGTCTAACTCTAGACCCTAAGCTTACCTACAAGCAACACATCACCAACCTGAAACTGATGCAACAGCTCCCTCAACATCCTCAGACTCCTCTCCAACACCACTTGAAGTGCGAACCGCTTTGCTCTCCTCAAAATTTTTAGGCTCACCATTCGTGCCAAGCTTGACTACGGCAATATTGTCTACTGTGTCGCTCACAACTCATACCTCAACCACATCAACACCATCCAAAATGAAGCCCTCAGGCTTTGTCTAGGTGCTTACAGGACCTCCCCAATCACCAGCCTTCATGTTGAAGCCAACGAACCCCCCTTTCTACTTAGATGTAGAAAGCTTAGCCTATCCTATGCTTTAAGGGTCCTCACCAACACCCAGAACCCTGTTTACAACCTCATTAGGTACCCAAATTTCTCCACCCTCTTTGATAGGACTAAAACCCTATCCCCTCCCTTCAGCTTACGCATTAAATCAGACCTCTTCCATCTCGGCATCAACCCCACCACTCTCGGCACCTTCTCCTGGCCCACTTTTCCTCCTTGGGCCACCCCCCTCCCTTCTGTCCACCTGGGCGTGATGCATGCACAGAAAACACTCAAAATGCTTTTGTTTTTCTTTATATTTTCCCCCTTAATTTCAGACCTTGAAAATGTTTAAAATGCCTTCTCCAGCTTGAGGTTAGTTGGGGGTATGAAAAAGATCAAATCCTCTTCATCAGAAGATCCTCCCCTTTTGCAAAGAGAAATGGCAGAGGGTTAAAAAGCAATGGATTTACATAAGAAATTAGAGCCTACTGTATGTCCGTCCTATTTATACATGAAGCAATATCTTTCCTCAGGAGAAATGGTCCGTAATCATTCACAGTTAATGACTCACATCCAGCATATAATACACAACTTGTTTTTTTTATCAGTTTGCAAACAAATTTCTCCCACTGAGACACTCAACAAGATGAGTGATTTCAATCACAAAAGTGTCCTGATTACTCAGCACTCAACTTTCTGTAGTCTTACTGTATACACACAAATAACCTTGGGCTACTTGGCTGTGGTTTGCATGGGAATGGCAGATAAACAATCATTGTTTGGAATGGAAACACAATACACTGAACAGGAAGTCGGGTTAGTAATTGCCATACCTGAGTTTTTAGGATTAACTCAGGTGTCGGGTGCAGCTAGGCTTAAAGAGAAACTTTTCGGCATGTATATCAGTGCACCAAAGATGGTAACCAAAAAATTTGCATTTTGCCATTTTTTTTTAAAGCTGTAAAATGGCCACTTTTGTACCAATTTTGATGAATTTGTATCCCATACCTGTCCACATACCTTTAATAAAAGATAAAACACGTCTTCTTTGCTGCATACGTTTGTGAAGGGGCACAGCTGTGTCTGATTAAGAATTTAAGAAATCGTGATTACCGCCCCCCCTTCCCCCTCTCCCGTTCCCTTCCCTTTTCCACCATTGCAACATTTTGATGGGAAAGATATTTAAAAGTTATCAACCAAACTTGAAGCACAAAATTTATAGAATTATAAGTCATTGTTTCAAATTACAGTCATAAATTTGGCTGATATATTTTGTATATATTATTCTTGGAGCTGTAGCTATATTCTGGGAAAAAATCAACCAAAACAGAATCTTTTAAAAGCTGTTGCACTCAGAATTTATGCTTTTTGACATGAGGATAATCTTTCTTGGTGTCACTATTTGTTTTAAGTTACTGTCTGGTTGTGGGGCATTGATTACTTTATCATATTTATTACTACATGTATCACCATATTTTCAAATCACATATCAAAGTATATGTCATGTGAAAAATAATACAATCATGTGTTATGTCAGGATGTTTCATATGCAGATTCTATTTCTGTTGTTTGTGATGAACAGAACCTACTCATAATACTCCCAGTAGCATTCATTCATTTGTTTTGTTTGTTGCTTTCATATAGGAAACACAAGTCAGTCACCTTCTTGATGCTGGGTTTCTTGTAGACAACATTTCAACAGAGTTGATGCCCATCACAGCACCTGATGACTGTGAATATTATGCATTCAACAAAATGATTGTTCCTATTATTAGAAAAGCGTGATCCTTTTAGGGGAGATGATGGCAACAATGTGCATGCTGCATGAATTATAAGGGGATCTGGGTGTTTTAGTAATGCAAGATGTCATGCAAGATTGTTATTTGTGAATTGTTATGAATTTTCATGGTGTTCAGGGGATTGAAGCTATGTGAGTATGGTTGCTGATCTGATTGAAGCTGTGTAAGTATGGTTGCTGATCAGATTGAAGCTGTGTGAGTATGGTTGCTGATCTGATTGAAGCTATGTGAGTATGGTTGCTGATCTGATTGAAGCTGTGTGAGTATGGCTGCTGATCTGATTGAAGCTGTGTGAGTATGGCTGCTAATCTGATTGAAGCTGTCTGAGTATGGTTGCTGATCTGATTGAAGCTGTGTGAGTATGGTTGCTGATCTGATTGAAGCTATGTGAGTATGGTTGCTTATATAATTGAAGCTGTGTGAGTATGGTTGCTGATCAGATTGAAGCTGTGTGAGTATGGTTGCTGATCTGATTGAAGCTGTGTGAATATGGTTGCTGATCAGATTGAAGCTGTGTGAGTATGGTTGCTGATTTGATTGAAGCTGTGTGAGTATGGTTGCGGATCTGATTGAAGCTGTGAGTATGGTTGCTGATCTGATTGAAGTTGTGTGAGTATGGTTGCTGATCAGATTGAAGCTGTGTGATCTGATTGAAACTGTGTGAGTATGGTTGCTGATCAGATTGCTGTGTGAGTATGGTTGCTGATCCAATTGAAGCTGTGTGATTATGGTTGCTGATCTGATTGAAGCTGTGTAAGTATGGTTGCTGATCTGATTAAAGCTGTGTGAGTATGGTTGCGGATCTGATTGAAGCTGTGAGTATGGTTGCTGATCTGATTGAAGCTGTGTGAGTATGGTTGCTGATCAGATTGAAGCTGTGTGAGTATGGTTGCTGATCTGATTGAAACTGTGTGAGTATGGTTGCTGATCTGATTGAAGCTGTGTGAGTATGGTTGCTGATCTGATTAAAGCTGTGTGAGTATGGTTGCGGATCTGATTGAAGCTGTGAGTATGGTTGCTGATCTGATTGAAGTTGTGTGAGTATGGTTGCTGATCAGATTGAAGCTGTGTGAGTATGGTTGCTGATCTGATTGAAACTGTGTGAGTATGGTTGCTGATCAGATTAAAGCTGTGTGAGTATGGTTGCTGATCCAATTGAAGCTGTGTGATTATGGTTGCTGATCTGATTGAAGCTGTGTAAGTATGGTTGCTGATCTGATTGAAGCTGTGTGAGTATGGTTGCTGATCAGATTGAAGCTGTGTGAGTATGGTTGCTGATCTGATTGAAGCTGTGTGAGTATGGTTGCTGATCAGATCGAAGCTGTGTGAGTATGGTTGCTGATCTGATTGAAGCGATGAGTATGGTTGCTGATCTGATTGAAGCTGTGTGAGTATGTTGCTGATCTGATTGAAGCTGTGTGAGTATGGTTGCTGATCTGATTGAAGCTGTGTGAGTATGGTTGCTTAACTGACAGATTTTTGAGGATTGTTACTCTTCAAGTTGCTTTTAATTTTCATGATATTTGTCAATAATTTGGAGATGGACATTTTTGTTGGAGCTTTGGAGTGAATAAACAGCATTGAGTTGGTTATGGTGCACATATTCAAAGGCAGCTACATCATCCAATTAAATTTCTGCAGATGCTTGTGGTATTTTGAATACTTATTGGACAAATTTTGTACAAGATGGAACACTTCCAAGACCCTGAAGTTCATTGACCCAATCTAAGGTCAACTTTTGAGAGATAGTGACATGCAATCTTTATAAAGTGATATATTCTTCATGTGCTTGTGCATTGGGATATCAGGTAGCTTTACTCTTTTATACTTGCATAGGGGATTTCTGGTGCTTTATTGTTTGTTGAGAGTTGGATTATTGGTTATTGATTACAAGATTTGTAATTGTTCTACTATTTGCCAAATAAATATATTGATTCTTGTAACAGATTTGTTTTGCTTATTTCCCTAATCCTTGTATAGCTCAGAATCCCAAGGTTCAGTCTTAGAACAAAATGAAGCGTCACACACAAATAATCCAACAATAGGTAAAAACATGAAAAATGAAAAGAGTGAACTGGTGTTATGTATGGGAGTGTTCTTAAAGAGAAAAGTCCTCAGGTGTTTTTGAACATATCTTCATATTTGTATCTGCTTTCAGAATCCAAGATGCAGACCCTGGTGTCAGTGGTGTACACGTGACATCTAAAACTTAAGAAACGGTCCAACAGACCTTGATAACATTATTTCTTAAAAGTGGGAGGGTCATCCCACTGCCTGATTAGAGGACAGCAGAAAAGCCTTTTTCAGCTGATTTGCATTTTCCTTTTTTGTGTGTCATAAATATTGGAACCAAATCATACTGATGTAGCCATGTCATACTGATGATTTTTGGCATCCTTATAATCCTTTCACAGGAGGCTAAAGCATGAGACCAACTCTTCCCCCTTGTCAGCAGTATCGTGTTACAACTTATAGTTTGTAACTTTGTATTCCCCTTGAAATGCATCATAGTTAGTCACCTATGTTTTTGCTTATATTTGAGTGAGATTTTTAAGTGTTTCAATTTCAAGTTAGACATTCAAAGTAGAAGAACCATGCCGCTAAATTTTTTATTACTCACTTTTCTTCAAATACCTGTGATTAGTGGCACAACTAGAGAGGTGGGAGCCTATAGGAATTTGGAGCTCAGGGCCCCATATCGAACATGGCAGTTTCTTTGCTCACAATGCTTAAGGCCGGAAATTTTTGCTTGGGCCGGTATGCACCACCCATCCCACCCTATTGTTGCGACACTGCCGCAATTACATGCTCAACATTCTCTTCAGGTATATCCAAAAATCTGACATTGCCCTAGCTTCTCGAAAATTATAATTATAGATCATATTTCTGACCGTTTTTATCCCATATAGAAAAAAAAAAACTACTTGTGACAGTGGAACAAGCAGGGCCTATGGAGAAATTGGATATCTAGTATAAACCTTGTCGGTGGTTCAATCACCTACATTCTTTCTATCATGCATTGTAGCAACTGCCTTTAGATTAAATGTATCTACAGACTACAACACTTACAATATCAATCAAGGGTCATTGAGAATTTTTGGCCCTTAGACCCCTCCAACCCGACACCCCCAATTTTCTCAAAATCAGGGGTAATCCACACCATTCAATCGAGAGACTCTTTACAATTCATTGACTAGCAACCAGCTATTGTTACACCACACACAACACAGGGATAATCTATACCTTCTTAACTGACAGCATCTTCATAGTATATATTCACAGTTCACTTGTTAGCAACAGCTACTGTTACACTATACGCAATAGGTCATTTATCTGGATCAGTTTGCAATAGTGAAGAATCCCTAGCATCATCAAAAATCCTGTACAGCTTAGTGTCATCAGGAAATTTAATCCTGGAGCTAAGGGAAACATTAATATCATTAATGGAGATTAAGAAAAGAAGGGGACCCAATACAGAACCCTGAGGAACACCACTTAAAACCTTCTTACATTGAGATACTTTACCATTAACAACAACTGTTTGTGACCTGTCAACTAAACAAGAATGTATCCAACTGGCACAATTTCCCTCCACACCAAGTGCTCTTGTTTTCATCATGCGCCTACCTAACGGAACCTTATCAAATGCTTTTTGGAAATCTAAATAGATAACATCCACATTATGACCAGAATCAACTTGTTTAGTAACATCATCAAGAAACTCCATTAAATTGAAACAAGACCTCTTAGGTAAGAACCCATGCTGGGACAAATTCAACAAATCATTGACCAGTAAATGGTCTAGTACAACATCCTTAACAATGGACTCCATGACCTTGCCAACAACACTAGTAAGACTCACTGGGCCTATAGTAACAAGGCAAACGGTGGTCACCCTTTTTAGATAGGGAGTGACATCAGCAATTCTCCAGTCACTAGGAACAACACCAACATCAAAGCACTTTAAAAAGATAATACTCAGGGAACAGAAAGAACATCAGAACACTCACGTAAGACAGCAGGATGTATACCATCTGACTGGGTGCTTTATTTGAATTCAAACCCTTCAACTTCTTAGACGCAACATCAACTGACAAATCAACATTCTTAATAGATTCTGGAGAGTGCACACTAAGATAATCCACAACATCATCAGCATGGGACTCCTTAGTAAAAACGGTCACAAAGTAATCAATCAAAACCTCAGCCATATCCATACCACTATTAATAGTAACACCATCATTACCTTGAAGGGGACCAACAACTTCCTTGTTTTTTTGGCTTTGAGCGAACATGCGAATGAAACGACTTAGGATTAATCTGAACCTCTTTAACAAACCTTTTTCTAAAAGCACTTTAGTATCTCTTATCAAACCCTTTGTGAGCTTTTAATGATCCTTATACCTAGCAAGCTCTGCAGGACACCCACTACATTTATAACAACGCCACTTTTTATTTTTCCAAACAGCCTACAAAACCTCCCGAGATATCCACACTGGCCGATTACGCCTACAGACTTTTTTTTGGGGGGACAAACCTATTGACACCCTCAAAAACTATAGTTCGGAAAACATCCTATGCTTTAGAGAGATCTAATTTACGGATCAAAGAAGTTCAATCGAATGACAAATTATCCTGAAGTTCAAGCAAAGTCAGCATTCTTAATATCTAAAACCAGTTTATTAGCTGGAGAAACCTTTGTGAAACAATAGAGATCAAATATAATGAGGTCATGATCACTACACCCTACCTTACTGCTACTTAGCACATTTCTAACCATATTTCCTTCACTACTGAAAATCAAATCCAGACAATTTCTACCACGCGTGGGAAACAACACTTGCTGGGTGAAAAAGCAATTAGATACAGCTTCCAGAAAATCTTTACCATGTAGACCACTAGTACAACGATTTCAATCAATATCTGGACAATTAAAGTCTCCAAAACCAATAACCCTCCTAGAAGCAACTTTCCTGAAACAGTCAAGCAATTTCTGATTGTTCTCAGGACTAGAATTAGGTGATCTATACACAACACCAACAACCACTGAACTACCAACATCGCCATCAACAACAAGTTCACACCATAGACAATTTAAAAAACCAAAAGAAAACTGAGCAGTCATATCTATACAATTAAAACTATCTTTCACAAACAATAAAAGACCACCTGAGCCACCTCCTTTACCATTGAGAGTATCTAATCTGTCTTGCCTTAAAACTGAGTGGCCTGGAATATGCATCTCTGAATCACTAATTTCACTATAAATCCAACTCAGTGATACCAATTATATCAGGTCTACTGATTGAAACTTCATCCAGAAGCTCATCACGCTTATTCAAAATGCTACGAAGATTTTGAAAACATAACCTTGATTCTACCACTAGAACAATCCCTATTCCCAGAAACATGCCTGACAGGTGGGTTTAAACTCTCATCCCCTGTGTTTAGTTAAAAGGACTCAGATCCTTAATTGCCCTATTGACACCCCTAGCAAGAACACGAGCACCTTTCGTAGTTAAATGCAAACCATCTCTCATGAACCAATCAACCCGAAATTCAAACTTATGCTAGAAATTTACAAAACCAAACTCAAATAGACGACAAATACTCTCTATTATGGAATCCGAAAAGGGCAATTTTGACACGTACTAGTACTGTTTTGATACGTAGTACTACTGTTTTGATACGTACTACTACTGTATTGATACATACTACTGCATACTACTAAACTGACACGTACTATTAAACTGACACGTACTACTAAGCTGACGCGTACTAGTACTGTTTTGATACGTACTACTACTAATTTGACACGTACTACTACTAAACTGACACGTACTACTACTAATTTGATACGTACCACTACTGTTTTGACACATACTACTACTGTTTTGACACGTACTACTACCAAACTTATTTCTACTGATTTCATGGTCGAATGAAGAGACAGTTCTTACTGTCACAGGATTATGTTTGGTTTATTGGTATGTGGTTTGTTATTTGTTTGTAGTAGTAGTACGTGTCAGAACTGTAGTAGTACGTATCAAAACAGTAGTAGTAAGTATCAAATTAGTAGTAGTAGGTGTCAGATTAGTAGTAGTACGTATCAAATCAGTAGCAGTACGTCTCAAACCAGTTGTAGTACGTATCTAAATATCCCTTTTCGGATTCCATACTGGGCGAGTTAAAATCGAGGAGGTACCTTCAAACAAATTTGCCCAGGGGTGTTCAATTGTGGAACCCGTGTGATTTATACCAAGTGTGGTGTAATCTAAAGGACCAGATAGAGAGGAACAGGTGATCCTGGACCTGTAAGTTATATTTCATTTTTACTAGCTGACTAGGGTGTTTTGCTGACCTGAGAAGTTAACTTATTGTATGTGCAATGCATTGCTATGTGAGACGTGACTGAAGTTCTAATTAGTGTTATTATGTAGTTTGAGTTTCCGCGAGGTGCTTTGCATGGGATGAACTTAGCTTGTGGTGTGTGTGTGTGTGTGTGTGTGTGTTTGTATGTGTGTTTGTTTGCATGTTATATTATATAAAAGGAAGAAATGAAAGTGAGATTTATCATGTCGCAGAATTTGACCGAGGATATATATTTGCAAGTAAATGAGGTTTTGACCGAGGGTCTATATTTTGCAAAAAAAGTGAGGTGGCAAGTAACCCCTATCTGAAAGATTGATCGTCAAGTTATATTGGCTGCGAAGCAATATCTATTTATTTATTTACGTGCATGTACTAAACAGTTACTAAAAGTGCAATTTGTCGACATGTATTTACTAAATCAATCGATGTTAAGTATGTATGTTATAAATGGTTACAATCAGGGGATTAACAACCGGTTTTGGGACATTTTTCACAGGGTTCTAAGTTGGAGGCCCACTTTAGATGCTGGCGTTTACCAGTGATGTTTCCAATTAGCTGAGACGTGTCTCGCAAAATGCTGCCGGGACGGCAGTACACAGGGGTCAAGTGGCCATACGATTGGGGTGACTAGATGCTGACGTCATCGACGGGTTCACTGACTAGTCTGTGGTGACGTGTATTTATTTCAGATACTGGGAGGGCGAAGTCAAGTTCAAGGTTTGCAGATACTTGTAGAAGAACTGAGCGTATTGTTTTATTGTTTTCTCAAACATAACTGTTATTTTGAGCTGATAAATGGAAGAACATTTGCATTACAGAACTGTTTGCAGGTATTGTGACCACCGTGTTCATTCTTTCCAAGCCTGAGTGGAGTTCAATGGGTGAACAATAGTAGAGAAAGAACAATTAGGGTTCGATCGAATTGTTTTGACTTTAAGGTTGGAATCTGTTGCAAAGTATTAACTGTATTATGGTATGAATGATTTAAGAACCTGATATGTTATAACTTATCAGGGCAGCCGTTCTGAATTTATATGTGCATTTCCATATCTATTTGATTATGCAAGACTCTAAAGTCAAGTGATGCTATGCATATGCTTATTTGTGTGTAATTTATTTGGATATTGGGGAATGCATGCTAGTAGTACAAGTGAGTTCCGATCTGCTGCACTAACTTCTTCGGTCATATTATTCTCTGCGCCTGTAGTTCGAATAAATGAGTGGATTCGGCACCTTATGCATTTGCGCTTTTAAGAGTTCGAAATGGATGTTACTTCGATTAGGGACATAGGGTGGGATGCCATGTGGTATATCTGGGTGGGATGCCATGTGGAACATAGGATGGGATGATATTTCTCTTTTTTATATTCACTTATTAGTTATAGGCCGTATTGTTAGAAAAAAATCAAAATAAGTAAATATAGAAATTAAGAAAGGTAATCCAAAAAAAAAGGTATTAAAAGGAAGGGAGCCTAGCCAAATTTCTTTTAAGTTGGTGGAAATTTTCTGTCAATATTTTTTCTTCATTTTCGGAATTTTCTGGAAATTTTCTTCAAGAGGATTAGGGTTAGGGTTATGATTGAATACCCCATATTCCCGGCAATTTGTTTGTCAATTGTCTTCAAATTTCTTTGACTTTCAGGAAATGTTGTCATTCTTCTGAAATTTCCTTCAATTTTACCAATACGTTTTAAATTTTATCTCCAAAGTGGAGGGAAAAGCATGCATTTGGGAAGGTGAAATCCTGGTTTCCTTACAAATACGAATATCTTATTTGAGGGCATTGGTAAATCTGATATTTGCACCCCAGTCAAAAGAGTCTACTAACGCGCCTGCGTATAAATCATTGCTGCATTGTACATGTAAATTTATCTAATGATAGGCCGAATATCAGTTATCATTCTAACTACAAAATGCTATTATTTTCCAGAGTTCCTTAAAAAATGTATGGGAACAAAACAATGTAAATATTTATATATCTATCCTTATGGGAGGTGGAAATCCAGATTTGAACTTTGAAACTTTTAGCGCCCCCACCCTACCCCACTAGCACAGAAAAAATCCTTCCTATGCCTATGAGTTAGTCCCTGGCAGAAAGGTCTGAGGCACATATATTGCAAAAAGGTCTGGGTACATATATTTTTATCTCAGAAAAATCTTTCTTTACTTTCAATGAAAAATGTATTTTGTTCTGCAATGACGTCCGAACTCATTCCATCTTTTAAAGTAGACCAAATATGCTCAATGCACAGACCTTAGAACTTGGGTTGCCTTTCCCAGGTCCCACCCCACTTCCCCTCCCCTCCGCCCTCGACTCCATCAAGCTTGACAGGGACAGTGTAGCATTTAAAATATTGGGGCTAATTCGGTCAAGTAAAGTGATAACACATGTTCAACTAATTTTGTTTAGGGTGGTCCCCTCCCCTCCCCCCAACAGCTCCGGCCAAGGATTCAAAAGTGGGGTGTCAGGAAAACAAAGACCCAAGACCTGGGAAGCGAAGACCTGGAAAACGAAGACCTGGTAAGATTGACAAACTTTTAGACGTCAATCTTACAACGCTTTCAATTAGAGGAAATATTTACCGACGCCGAAAAATAGCCATTCATAATAACTTTTATATGAGAAGATATATTAGGTCATCTACTTTCTATATTCATAACCAACCTTAAAGGAAAGAAATAAACGCTCAGCGAAAAGCCCCTGAAAAACAGTTTAAAGCTTCTTATTGGAAAAATATGGGAAACAGTCAAGTTCATTCTAGTGGTAATTGTTACCTCTAAAAAGATTTTCCGGCTAAGTAAATGATAGACAAATTGGAGAAAAGTATGAATAAAAATAGTAATTGTCTTTCGAAAGCCGCTTAAAACGGGCGTTTATAAAACATTAAGCAAAACCGACCTAAACTAAGTAAACCGACCTAAACCAAGCCAAACCGAACTCAAACTATGCCAAACCAAGCCAAACCGATCCAATCCAAACCACACCGAACAATACCAAGCCAAACCGAGCAAACCGACCCAAACCAAGTCAAACCGACCCAAGCCAAGCCGGCCCAAACCAAGCCAAACTCTAATGATGACGTGTGTACCGGTATTTATCTGGCTGCTCTCAGTCATGCCATCCGTCGTGTTGGGTTGTACTGATATACCCAGTTGCATGCTGACGTGGGTACCGGCCAGACCGGTCCCCCTAATTCTACGGTGGCTCATTGCGGCCATTGATATCTTTTATTAATTTTTTCCGAGTATTGTATCAGACTTTATGTCTCCTTTAAGGATGTGGTACGGTCAGAGGGGTGGTTTCCTTCGATATATTTATGAGAAATGTCTTTTGCGGGTGACACTGAAAACTGCACATTTAATCCATGAGCCAGATGGGTTGGTTGGTACCATTTTGGGGGGAAAACTGTCACTATTTTACCTTTAATTTAAAATAATTTTTGCATGATAGACTTTTATAAGTGGTAGCTTTTAAGAACCAAAATGACGTCTAAAGGGGCGCCAAACCAAAAAAATGTCAAAACATTCCTGATAACACCAAAATATGCAGTGAAATCATCAGTCGAATCACATCAAACATTTAATGGGAAGTTATGTACACTGTTTCTAACAACTTTGCTTAAATGCAATGCTTTCTATCCAAGATTGTTGTCAGTATCGCCGCCTCCATTGGTATTCATTCATAACCATAAAAATTGCTTACTCAAAGGCTATGCACCCTCTTAGCTACTTTCTCTTATATAATTTAGAAGTATCACATAGATCTATGGGTCACAAATTTGAAGTTTGTGTTAACATTATTTGAATAAAATAAAATACATAACAAATCTTAAATGTGCCTCATGGTAGGGCCTACCCCAAAATTGCCGCTTTGAATTGCAAACTTCTGTAAGAAATACAGTCATATGATACTCCAAGAAAGATTGCCAAAATTGAAGGAATATTCAGCGTTCAGAAAATTATAGTAACTGAATTGAACAATAATTTCTTGATGCATATGAAGGAAACTGCTACAGTAAGTTCGCCATCAAGGTGGTAACTAAAATGGCAAACAAGATATCGACCACGATGACAGCGAACATGGGTGCCAAGTTTCTACTGGCAGCAGAACAAATATCCAAAACGAGAGCCTGTCGATCTTCTGGTCAGCTGGTGACACCCATCTGCCCATGATTATAGACGTTATGTAGTCATTTTGTTCAATGTTTGCGATACGACTTCACAAAAGACGAATTAACCTTTACAGGGGCAGATCTAGCCAAATCAGGGATGATGTGATAACGTATTTGATAAGCAGTTTTGTCATTATTAATGGAACATATTAGGATAAGGGTGAACTTGGGGTCTTATAAGCTGGGGAAAACGTACTTCTTGAAAAGATTACACCTTCTCAATTGCATCTTTTCTTTCAATTGGGAAATTATTAACACAAAATTGAAGGACAATTTGGCAAAATCATTGGAAATTTGGGTAAAATTTGGCAACATTTCCTGGTAATTTATGAAAAATTACCGAAAATCAAAGAGAAATTTCCCCCAAAATTGAAGGAAATTGCACGAGAATAAAAGTAATTTCCTAAACATTGAAAGAGATATTCCAAACAATAAAGTAATTTACTGAAAATAGAAGAATTGCCCCAAAATAAAGGAAATTTTCCAATCATTGAAAGGAATGTCACAAACATTGAAGGAAATTTCCCGAAAATTGAAGAAAATTACAAGAGAATGAAAGAAATTTCTTGAATATTGAAAGTGATTTCCCAAATATTAAATGAATTTTTTTGAAAATTGAAGTAATTTACCGAAAATCAAAAAATAATTGCCCCAAAATAAAGGAAATTTCCCAAACATTGAACAAGAAAATAATCCAAACATTAAAGGACTGAAATGAAAAGAATTTCCCCAAAATTGAAGAAAATTTACCGATAATCGAAGAAAATTGCCCCAAAATAAATTCCGAAAATTGCACGGGAATTAAGAAAATTTCACAAAGATTAAAAGAGATTTCCCAAAAAATTAAGGAAATTTACAAGGAGGGGCTTCTTGGAATTGTTGTAGTAATGAAAATTTAAAAAAAAAAATCAGGGGGCGTTCCAATCCCCCCCCCTTCTCTTTCTTTCCCCTTCCCTAGACCCGCTATATAGATCCGCTAGATAATGCTATAGCATTTTGTGATTTTTTTATTCCCAAGTTTAAATCTGCTATCTCAAATGTAAAAAACAAAAAATCCATTTACAGCATCTGAATTGTTTCAAACAAGTGTTTCGGTCAAAAAACCCTAGCATTTTCCCTGATTCTCAAACGGCGTGGTGAACATATGAACATTTTATAACATTTTAAAGTACTTCATCGAGTCTTAAGTCTCACAGTATCTTGTAGTTAAACAAAACTTGAGTTTCCACAAAAGTGAACCATTCTTAGGCGAAATTTGAAATTTTTACTTCAAATTACTACTGTGCAAGAAATATGTATACAATTTTTATGAATTCTTTCTTGGTTTTTTTTTTTTTTCACTTTTGTTGCATGATGAAGTTTCAACGTCAACAGGTAAATCACTAACTATTCTCTCATCTTTATCATCTTATCTGTTTCGTGAAGTCACAACGTTTTTTGCAGACATTCATGTACTGTATAGTATGTTGTCCTGAATTAACATTTTTTGGAAAACCAGCAAATTGAAATAAAATATGGTAATTCGAAAGGTAAGTTTTTCTCTACGATTTGTTATACTTGTACATTGTCATAACATTATTCAGAATATGTCCCTTCGAAATATTTTGCATATGAAGGAGCAGGTTCGTTACAAATTTTGATCTGGTACGTACTTTCTCATACTGTCATAGAGGCATCATAATCGATCATTGTCAACTGTCCTCAAAGCTTTATTTAACGTTTTTATATTACATCGCTTAAGGGCGAAACCTTGGTACGGTTTCAGGGGCCAAAGCCCCCGCAAGCTCTGATTTTTTTTTTGTCCCAAAATGGCTGAAAATCAACACAAAGTTCACAAAAATTTAAATTCTCATACTAAAATCTATGTTACCTGATCTGCTGGTTACCATTTCTAAACAGGCAAAAGGCAAATTTCCCTTGAAAAGTATGGTTTGAAAATGATTTCTAGTTTTTGATGCCCCAAAATCGACACAAAAGTTCCAAACTGTAAATGAAAAATCGAATGGTTCTGGGGCGAATCAAGGGTAGGAATCCAGGAGGACCCTTGGAAGGGGTTCAGGGGCATGAAGCTCTGAAGATTTCTTGTCTTTGGTGTCCTAAAATGGCTGAAAAGTGCAAACTAACAAAGTTTGACGAATTTAAGTGATGATAAGAAGACAATTTTAAATTCTCGTTATAAAATCGACTGAGATAAGCATTAAAGGGTTATGGACTGGTTATCATTTCTAAACAGGCAGAGAAAAAATTTCTCCAGAAATTGAGAAAATTCAGGGAAAATTGGGTTACCATTTCTAAACAGGTAGAGGAGAAATTTCCCATAAAAATTGAGAAAATTTGGTCAAAATTGACAAGTTCATGAATGCAGTTCTGGTAGCAGGGCGAAACCCTGGAAGATTTATAGATTTTGATGCCTAAAAAATGACCAATGATCATCGGCTCTAGATTTTAAACAAACATGGTCGGGAATCTTTCATATATACATCCCAGTTGCCTAATCCGAGCCCAATCAGCATCATACCGAGTCGAGCTTCAGAGTGAAGATGATATCTAGTTGATTCGGTCATGATCTCTTCTAAATCCATGATCAGATAATAGAGACGTATAATCTAAACCGTTCAACCGACATTTTAGATCTCTGCCCGAATAAGTGCCCAATCAGCATCATTATGCCAAGTCGGGAGGACATTATTCTGACAGTGATACATCTAGACGATTCAAGCATGATTGAGATGTGTCTCTGATTTAAACAGTACATCCGACATTTTACATCTCTGCCCGACGAAGTGCCCAAGTATGTTGTCAGCATCATACCGAGCCGGAGGTCGAGAGGACATAATTCTGATATCTAGCTGAGTCAGGCATGACTGAGATATACTCTGATACAACGGTACTGTACAAGTAGGCCTACCTCCAACATTTTACATCTCTACCCGACTAAAGATCGGTGTCCGGCCAGTTAGGGGAAGTACGGCCATGAAGAAAACAAAACAATAAAAATATTAACCAGAACATTTTCAAAAATATTTTGTCTCAAATGAAATTAAGATAATAACCATATTAATTTCCCTACAATTTTTCCAATACTGGGCCATTTTTTCCCCGTCGAAGTTGTCCAAATCAGAATTACCCTACGATTTTTTTTTCTTTCTGGGGGGTGAAACACCTCGGCGTCCAAAAACACCGGGCGTCAAAACGGTCGCCCAGTTAGTTTAGTGTGCTAAAAATTTCTCTGGTCAGATGGTGGGGATCGCCGTGGCCAATCAATTTTGAATTTTGAACAAGTTAAAGTATCCCGAAAGTTACCCATCCCCATTTAACAGTCTGTTGAAACAAAAATCCTGAAAATAAGGCCATTACATATTTGGGAGTTCAATTTATAGAAATTAAAGTACTAATTAAATGTGTTTCGTTTCCAGACTTAAATTTCTTTAGCAGTAAAATTGGTCAGACACTTTCTTCCTTTTTAGAAGGGGGATCTTACCACCCTCTCGACCGCTTTCCCTCCAGTTTCATCCATGAAAAAGACATAAGAATGATATCAGATCATGACGTAACCACATTTCCTTGTAAGTTCTGAGATAAAAAAAGATCCTCTCACTTTTCACTTAAAGGCCGTTCTATGGACGCCTAGAGATCTTTAGCCAAGAAAGAGCATTAAATTCTAAACACAACAGGCTTTAAATCGTGTTAATAGAACGTAGGCCTTTAGTTTTTTAAGTTTTAGCAATCTGCAGTGAATGCATAATTTATGTCAAATTTGCGATGTATGAGCAGGCGGGTAGCTGAAAAGCTTAATGTAATTCTTAATATTTCTTTCATAAATTTCAGCTCCTGAAAATAATGTCAAAATCTATTCCTGCTAGATTTTGGTTAAGGGTGGTCAACATTTAAAAACGTTTGGTTGAAATTTCTTCCCATTTTTTTCACATTGCGTGACTAGCAATAAATTAAAAAAAACAAGGGTTTACATAAGGAACTAGGAACTTCTGCCCTGTCATACATCACGAGAGGAACTTAAAGAGAAACAAAAATGTGCATATTTTGGCCTGAAAATTCAAAAAGTTCTAAACAGCTAAAATGGTCCATTTTAACCGATTTGGATAAAATGTTGTGCTATTTTCATCATTTTTATGGATTTTAAAGCAATTGAACATAAGTTGTTGATACACGTCCATATACCTTTAAAGCTTTGACCAACTTATGTTATTTGGCCTTCTTATCTTTGGTAGTGAGAATGGGTATGAGGGAACATGGAAGGTGGATTTTAGCAACACAATCATGACAGGAAAAATTCGGGTAAGTATAAATTTAGCTGAATATTCCAGAAAAATATGTACTGCCCCCTCCCTCCCTACTTTCTCCAATAAAACATGAAATTTCCCAGCACGCCTATGCGATAAACGTAAGACTTTTGGGAGCTTCGCCCCTGGGTCCCTATCTATATTTGACACTCATAAGCTATCCTTTGCGACCAAATTAACGAGAAGCGCTGGGCTTGCGGGGGCCCTCTTTTATATTTGACACGTTACAATTTTCGGCTATCAAAATCACGAGAAACGTGGATCTTTCAGGGCTTCACCCCTACCAGGACTTCGCCCTTAGATTAGTTTTCTTTGAGGCAGGGGAAGGGGGTGAAATGCCGTCACCTTCGTTGAAACATGACCCATCACGCATACCTGCCTGAAGACTGCTGAAATTTGTTTCTTTCATATCGTATGAAATAAGAAAAGATGAAGAAAAGATTCACAAATTGAAAGAGAGGTCCCGTATGAAACGCCATTTTATCGTTTAATCTGGAATTACAATATCTGAAATTAATTTTGGATATCCATAATTGAATTTTGGATAATTTAAAATAATTTTAGATATCTTTAATTAAACTCAGGATATTTCGAAATTATTGAATCACGAATATCTGGAATTATTTCAAATATCTGGAATTATTTGGGATATCTGAAATTCAATTTCAGATATCCAAAACTACATTTTTGATATCTAAAATTCCATTTTGGATAATCCAAAATTGAATTTCAGATATCAAGAATTGTAAAATAAATATCAAAAATTCATTCGTTCAAAATGAGCTCTTGATATCCAAAATTCAATTTCAGATATCAAAATATAATTTTGAATATCTGAAATTGAATATCAGATATCAAAAATTGAATTTTTGATATTTAGAATTTCATTCCAGATATTCTGTAATTCCAGATTAAATGATAAAACGACATTCTAGAACGCCTTTTATAATTTAATCCAGAAATTTGAATATCCAAAATACAATTTTTAATTTTGGATATCAAAAATACAATTTTGGATATGTGAAATTCCATGTGCAATAAGAGTTCATTGCAGGTCATAACGGCAATTAAAAGTCTGCACAGCACATGCACATGTCATGCAGGGATCGGGCCGTGGTCAGTATGAAAGGTAACCATGCTTCGGCTAATAGACACTGTTGATTTCGCGGTTACCGGGTTAGGGCTAGGAATGATGACAAAGACTTTCAATCGGTCACCCCGGATCTGGTCCGGGGTGCAGGTGCTACTGCCACTGGTGATGCCAAAATTCCAAAATTCAAGTTTTAATCAGGATTTTTGATATCAAAAATACAATTCTGGATATCTGAAATTCAAGTTTGGATATCGGAAATTCTATTTTGGATATCTTGATATCCAAAACACAATTCTTGATATCTGAAATTCAATTTTGGATATCCAAAATTAATTTCAGATATCTGAAATTCCAAAGTAAATGACAAAATGGCGTTACATAGTCCCACTGTTCAGACTCCAAAAGTAGCGTATTGCAACAGTGCAAACGGACATGATTAGGCTGCGTGTTATCTTAACATAAGAAATACTTTGTTATAATTATACCGATATTTGTTTTCAATTATTTATAATAAAAAAATCTTATGGCGCAGTGGCGGCGATTTCTTTTTCAACATGGGGGCGGGCGAAAATGTCGTTTAGTATGTGTTTCTCCCCCTCTACTAAATAAATGATAATAATAATAATAAACATGATAAATAAATAAATAAATATGAGTAGGTACATGTACCATATATGAAAATTTGAAGTGATGAAAAAAAATTGAAAGCAACTATTTTCAAACCAAAATCGGGTGCACAGTATTCACACAGAAAGAGGTAGAATTGTGGATCTCATGGTTAAATGTTCTATATTTGAGCTGCGTAGATACGACCAGTGGCGGGGAGTTGGGGAAAGGGGGAGCGGAAATTTCCCCTCAATGATTTTAATTAGTGTTACTTATTACTTATTTTGATTATGTATGTGTTATGGCCTACGGCCGCCGTCAACCTCCCTTCGGTGCCATCGGCTCCACCATCCAGTCTCGGTTGATCGACAGGCCAGTATATCTGCCTCTGGAAATGGGGGAGGGTGCATAAGCGTGCGACGTGGGGCGGGGTAAAGCATACCTATTCCGGCAAAACAACTAGATATATTCGGACAAAAGGGGTCCTAATAGAGGAATAATGAAGATCTAACGAATTGATTTTGAAGTCGGAATACATGGGTTCTTTTTTATTGAAATATTCATTTTCGGGAACTCTCCTTCAATTTTCGTGGAATTTGTTTTAATTTTGGCACAATTTTTTTCATTTCCGTGAAATTTGCTTAAGTTTTCGTGCAACTTTCTCCAGCATTTTTGGGAACGTTTTTTTTTTCTTTTGATTTTTTTAAAGTTGTCTTCAAGTTTTGTAAGATTTGGTTCAATTTTCGTGCAATTTCCTCCTTTTCTAAAAGTTTCGGAAAATTTTTGAGAAGCTTCTATGAATTTTATGGAAATTTCTTTCAGTTTTTATTAAATATCCTTCATGTTTTTGAAATTTGCTTAATTTTGTGAAGTTTACAAATTTTGTGCAATTTTCCTTCATTCTGTCATTTTTGGGAAGCTTTGATGAATATTGAAAGAAAATATTGTATAGCTACAAAAGAAAATGATATGGAGAAAATGATTGGTATCTTTGCCCAAACAATCTAACTTCTTTTAGGTTTGCATACTTTACTTTTTATTATTATTATTTTTGGGTGGGAGGTAGGTTGAGGAAAGAGGGGGGTGGGGGGGGGGGGGACTACTCCACTTATTTAGGCAAAATCAAGATCGCCCCAAATTCAAACGTCTCCCATACGGCTATTGAGGGATGAAAATTCCCTTTGGAAGATGAAAATGGGTCATATTGCCGAAGGCTGGCAAAAAGTCCCACATTTATGGAATAAAACCCATACATAGATTTGCGCCCTGGTGTATGGGTAAAC
This sequence comes from Chiridota heheva, assembly GCA_020152595.1. Classification (NCBI taxonomy): domain Eukaryota; kingdom Metazoa; phylum Echinodermata; class Holothuroidea; order Apodida; family Chiridotidae; genus Chiridota; species Chiridota heheva. Next base: position 385,152 of record JAIGNY010004586.1, on the reverse strand, counting down.
CCTATAGGTCCCGATCAAAAATTGAGCAGCCCTGAGCAATGACACTGTGATATGTTTGTTATGAAGCCCCAAGCTCGATATTCCCCACGAGCCCCTAGAACTCTATTGCGCCACTGGCTAACTCCTAGATAGGAACACTAACAAAGGTATTAGTTTGAACAATTATGTAATCACCTTTTTGATAAAAATGTTAAAGTCTGAGAGCATGCATGTTAAAAATATTAATAATCCTCACCCCTACTTTCCCACTCATATTAGATGACGAAACATTGTAAAAGCTTTCTGGTTTGAGTTGGCCCCTGACATTTTCCGTGCTCTGCCTCTGCAGGTATGAGGGCAGTGGCGTAATTTGACTTCGAGCCAAGAGGACCCGTGAAAGACAAAATTGCCCGACGTAAATTTGACTTTGCCCGATTTTAAAACAATACAAATTAACAACCACATGTAAAACAGTTGGGTATAGACCCACGACTCCCCCCCCCCCACACTCCTCCGCCACCAGTGATTTAGCTTGGGTCATCGACCTCCTAGGAGCACTTTTCAAGTCATGTCCCCCATCCCAATCTGTAGATAGAATAAGCTGAGCCCAAAACAACAACTTCAAGGAAAGTAAAAGGCGCACATCAGTTTTAAAAAGGGGCATTTTTCCAATGGGGACCCATTCCTCTCGTACAAAGGATTGACAAATGTCACCAGTTTCCTGTTCTGTACTATTCGGACAGTGATTGAAGGGCACTTTTCATTTTCAAAAGGCAGAAAGGGGCTCATTTTTCGAAAGGAAGAAAGGGGCTCATTTTTGAAAAGGCAGAAAGGGGAACTTTTCATTTCTTTTGTCATTTTTCGGAAAAATGGGGGTTACGTGCTCCATTACCGCCCCCTCCCCCCCCCTCTTTCCTATCTCTTCCCTCCCTTCCGATTCCTACACCTATTTGCCTATGTTAAGTATATAGCGGGAAATGCCAGTAATCATATTCGGGAATTTGCCCCTATATAGTAAATTTTTATTATTCAAGCAATTTCATCCAGTTTTGAGATATTTTCTAGAATGTTCTTTTGTTTTCGAGACATATTACTCGATTTTCCGCGGAACATTTATAAATATTTATACTGAAGTTTGCCAAAAGTTTTACCTAAATTTGCAACATGTTTTACCAAAATTTGCTTCATTTTTAGAATTGTATATTAACAAGAAATAAAATCTTTCCGTTCCTACGCCTCTGGGTACAGCCGTTTCCCTATAATTACCCCTCCCCCCCCCCCACACCAACCCCGACACCGAAAGCTGAATACGGCACTACTACACATGAGATGATGTTTACCTGCCGGAATCATGCTTTCTCAAAATTGAGCTATTAGAAAAGTTGGTAAAATTTGTCACCAATTTTCTTCAAATTGCAGACGACTTTACTAGCGTCATTTTTCTGTTCAAACCGGCAAATTCTGCCGCAGTCCAAGGACATACTACCAACTCTCACCTCGGCCCATCTCAAGCCAATATTAACCACTCATTCATTAAGACGGGTCACCTACTTATAACGAAGCAAAGCAAAAATCTGCCGCCTTCTTTAACCTTTAACCCTCACGCCTGCACCTTACCAGCTTACCGTGGTTGTTTACCATCTGATTGATTGGAAAAATGATTTTCTTCTCGTCCGCTACCGATCGACTGCTGAACCCTTGGCCCATCTTTTGTCCGTCAGTATAAGTAATGTAACGGGCCCTTGGGGACACGTGTCAATGTAGGTGATAAGGCCCATTCAGGGCCGCCGACAGAGGGGGTGGGGGGACCGGGACAGTTCCCCCGTGCCTTGTGTCCTAGGGGGCTCGGGTCATAAGGAATCCTTCAAATTGGGCCCGGATATTCTGTTTTGCTCAGTGCCCCCCCCCCTCCCCCTTTCCCCTCGGCGACCCTGCGCCCATTCGTCCCGTAAACTGTACTTGTATTGTTGTCGTCAGGTTGTAGTGGAAGGCTGAGCAAGGAGGACTAAGACCCAAAATCGGCACTGTGCACAGTGAGTAGCAGCGTGGATCTAGGGCATAAGTTTCCCTGGTTGGGTACAGGGGCGAAACTGGTAGGAGTTTCAGGGTGTGAAGTCCGTTAGCTCTGAAGATTACTTTTTTAATGTCCAAGAATGGCTTAAAATCAAACACAAAGTTCAAATTTTAGCCCATTGAAAAGCCCGTGCGGCCTCACAAACTTTCAGAGACCTTGCATGGCGCCGCCACTGAGCAGTGTTTTGATTTTTTTTCTGACCATGTCCTTTTTTATTGTTATTTATCTCAATCCAGTTTAAGATTTCGAAAGAAATACCAATGCCCGTCATGCAACATTTTTGTTTGGCAATGCCATCCTTTTTTTAGTCAACAGGTGACCATGTTAAACCAGCGTGATTATAGCAGGTCATCTTGTCCTTTCCCCACAGTCATACAGCAGTGAGAAATACATGATTAGGCATTTAAACTACTTCGAGCAGGGAAAGTGGCACAGTACACTCATTCATCAATTCATGCTTTCGGAAAGTTTCAATATTCCGAAGAATATTTCCAATACTCAATTAGCGACAAAACTACATTATTGTTTGTCTGAAATGGTTGAGCTTCTTGAGGAGGTAATCTAATTCCACAAGCATGCACTAGGTGGGGAGGATGACATTCGGTATTGGGTAGAATCAATCACTGTCATACGATTAATTCAAGAAACGGTATTAGCATCATTAGTATTGCCCAGCATTTTAACACAATATACAGATATATCTACTGTAATATCTGAATATGTAGTACATAACGCACACCAATCATACTAAACCCAGCTGTATACAGGCAGTCAGGTAAAATTTTTAAAGCTACTGGTTTAGACCGTCCAGAAATAATTTTTGTAATCACTTGACCACCTTAGACGAATGGTGTGAAGGGCGTTTGGTAGTCTTTTGGTACCGATAAACCCCTCTGGAGAAATTCCCAGAATATATGTCAAATGAATGTGGATTCTTTTTTTTGGGGGGAGGGGCTTGGGGATGGGGGAGGGGTAGAGGGTAACACTGCAGTAGGTTTTTATGGGATACCAAATGTGAAATATTCAGTTGCCTCTAAAACCCTTGTTGCTGCACTGGGCATGCACATTTTGCATGAATTTAGTTTGCAGCCTGAACTTACAGAGCATGGTTTCTTTTTTAATGGTTTTTTTTTTTTTGTCTTTTCAGCAGACCATGCCTTTTCGAGGACAAGTCATTCCATGCAAGCCTTTTGAATAGATGAAAAAGTGTTGAATGTGGTGCCCTGTTCTCCCACGTCCGGTCCCTTGACTTTGAACTTGACTCCCAAACACCTTGCTTGGGGCTGTAATTCCAACGCTTAAACAAATTGCAAGATAAACCAAACCATGGGTGGGATTTGCCTACCGAAAACAGGGGCAAGGTCAAAAGTGGAGGCAGACTACAAAATCCCGCTAAGATACAAATAAAAAACACCATTACAACAGATGTAAATTCGAGAAAAAAGTGTGTGTGTGTGTGGAAAGGAAGAGGAGGGGGTGATATTTGGAATGCCTACAACAAGAGAGTATTTGATTGATATGTTTTGGGGAGGCACAGACTCAAAGGTATAAGGGAAAGGCGGCATTTGGAAATCTGGTTACGGTTATTAATTTAACCGTTTATTTGTTTGACAATTTTGTTTTCCCTTTTTTCCCCAAAATTGTAGCTTATAGGTGAGTTCGTCATATTTTTGTTCATTAGTACTTTATTGCAGAATATCGCCCTCCAGATGGGACAGAAATGTCAAAATAAGGATGCTATTGCATTGAGAAGTTTGTCAGCCTAAGAACAGATGAATGAACCGGGATTTGAGAAGCAGCAGTGGGTTGACTGAAGAAAGTGAATGGGAAATTTTTCTCAATATGTATGTTAAAAGAAGTCGTGGCATGATGGGAGTCATAATTTGTGCCGTTCAAATCTGTCAGTGTAACTTGAAAAAAAAAACTGCATGAACTTGTAAATGTACCTCTTGGGGTTTGGTTGTCGTTTCGAAATGTTTACAGACTTACACAGAGTGGTCAGTGGGTGGTGGGGGTGATTAACAAATAAATAGGGTGAAATTTTGATATCTTATAGTAGACACGGCAGATGCATTTAGAAGAACGGTTAACATGTACTGTTTACATGGCATTGAAGTGGGGGTCTGGTTTTTGGGCCCTGCTTCCGAAGCCACTGAACGAACTTGATTCAAAGAACTACGTGTTTGTTATAAATGGCTTTCATGTATTTCAATCACATGATCTCGTCCCTCCATGTCTCCCCAAAATTCTTTCTCCACGTTTTCCAGTGAAAGAATTTGAAGAACCAGGTTTAAAAAAAGTGGGTAAAATAGCCACCCCTTCCCCCATGGGCACACCAATGGTCGCATAAACATGTAATACTGTTTAATTTTTGTGGGTTTTTTTATGCCACGAGAGGATCCTTAACTTATCTTTGCAGGAATAGTCTGACATTCGATTGAATGAATAACAAAAGTGTAGCTGATAAAAGGTAGCAATTTGCAGCATTTTTTCTTTCCAGGAGTATTTATTGTAAAATATGGTAATTAGAAAATATTTAAATTTCGTCAGACATTTGCTCACAAATTGAATGTCATCACAAGAGTAAACCTAAAATAAAATGCTTAAATGTGATTTCTATAGACAATTACTAACCAAGGATTAAGTTAGCAGAAATCAGAGTGGTTGTACCCTAAAACAGACAATTGGATACGTGCTTTTAATACACAGCAAGGTTGACTTGCCTTCAGACAACTGCCCCTTGTGAGGACCCGACAGTTTTTCAAGTAGTCCTTGAGAAACTTTGGTTGATTTGCATACCAACTGCACGTAGAATATATACAAGTTGGATTCAAAACATATTAATGATCTTTTACACACTTCTTCTCCTTTCTTGGGGCCTTTGTAAAAAGTGTAACTCACCAACTTGACACCAAGCATAACTTTTGATGTCAAAATCTAATGGGACATTGGTGACGTCTTTTTTAATATTGTGTAGGTTTGGGGGGAGGCTGAGGCCATTGTGTACACACTGGGACTGGGACATCTTGCAAGTTCCTCTTTCTTGGTGGTACAGATACACGTAGTTAGTTGTCATTGCAATACAAGTATTTCTGATAGGCTACATTTATCATATATGGTAAAAAAGATATTCGAATCGTAACTTACAAACCATACTTCTCTGATTAGAATCAAACAACAAATTATGTAATTGAAAACAATTGCAAAAATATATACAGTTATGCAATTATGAAAGAAAATGTCCGTGTTTCCCGCCGTTACATCAACTTTCCTGAATTGAAATAGTTGAAAATCATCAGTGTACCTCAACCTATTTACATTGGGTTTTTTCTGGTTAAGAAATCGTAGTTTCATTAGGGTGTCATTTAAGCGTTGTCACATATAACTTCATTTTTCCGCATAAACATGTCATATATGTATGGACCTAGAAACAAAACAAAAAGTTGAGACTTTTTCGTTACAAAGTTTATTAATGTCTTCAAACATCATAGGCACAATAGCTTCATCACCGAATACACTTATAACCAAGGATAAATGAACAAAGCTACAGGGTGCCACCTTCATTAATCCCACTGATTGTGTTACAAATTCATTTAAGGCAGGCCCGTAGCACCGTTTGTTTTAGTGGTGCGGCGACGTTGATACTATCTAAGCGGAGCGTCACCATCGGTTGGCGCGTAGCGTGGCATTTTTTTGTTGAAAAAAGGTACCGCTAGATTGCCAGAAATGACACTTCCCAGGTCTTGCAAGCTGTATTTGAACATCCTCTATTTTGGACGAATATGTGAATAGGTCTATCTGTTTTGTCATCAAATGGATCGTTCCGACTTTACACAAAATTATGCCAACCACGTTTCTACAAACTGTCAAAGTTTATTTCCATACAGAACATGTCTATAATAATCATATCGGAACATCACCAGATAACAGTAATTTCTATTCTCTCAAAAAGCACAATTTAACGAGTAAACTGACCCCAGTTCTGAAGGCAAAATACGTTTGGTCAAAATTATAAAGAAATACAACTTCACACTTCTAACTTTAATTTTCTTAACCCCGAAAACGTGTACACATGTATTATTTCTTCACTTATAGAGGGGTGTAGAGACCATATTCTTGCCGACACTCACATCTAAACCACCATTTATTGTGGCGGGTGAAGAAGGGGGGGGGGGGGGAGGGGAATTCGTAAATTTGAGCTCCATATCCCTTTTTTTATGCTATTATCGGATGTGTTAATCCGTGAACTTTGCCCTGTCATTTTTCAAATCATGGAAAGGGGGAGATTATTCTCTTGATATATCATAAATAAATCAACTTGAACTGTTGAAGGTTGTTTGTTGTCACATCAACTTCAGTCTGATTTGCTGATCTTAGTAATCTATCCAAAGTATCAATGGCAACAACAAAACAGAAAGTCCCACATGATGTTTAGATAATTTTTCAGATAAATTATGGAATGAAGTAAGTTTGATTTTAACAACAACAAAAAAATGATAAACTGATAGTCTTATACGATAATATTTCGTAATCTATACAAAAGTTTCACTAAATTCAAGGACACGAGAGTGACGAGATTATAGGCCTATTCCTGTATTCGACTATTTGCCGGCTTGGAGAAATGATCCAAAGACTGCACGACGGTGAGCAGTGTCGGCAAATTCACTTGCTATTTTCTTCAGATCCAAGCTATCTGTCGTGTCTTTGTGGACATGGAGGACAAGTAGATGGTTCAGTCGTTTCTGTTTCATGGTGGCTCGCATAAACGTGTTGATGCGTTTCAGAGCGCTGAAAGAACATTCGTTTACCGCGTTTGTAGCTGGCATGACAAGTACAAGTTTATGCAAAATGCACACTTCAGATAGAAGCAATTTCGTACCGAAATCTAAAGACTTCATATACTTCACTATATCAGGAAGCGAATACACACTGAAACAGGTACATTCAGGCGGTTTACATGTGTGACCCAGCGTTTCCAGCTGGACTCTGAGTTCACTTGAATCAATGTCGTCTTTGTAGAAATCAGAAACGAAGTGAAAATCCTCCCCAATTCCTTTGCCATTACATGCATCTAGGAGGAGGTTCTGTAGCTTGACACATAGGTTTGGTACCCCGTCTGCTTAAAGCGATCTCGTATGCAGTTAACGATGTTGTCGATAGCTTCTGTGTAGATTCGCTTGAAATACTCCTTCGCACTTGCAAGTTGATCATCAACAGAAGGACCATCAAGCCGGATTGGGACTTTTCTTCTTCGTAATGTCTCTGGTTGATTCACATTGAGTGTAAAAGCAAGTAATCCTACGGCCTCCCAGAAAGTGTCGAACTGACTTCGTATGCCTTTAATAGTGGAAACGGTTTTCTCTGCGACACTCTGCCCTTCCGCAGCAGAAATGTATGCGTGTTGCAAAGTCCTACTCAAATTGTCGCTATGACTTAGGATCAGGTGTGCTAACTTTATACCAAATAAGAAATCAAACTGTTTCATGTACGAAGCCACACCTCTCAGTCGACCCTTTGTGCTAGTATCCTTTTCCTCCAAGAGACACTCCTCCCAAACATTCTGTAGAACTTCGTAGTTTTCCAGTATGCTCCGAAGTGCATCTGCTCTAAGTGTCCACCGAGTTGGACACATGACACGGATTCCAGTGGAGCACTCCTTCCCAATCCTCTCCTTCATCTCGATAAACTTAGTTCCACGTCGGGGGAAGTTCCTAATTAGTTTGGTAATCTCCCTTGTATTTTCCAAAGCATCACACATTAGCCGGTTTCTCTTTATGGTGTCAACACATGCAAGATTAAGGGCATGACCGTAGCAATGTGTATACAAAGCCTTTGGTTGTTCATTTGTTATCTTCTTTGCAACACCTCCGTGTACACCCGACATGGCAGCCGCTCCATCATAGCATTGACTTCTTGCCTTCTGAAGGGATAACTGCATTCGAAGGAGAACATCTTTGATGACGGCAACTAATGCATCGGCGGTTGTTAAAGACACTTCATACAATCCAATGAAATCTTCATGAACTTCAAACTGGTCGTCGACCCACCGTATGCATATCACAACCTGTTCCTTGTTAGAAACATCGGGGGTTTCATCCACCATAATTGTATAGAATGGAGCTGTCTGGATATTTGAAACAACCTCACGTAAAGCCTATAAAAAAAAAGAAATGCTGCATATAAAAAACAAGCACGGATGTTAGTAACTATACGTGCGCGCTAGTCGCCAATTGTGGCTTTAAATTCAATTTAAAGGGGTCTGGCGAGTTATACCATTTTAACGATTTATACCATTTTATTTTATTGAAAATTAGTACACAAATGTTTAAAGAAGCATGCTCAACGCACACTTGCATGGTACATATGCTTCATAGATGTGAGTAGATATGTTCCAAAAGAGATTTACAAATTAAAAGGAAGGCGAATGCGATAGTGACGCGTAACACAAATTATTAAATAAACAAAAAACAAACATGAATCTGCGCCCCATGCAGCTTAAATTGAAAATTCAAACAAAAAATATAGCAGTACTTCAGAACCATTTTTGGGGGGTGGGGTGGGGGTAAGAGTGATAGTCTGGATTTTTTTTTTTTTTGTAACGATGGTCCCCTGCGCCCACGTCGTATTTCCTTTGTTCCGCTGCAATTGCTATTCTGATTTTGTTGGCGCAATTATGAAATATCTTCAGCCGCCTCAAATGTATAATTGAATTAAGTAATACCATTAGTGCCATTGTCTGTAAAACTTCGTTTTAAATTTCAGCAGAGAGATACTTGTCAGATTTCCGTGATAACCAGTTTTAAATCCGTGAATTAACTTTACCACGCAACTTGAAAAGAGTTATAGGATTAGAATCTGACTCATCCCCATCACCCCTGAAAGCTAGTCCTTGCCGTGCCAGGAATCTCACATAAGAAATTATTTTCATAAAAAATTGTCGTCGCTCTTCCCTTTCTCTTCCAATCTGTTGTGATAAATTTTCTCCAATGTCTTTAGTTATCTTTGGCAATGTCGCAAACATTAAGACTGCATCCTTGTAGCAAATACTACCTTCATGTGCCTTGAACCTCCGAGTCGCTTCTTTCCGATTTTTAAAGCCTTTGTTTTTAGCGATAAATGCGGAATCCATGTTTGGTGAATTAAGCTTCTTTGCCTTGTATGCCTTGATGCATGTATAGCAGAATGCCATATCATTTGATTCGTCATAATGCAACCAAGCAAACTGGTTGAACCAACTTGGTTGGAACGCACGAAGTTCTGGTTATTTCTGTCCAAAACTTCGTTTTGGGAAATGATTACTGGTTGATTTGGTGTGCTCCCAATGTCCGGAGTTGTTATAGAATATTCCATCTTAACTCGCTCTGTCCCTTATTAAATTTCATGCATATAAAATAAAACGCGACTTCTTTAGCGTACAGGTAGGTCTAGCCTAGATCACGCACGTGTATGGTGCGCCGAGTGTGCCATAAGTCCACAACTCGACCGTGATTCCAAGTTGTATAGTTTTTCGCTCTGTGATTGGATAAGCAGGCTTATTTGCATCTTATGTCAACTCCAAGTGATTTCATGCAAATCATGTCGACTTGAAATCAATACAACTTGGAGTGGACGTGAAGTTCAGCTCGTAAAGAAAAACATTCACAACTATTCCATGCTTGCACTTATTAGGTTAAATTTCACGCGTACGCGTGCCAACGGATTGGACAGTTCGGATGGAGATAGTGTTGCGCATTCTTACGAATTACCAATATAACCGCGTAATACTTGGAGGGGGTTGGTATTCCCTTAGAAAATACTGATATTTTTGTATTGTTGTTATTATTATTATTATTTTTGTAATATTATAATTATTATTATTATTATTATCATTATGTTATTCATTGCGAAGGAGTGGTGCGGCGATCGCCGCACCAGCCGCAGCGGCTGCTACGGGCCTGATTTGAGGTATGTGTATTCGTGCAATTCATATCAACAAACACTTATTTACCATGATGGAGTTTGGGTTTTTTGTATAGCGTACACCATAGTTCTGAAAATGAAAACTCAACACCCACTAACAACTCAACAGCATATTTACCTGTAACCTAAATTCCACATAGCGGCACTAAATTGAATATCTATAACACGATCCCCACCACAAAATGGAGCTGAGATGACAGAAAGTTTTGTTCATGAGGTTAACTGTTGACTTGCACAGACAACGAATGACATGTCATCGACCTGCGATGGCCGTCGACTTGCAATGATTCCTTCGATATGTATGATATATGGTACATCCATAGTACAGTAGTAGGATTATATGCATGCAGGAGTACAATCAGACGTTGCTATCAGCTACTGCACCATGGTTGTCAACTCCATTACCGTTGACCGTAGTCGCCGTCTGTAATAGAAACAGCATGACATGAACAATAATGAAGCCACTCCTACCTACAGACGAAAACTCACACGGCGCTGCAAACTTTGAAAATTGAGATGAAAAATAAATGCTATATATATATATATATATATATATATATATATATATATATATATATATATATATATATATATATATATATATATATATATATATATATATATATATATATATATATATATATATATATATATATATATATATATATATATACAGATATACGGGATAGAAAGGTTATGATGAAATATTATGCCAATCAAATGAGGATTTCAAGTTTGGTTGAAAAGAAATGATAGTCGTAGCAATAAGAGGGATTTGATGGGTGCATATTTCCATATATGCCGATCTTAATGTGTTTTATGATTATGCCCCCACTATCAGTAGCCAAATTTCATTTGTGACTTTGCCCTTCCCCTACCTTTCGGAAGGAATATAGTAAGAATTATTTATTTGTAAATTTGTTAAGCTGGTAGTGATTCAGTACTAATAAAAAAGGTGCGGAATATATTTCAGGAACAACCATAAGATTAAACTTCTAATTTGAAATTAAAGAAATATGTGAGCATTTGTCAGCCTATTTTGATTAGATTGTTGCTTTTGTCACCACTTTTCGCTGTTGATACTAGAACACATTCACTTTTGTTGAATGCATGACACCCTGAAAACAACATTTTACTCAATTGTATGAAAATCATTTAAGTAGCAATATATTTTCTGAATATAATGGGTCTGAAAATAAGAATTTACAGTCATCGAATTGAGACTAATCTTGACCAATTCATGTACTGATATATTAGATGTTGGCTAGCGTTATATCAAGCAGAGCTCGTAATAAGTCGTTTACCATACAGCAAAAGAGAACAATTCGAGCCATTCTCATAATATTTGACAATTTACTTGATGGAGTTGCTATTTTAAAACGGAAACTCCTAGTGGCGTGGTTGGTCATGTTTCACTGGGGGAAAGGGGGCTTGGCGCCCCCTCCCCCAACAAAAAATAGAGTAAAACTTTAGGCACATAGATCTAAATTGAAATGCACCGCTTAGATTGCACCGTTTAGGAAATTACTTAAAATCAGTGTTTTAACTTTAGGGGCGAAGCCTTTGTTAGAGGTCCTGGGACGAGGCCTTGGTAGGGGTCAAGCCTTGGTATGGGTCCAGGGGGCGAAACCTCGGTACGGGTCCAGGGGACGAAGCCTTGGTAGGGGTCGAGGAGTGAAGCCTTGGTAGGGGTCCAAAGGCGAAGCCTTGGTAGGGGTCCAGGTGGTGAAGCCTTGGTAGAGGTCCAGAGTGAGAAGCTTGGTAGGGGTCCAGAGTGAGAAGCTTGGTAGGGGTCCAGGGGGCGAAGCCTTGTCAGGGATCCAGGGGGCGAAGTCCCGGAAGTCCTATGTTTCTCGTAATTTTGATAACAGTAAATTACATTAAAATGCGTCAAATCCATGGGGCGAAGACCTCGGAGGCCATGCATTGCTCGCGATTTTGATAGCAGAAAAGTGTATAATATTGTGTCAAACTGTTAAATTCATGCTGTCAGGGTCGAAGTCCTGATACGCGTCCAGGGGGCATAGCCACGGAAAATTGCCTTAAATCATGTCAATTCCACTAACTTAAAATACATTTTGGAACGAATGTTCAAATGTAGTATTTTATTAACTACTATATCTGTATATGTGTCTTTATTTGAGGTCAAGGATGATTATCATGTTTTTGTTGTAAGAATAAAGCTTTGAGAGAAAAGAATTATAGATAACAGGTGAGAATAAAAAGTGTATAATAATATATTCTCACGACAATTGTTGTCCCCTGTGAACATTCGGTGCCCTCTCAGAGAGCTTCATTGTAAGGAGCGAAGGGGCAGGAGGTGCCCTTTCGAAAGTTAAGGGCGGACCGGGGCAGGGGTGCCCTTTTGAAAATTAAGGGCGCACTGGGGCAGGGGTGCCTTTAGAAAGTTTTATGAAATTATTATGTAGTTATTCTTGAAGCTTGAAAACAAATAGAAATCCACTCACTTACAAATCCTACTTAGTACATAACATAGTATTTATTTGAAACAATCAAAGCGACAACGCCTCCGATGATTTTAAATTCAATAATTTTCAAAAGTGGGCCTTTAAGCTATTCTCTTTTCTATTTTTCACTTTTAGGCATTATGCCATCAGGAAAAGCATATCGTGAGTCATAATGACTTGTTTTCAGTGTGTACCCCATGAATTTGCCTGCAGGATGGGAAGTGGATAATTACCGGGTTAACACCCTGCTCTTTTCTAGAAGTGTTCAGAGAACCAGGCAGGGGGTGAAATTCCTACCATCGGCTTTACGTCCCCTCCGAAAGATGGTAAGCGCCACCCGACCATTGGCCACTTCTCACAAAGGTCGGGTGGTGGGAGAAGGTGTGGTGCAGCAGAAGGCAAACCTCTGCGTTTAATGTCAGCGTATATCGTTCTGCACATCTGTGGAAAAATTGTTGGTTAAATCGCCGTTGGACCGGCGAACCTGGGACCTCCAGCATCCCAGTCGTACGCTCAGCCGACTGAGTTACCTGCCTCCCTCCTGTTTGATGGGCAAGTGCCCCGCCTTGCTCCGCTCAAATCACATGTGTAGGAACCTGGCCAGAGGAGGCGGAAGAGGGGGAGAGGAAGGTGGGGGGAAGGGGGGTAGGTGCGGGGCACGTTCCTCCATATTTTCTCAAAACTGAAAACAAGTCCCTTTTGAAAATGAAAAGTGCCCCTCAATTATTGCTTACCCCAAGCTCCTTTCGACACTCCGAATTATAAGAAGATTCTTTGTAAAGAAACTGTTTCTTTCAGTTTGAAGGATATTCTCTATAAGTTCCATATTCTAATATATTTTAAGTAAAATATGTGACAGTTTGACAGTTTGATGATGTATGTGAATAGATTGTACAAACCTTGGATTTCTTAGAAAGAGTTAACGGTCTGCGATCGACGTGAATATGTTACATCCCCATATCAAAACAGATTATTTTTATTTTTACAAACAGTTGCCTTTATTCTGTTATTGTTCCCCCTGTTTTTGTTTTTTTGTTTTTTAGTTTGTTTTTTATGATGATTGTGAGAATGTCGAAGATAGATTGGGAAGAAAAGAGAGAAAGTGTTTAAATTACATGTCACAAAAAAATGTTTTCTTCTGTGGTTCATGACGGTAAAAATCGTTGTGGTGGTTTGGTAGGTCGGCCCGATCTGGTGGTCTTGGTATACAGAGGAGTTGCCAGGCTGGGTTTACCAAATGAGACCCGGGTTTGAGCCATGCTTGGGTTTGGGTTTGGTTTGACTGGTGTTGAGTCTTGGAGTGGTGGGTTGGTCATTGTAGATGGGTGTTCAGCCAGTGTTTCTCTTAGATGTTGGCGGTTTCTTTTTAGGAGTTTGCCATTGGGAGTTTCAACCAAATATGAAGGTGGCTCTTCTGCTTTCTGCCTTACAGTTCAAGGAAACCATTGACCTGTGTCAGGGTGCTGAACGCGGACTTGCTGTCCAGGGTATAAGGGTGGCAGTGGCAATGGTAGAGAATGGTGATGATGGAAATGCCACTGGGCTGCTTGTCGTTTCTTGAATTCCTCAAGAATCTTATCTGAATCTTCATAAGAGTTTTGCATTTTCCTTCGGCGAGTTGATTTGAGATTTCCCCCATGAGCAGTTTGGCTGGACTTGGCAAGGTTTGGCTAATGGGTGTGATTCTCCACATCAGAAGAGCCATCTGATATTCTGTCCGTGATTGTCTGGCTTTCTTGAGAATAGACTTGGTTGTTCTGATTTGCCTTTCGATGAACCCATTACTCTTTGGTCGTCTTGGTGATGAATTGACGTGATCAAAAGACCATGAATTTGCAAACTCATTGAACTGCCCGCTGGCAAATTGTGGACCGTTGTCACTCATGATTTTATCAGGAATCCCATATCACTGAAGACTTTCTTGAGCGCGAAAATTACAGCGAGACTAGAACAGGAGTCTGGCATCTTGCAAATGATGGATATTTGCTGTAGTATGCAATAATTAGCCATTGGTGTTTGTCAAATTCAAATAGGTCTGTTCCTATTACACTCCATGATTTTGTGGGTATGTCATGCTGTATGGGCGGTTCTGATTGTTGGGATGGCTGATGCTGCTGGCATACGGAGCATTATTGAACCATTAAATCTAATTATTTATAAAGTGTTGACCCTGATATACAAGTCTGTTGTTGAAAAATCGGCCCCAGATTACCTTAGGTGTAAATTTTCATTAGCCACTAATTCAACCAGATCCCTCCGCTCCTGTAATGTTGCCTACAAATTGGTGATTCCACGTACTCAGCGTAAAACATTTGCCTCAAGAGCTATTAGTGTTGCAGGAGCAGAACTCTGGAACAAACTTCCAAATAACATCAAACTTTCTCCCAATGTAAACATTTTTAAAAGGCAGCTGAAGACACATCTATTCCCTTCTTAATTTTTGAAATTGCATTTTACACATTTTTTCTTTTTATATCCAGTGTTATATACCATTTATACAAAGTAATATTTTTCTAAACCATTTTATCAATTTCCAAATTACTTTTATATTCAACTTTTACTGTAGTTTTGATATGAGTATTGTATTTTCCTTTATCCGATTTTGATATTTATACGTACATGATTATATATTTTTTTTCTATATTTGTATTTTAATTGTAAAGCGCAGCCGAAAACCATGTTATGGCATGCGCTATATGAAATGAAATAAATAATATAATAATATCCTTGTTGATATTTAGCTAGTAGACAGTATCTCTTGCTAGCAGCTTTGTTTTCTCTTGTCCAAGATGATAAGTGTGAAGTTGCTTGAGGATGTTTTGCTGCATGTTTTTGGTGTGAAAACTCGACTTCTCTTCAAGATGATGCCGTTGTCAACTGACAGTTCATCACGAAAGGACCAACAGGGCCTGACTTCAGTTGGAAGATCTTGTATGTTCTCTGGCCATCCTGTTATGATGATTTCCATCAGATGTCTTAATGTGTCATCAATGCGCGCTGCTTGTTGAAGTTCGTCGACCCTCTCTGATGAGAAGCGTACCAGGTCAACACGCATATCTAGATCGATTGTATTGTGGTTGTGAGGGTTTGGGAATCTTGAGAGGTAGTCAGCGAGTTGATGTTCTGCACCTGGCTGGTGTTGGATATCAAAGTTGTAGCCCTGTAACTTCAGAAGCATTCGTCGCAAACGGGGTGGGGCAGAGATAAGTGGCTTCTGTGTGATCATAAGAAGTGGTTTGTGGTCAGTGATGACATGGAAACTGCGCCCATACAGGTAAGTGTGGAAACGCTGACATCCGAAAACAATTGATAATAGTTCCCTCTCAATGCAAGCATACCGTTGCTCGGTTGAAGTAAGGCTTTTGCTTGAATAAGCTATCGGTTGTAGTCTTCTATTAGCGTCGTGTTGTAGAAGGGCTGCCCCAAGACCTTTCAAGCTGGCGTCACATTGCATGTTTGCAGGTTTGTATGTGAGCAAGGATAGCTTGGAGAATTCTTCCTTTAGTTGTTCGAACGCTGATTGATGGTGTGCTTCACTTAAATATTCTGAATCTTTTTAGTAGGTCTCTGAGTGTTGAAGACTTAGCACTGAAGTTCTTGATGAAGCATGACAGGTAGATCATCAAGCCTAGAAACTTGTAATTCCGTTTTGGTATTTGGTGGCTTTGCTGATTGGATGTCCTTTACTTTGGCAGGATCAGGTCAAATTCCTTGGGCTGTGTAGAGATTGCCAAAGAATGATATTCTGTCAGTTTTGATTACACACTTTGATGAGTTAAGTAGGAGACCGTACTGTTTTGCTTGATCCATGAATTGCTTGAGGTTCTTGTCATGCTCTTCTTCTGTCGCTCCAAATATGGCTACGTCATCAGCGATTCCCCACGCGCCGGTGTATTTTTCCAAGATGCGGTCCCTTTTTAGTTCGAAAATATCCTGACTACCCGAAAGTCTAAATGGAAGTCTTTGAAAACAATATCTGCCAGATGGTATTTGGAATATAGTCAACTTTTGACTGCTCTCGTCCAGTTTCACCGACCAGTAGCCTGCTTTTGCGTCAAATATGGAAATGTACTTTGCTCCTGAGAACTTATGGTTTAGCTCCTCCAGTGTTGGGGTTTTGTGCACTGGACGGATTAATGCCTTGTTGAGGTGTCTTGGATCTAGGCACACCCGAATGCTGTTGTTTTTCTTAGTCACGCATGTCAGCAAGCTGACCCATTCCGTTGGTTCTTCGATGCGCTAGTGACGTTTTGTTTTTCCATATTGTCAAATTCATCTTTAATTTTTTGTCTCAATGCGATTGGCGTTTTCCTTGAAGGGTTGATGTGGCTTGGTATGTTTGGGTCAAACACAAGTTTATGTGTTGTCTGGAATTCACCAATCCGATCAAACTGATCAGGATATACCTTCTTCAGGTCTTCTGTGTTGTAGATTGAACAATTGATCAGTTTGATCGGACAGTGAAATGTTAGGAGGTTGTCTCAACCCACTGGTCCTTGTAGCTACTGTTGATTTTGATTGTACCAAAGCAGTGGATTGGTGTGTCGTTGTACGCTTTTAAAATGCTGGTGATTGGCTCTAAGATACCTGGTAGGCGTTTTCCATCCTTGCAGATGTTAGATGGGTATATTTTCTGGTATGTTTGCATTGGCAGGACATTGCCTTTGGCTCCGGTGCCATTGCAAATTATAGAACATATATATATATATATATATATATAAATATATATATATATATATATATATATATATATATATATATATATATATATATATATATATATATATATATATATATATATATATATATATATATATATATATATATATATATATATATATATATATATATATATATATATATATATATATATATATATATATATATATATATATATATATATATATATAAATATTTATATATATTTATATATAGATAAATATATATATATATATATATATATATATATATATATATATATATATATATATATATATATATATGTATATAGATATAGATATATATATGTATATAGATATAGATATATACATATATATATATATGTTCTAAAATTCAAAAGACTAAATACAATATTGACACTATTGAAGTTGACAGTTTTGAACTCTGCGATGAACTCCACTGTGTTGATGTGACTTTTGATTCCTTCACACCATTATCTGCACATGATGTTCGCAAACTAGTTATATCTTCTAAAAGTTCGAGTTGTATCATCGATCCAATACCAACATGGCTGTTTAAGAACTGCCTTGAATCACTTCTCCCTGTGCTTACAACAATGGTGAATTTATCTCTCAGAGATGGTGCAGTACCTAATAATTGGAAAAATGCAACTATTGTCTCTCTGCTAAAGAAAGCAGGATTAGAGTGTTCAATTTCCAACTACAGACCTGTGAGTAATTTGACCTTCGTATCAAAATTGGTCGAGCGGGCGGTAGTTGACCAGATTGTTTCTCACTGCTCACAACATGCTCCTCTTCCAGATTGTCAGTCAGCTCACAGAGAAAGAAAAAAAAAAACTATTCCACAGAGACAACCTTAAAGAAAATTCACAGCGATATTATATTAAATATGGACAAACAACGATGCACACTCTTGTTTTTTTTTTGATCTGAGTGCGGCATTTGATACCGTAAACCACAGCACTCTCCTCAACACACTTCACTCTCAGTTTGGAATTGCTGGTGGCATCCAACAATGGCTCATATCCTATCTATCGTCTAGAAAGCAACATGTTTTTGTTAAAGGTGCTAGATCCAAAAACTTTCCGTTGGACTGTGGCGTACCTCAAGGCAGCTGCTTGGGTCCCATATTATTCTTGTTTTATGTTTCTCAACTCTTCAGTATTGTGTCAAAGCATATCCCACAAGCCCATAGCTATGCTGATGATACTTAGCTTTACTCCTCATTCACTGCCGGCTCTATCTCAGAGAAAGAGGCAGTCGGGGCAATGCAATCTCTTATTGCTGAAATAAGGTCTTGGATGATCAAGAATAATCTCATGATCAATGACTCCAAGACTGAATTTCTTCTAATTGGCACTCGTCAGCAATTAGCTAAAGCTGGAGTCCAATCCATCAAAGTTGGTGATGCTGAAATAAAACCATCTGTTAGTCTGTTAGTGTAAAACATTTGGGTGTTTTTTTGGACAATCACATGTCCATGAATATTCATATTGCAAAAGTTTGTTCCAAAGCTTATCACGGTCTTTATAACATTCAGTCAGATTGCCAAATATCTTAATGTAGATTCCATGAAAATCCTTATTAATGCTTTTGATATAAGTCACATTGTTTATTGTAAATCACTTGTTGTTGGACTACCTGATTATCAACTTTACAGAATTCAAAGAATACTTAATGGTTCTGCTCGGTTGATTTTCAGACTACCAAAATTTTCTCACATTAATGCTGTTTTGAAGTCCCTTCACTGGTTACCAGTCAAACAAAGAATTGATTATAAAATTATTTTACAAGGCCTTGCTCCAAAATATTTATGTGAAATGTTAGTTGAAAAACCATCCGGCTATGACTTTCGTTTCAAGTCCCTATTTGTTCCCCGTATTAAGCATAAACCTCTTGGCGAAAGAGTCTTTGCTTATAAAGGTTCTTGGTTGTGGAATTCACTCCCAACTGAACTCAAATGTATTGATAATGTATCCCTGACCTCCTTCGAAACTAAGCTTAAAACTGTTTTGTATAAAAAGACATTAATCTAATGTGCAGCTTGGTCCATTGTATTTCTATTTAAGTTTTCATTTCTGTATTCTTATTTTTGTTTTCGTATCTAATTTATATATATATATATATATATATATATATATATATATATATATATATATGTGTGTGTATGTGTATATATATATATATATATATATATGTGTGTGTATGTATATATATATATATATATATATATATATATATATATATATATATATATATATATATATATATATATATATATATATATATATATATATATATATATATATATATATATATATATATATATATATATATATATATATATATATATATATATATATATATATATATATATATATATATATATATATATATATATATATATATTTATATATATACATATATATGTGTGTGTGTGTATATATATATATATATATATATATATATATATATATATATGTATATATATATATATATATATATATATATATATATATATATATATATATATATATATATATATATATATATATATATATATATATATATATATATATATATATATATATATATATATATATATATATATATATATATATTTATATATTTATACATCTATATATACGAATTTTAATATTGAGTACTCTTTGATTTGGAGCCCTCCGGATGGGGCAATACTGACCCCGTGTACATACGACGAAGATACATTTTTGCTTTGTTAATCAAACCTATACCGAATTTCACTGTTTTTAGACTGGAAAACTCATATATGATCGTTTCTGAGGACCTAGTTTCAATGATTTAAGGGTGGCCCTCTAGTGTGGCCCTCTATAGGTTGGGCCCGAGTGTGGCCCTCTATAGGTTGGGCCCGAGTGTGGCCCTTTATAGGTTGGGCCCGAGTGTGGCCCTCCATAGGTTGGGCCCGAGTGTGGCCCTCTATAGGTTGGGCCCGAGTGTGGCCCTCTATAGGTTGGGTCGGAGTGTGGCCCTCTATAGGTTGGGCCGGAGTGTGGCCCTCTATAGGTTGGGCCCGAGTGTGGCCCTCTATAGGTCAAGCCCGAGTGTGGCCCTCTATAGGTTGGGCCCGAGTGTGGCCTTCTATAGGTTGGGCCCGAGTGTGGATTACCGTGCTTTCCCCACCACATGCACTATGTCGCACTTGCGTAGCCATTTGATTTGGTTAATTCCCAGAACTATGATCAAAATTGTTCTGATATTTCTGAATCTTGATCTAACAGTCTTAATGTTTTGCAATTTTTCAGAATTTTTGTCCTACCACTTCCAAATTCCGACTTTCGCGCCTGGAAAATTAAAACTAGAACAAAACTTGCAAAATTCCCCAGCAATTGTCGGACCGATCAAATTTATAATGTTTGGTTGGGGTGGGGGAGGGGATTTGTCCTTTAAGCTATGCCATACTGCCGCATACCATAGGTACTATATTGCTACCTTATTCCAAAATAAGTGGAGGGTGTACCCATAAAATTATGGGCCCAGCTTCAAACATATTCCTCTGCCCTTAGTAGCATCGCACTATTCCTCCAAATGGGCTAAAGTTAGATTACTTTAGAGCCTCGAAAGGGTGTTTTGAATGATCCGAATTTCGGTATAATAACTCCAGAGAAGTATCAACTTCATTGAAGTCTTTGTAAATGTTCAGGAAAGGTAAAACAAAGCCTGATAAAAGTTTTACACCTGGTAAGAATCATTCAACCAATAACCAGGTATATTCATGCATATAAGTATACAAAGTGGAGATTTCTGATAATTAAACAATTCGGTTTTTAATACTAAAATTGACCTCTTGCAACTAACATTTCATTTTTTTCTTCAATTTAAGTCACATTTCTTTAACCCTTACAAATGAATATACATGTACCTTGAAACTGAAAAAGTAATGTCAAGGGCGTAGGAAAGGTCACCTGTTAGGGGGGCAAAAACCATACACAAATTTGCTGTCTGCTAATGTGATTTTCAATTTCAGGGAATTCTTACTCTGGTCACATTGCCAAAGACGTCCCATTCGCGAATCTTTATCTGCAGTGTATAAGCACTAATTTAAATAACTATCGTAAGACGCGCCTGAGCAGTTAAAATGTTTACTCGCAGCGCAGACCCAACATTCTTTCATCCACTATGGCTTTGCTAGAAAGTAAGAATACATAAAAGGATAGGTTTATTTGTACTAAATGAACGAACAAACACACGTTAAACAGCGCTTTACTATCAAATAAAAGTTTCCACTATATAGCAGCACTATACAGATCGTCGTGGTGGCGAGACCAGAGGCCCCAAAGGTATTAGATATTGTTGAAGTACGGTACAATAGGACAGAAATTTTAAGGCAGAACAAGTACAATTTGGAGCTTTTGTTAAAAGGGGAAGTGGAAAGGGACGGCATGAATGTCAAGAACCAACACGGCCCCAGCGACAAGTTTTTATATTATCAGTATTCAGTGATATAATACCCAATGGCCTCCTCACAAAATCCATCTGAACCTCACTGACCCCTTCCAAGCACCAGTGCTGTCAAGAGGGGAGAGGATAGGGTAAAGGTTTTTGTGAGACCCAGGCTAAGGTGCCCCGAAATATACCCAGTATATATTTGCGGGGGACCAAAGAAGTAAAATGTCCATAAAAATATAACCACAGGGGTAAAAATCGGCAAAACCCATACTTGACAATAGTGAAAATTCTATCAAGTGGTCTTAAAATAGCTGAAGATCTCCTTGTCCCGAAAATAGGGATAAGAGAGTGCGACATCGTTAGTTTCAGGGCCGCTGGGAGTGACTTTATGACACACTAAGCTAATTCTAAAAAAAACTCTACTAATAAACTTGGCAGCTCACGTTGGATATGTTACTTCAGTGGCCACTATCAGTATTTGTAACTTCCAGCAAAGTATTTTAATAATGAATTGATATAAAATTAAAATCAATAGAAAGTAGAAAGCTGCGAACAGTGGTCTTGCCACCATACTGCCATAAAACAATTTACTTTTATGTCAAAAGTCCAAAAATGGGGAGCCATTGCATATTAGCTGATTAGATAGTACAAGTATGTCTTCGTAATTCGTCTGTTCCCGAGTAGATGCACATTACTGTGGGGTAAAATTATGAATGACTTGAAAAAAAACTCCACACTCAATGATAAGAACTTATTATTATGCTTTGACTAAAAAAATATATATTCATATATCGCATTTAGTGGCACATGGTGATGATGTTTAACATTCATTTATCCCACAGCTTGATCACGCAGGGAATTTTTGCTGTGGAAGTTAAGTTGCCTTCAAGTAGGTCAACATTTCTGCAATTAAAGACTTGAAGTGATACTTGAGGTGGCTTAAACAGGAGCCTATAGGGAAGTAGATTTCAATTAAACTACTTAAAAACGTACCAAGAAGATTATTTCCTCATTGACATTTTCATTTATTTTGGAAAAAATATAAAACTTTGATATAACAAACTTTATATTTTTGGTATACAAAATAGTTATATATCAGTGAACATAAGGACAACTCGAAATCTCTCTGAAGTTCTTCATACTTATTTCCTAAATTTCAGTGTTTAAATTTCTTTCCACTTACACGTAGTTGATGATTGAGGGTATTGCTAGGATTACAGAACTCCTTTTTAGAATCATCAATTCCTTTCCTACGCTTTTCAACAAATTATTCGTTTTTGGCAGATGATGTTAAATACCTTTGAGAAACAAAACTTTTGGCAAAAAAATGTACATTTGATTTTGTTGCTAGTTTTCCCCTAACTCATGCTCTCTAGAGCATCTGATAGGGGCTCCTCAGAAATCACCACTCACCTATCCTTCCTTAGGAAAGGCTAACAATTCCAACTGCCCAGACATGGCCAGTAATGTCATGCTTTAGTGCATAAATACACAAAAGTGTAAAGTGTATATGCGTGACACCACTGGCCATGTCTGGGCAGTTGGAATTGTGAGCCTTCCCAAGTTATTTGCATAAAACAGAACAGAAACGAATTTATTTGAAAAATTAAAGAAAAATACAATTTTAAGTTTTTACTGTTTAATATTTCATTTCTCTAACTGTGTCATATATCTTACAAACTTGGCACTACATTGTAAGCTAACTGCGAAAAAATGCATTATGTTCACTTTCTCCTATCCTCAATAATTTACATGTACATGTTTAAAATTTACGATATTCATGATAATATAATTATGGTATAAAAAACTGACGCAACACATATGACGCAACACATATGTAAAAAAATACGAACTTCATTCAGAATGATAGAAACCTGATTTGTTCCCCTGTATATCCCAGAAAATTGTACCAAAATACACTTTGCACATCTTAAATAGTATTGCACTTCACAAATTGTGTAACTGTGGCTTTGAGACTTAAAACAGGACATTAACAACATTTCACACAAGTGATACAAAACAGTGATTCATTCCTTACATATTCTTGTTTTAAATTTAACTGGAGTGACCATCATTTTTTGTAAGATACTCCCTTAATTTCTTCGGGAGCTTTTTTCAAATTCTAAAATTTGAGGGCTTTTTTCAGCCTCAGTGCCTTTATTTTAACACTAGGTTTGATATTCTTTGAGTAACATGCAGAAAATCACCCACTTCTTGAAATCAAGTACAACACTCACAGTGACTTACTTAACATCATGATGCACATGTTTTCCTTGTGAAATCTTAAGATGCTTTTCTCAAGAGTTGGCAACATTTAAACTCAGTTTACTTATAAGAAATACAACTTTAATTTAAATGTAGAAACATCCAAGTAAAATATATGCACTTTTTAATTGCATTTCCCTCTTTAAGGCACTTCAAAATCATCATCTTAACACAACACTTTAGGAGACACTCCTCCATACATACAAGCAAATATTCAGCTCACTGTTTAATGTGTGTTGTAACCTGAAAATGTCAAATTTTAAGCACAAGAGCTCCCTCCATGTTAAAAAATATGAAGAAAAAAAAGGAGTGGAAAATGAAATATAAAAAATGCTTTTCTTGACACTTTGTTTTATCTAGAATGTTAACAGTGTCTGGAAAATAAGATTTGTTTTCCTTTTATTATGAAATACTTAATGCTTTTCAGTTTTCTATTCTTATAAATACAGATCTACAAATTAATAATAATACACACTTTAAAAGTAATAACTTTCACAAATATCTAAAATGATAAAAGATCAAAAGTTTTTCTTACTGAACTACGGAACCTCTTTGGTGGTAGCATTTGCACAATGTTTTCAAAATTTGTTTTCTTTCTTTTACTCAAATATCATAAAATGTATCTTTTAACAAAACAATTTGGAACCCTTTCAGAGTTAAAGCACACAATTTTGCATAAGATCTTATTTTAAAGACTTCAAATGAAAACTTTATACTGCTTTACCACATTTCCTGGGGTCAACCAAAACACTTATAAGACAACATAGAGGCAGATGTGATTGCTTGCTATTCTGTACCAATTAGGAAGAGAAAACACTAAAAAAAAGTCAAGATACAAGTCATCTCTTGAAAGAAAATAAGTATCACCATCTGTATAGGAGAATCAGTGCTTCAGCAAGTAGAGCAGTTTATCTTGGGACTGTGAAATCAGACCAGAAACAAAAGGTTTTGTAGTTCCGATGCTTTTTTTCATGCTGATTGATTTTGTATTAACTGTTAATGTCATTGCATATCATGAAATATTTGACAACATTAATTCTTGAGATATCGTGTTTACAAGCTCTTTTCAGCAAAATTATATTAAGCCCCACCATGTTTTTATTAAATGAACAAACTAGCTAACATCATAATTCTAGTATATAGGAAACAAAACAGAAATGTTCAAATATGAGCATTTCAAGATTTTTACATTAAACCCCACCTACTCATTAATATGCATGACATCACCACCAAAGACAATAGGGCATATTAATGAAATTCAACGTTTTTATACAATGAACATGTACTAACTAGCTAACAATATAATTACACCAAGTATGAAACAAAACAGACATGCAGTTGTTAAATATGAGCATTTCAAGAATTTTACATTAAGCCCAGAAATGAATACATCATTAAGTAACTCTTCTCTGTAGTCCACTGTATACTGTGCCACTTGACAGAGATAATCAACATCTTAAATGCCTACTCATTAAAATGCATGACATCACCACCAAAACCAATAGCCCCAAAAAAACCTTGTGAGTCAAGATTCCAAATACTAAGAAACCATTATGTCAAAGACACCTAAGTTGAAATTGGAAGAAGAAAAAAAATGTTGTGGAAAGAGTAGTCTATAAGGCTCAACTATTTTGGGCACTTGAAGCGAATGAGACATACTCGATACCCCATACTCACAATCTAAGGCCAGATACAAAAAATAGGCAGACTGTATCAAGGAGGACAAGCAATCTTGAGGCATCATATAGTGACAGCAGAAAAGCTGACCCAAAACAGAAAAATTGGAGGAAACTGATTATCGAGGAGCCAACATGTGCAACCTGAAGGACCCCAGCGTGGAAGGCGTAAAGTAAGTAACAGCCATTGTATTTTGTGAAATCATCATAACTTCTCAAGACATGGATTAAACATGGAAAACTGCAATCATTTTGAAACAACTTATGTACTTTAGATTCTGAGAGTGTCTTTTGTTCTTGTTGGTGCCAACAAGTAGCAAGAGTTTTCTGCAATGCTTGTTACTTCTATTTGCTGAATATTCGGAGCATTAAAAGCTCAATAATGTTTTTTTAATTACTGTAATTTGATATTCAAAACAATGACTGTATTCTTGATTTCTTAAAAATAAGCATTAAAGTTATAATGCATTCAAATTTAAAAACTAATTTTTCATGGGTAAAATACCTCAAAAATTTGGACCCTTGTTAACGAAAATAAAATATCCTGGCTTCATGATGAATAATAATGGGTAATTTGCATATTTCTATAAGAAAGACTGTCAGTATTATTGCATCCGAGAAACATCCATACGCAGGATTTTCCCACCTAAAGTGTGTGCATGTGGTGTGAGGGGAAGTGTGAGGGGAGGTGTGATGGGCGGGGGTGTGAGGGGAAATGGGCAAAAATTTGGACACTTGTTAACGAAAATAAATATTCTGGCTTTATGATAAATGATGTTTAATTTGCATATTTCTATAAGAAAGACTGTCAGTACCATTGCATCCAAAAACATCCATACACAGGATTTTCCCACCTAAAGTGTGTGCATGTGTGTGAGGGGGAAGGGAGGTGTGAGGGGGAGGGAGGTGTGAGGGGTGGGGTGTGTGAGGGGGAATGGGCATAAAATCACCTATAGAACAAATATCACCATGCAAAGATACAGATACAGAAAAAAGTGCTCCTTTAAAACACTGTAGTGCATATCATCATTACTGTCCAAATACTCCAGAATATAGAATGTTGTGACTCTTATTATGAAAATCAATATAAGCATGGAAGATTACATAAAAGAATTAAGCCAAAACATTCATACAACTTTAACCATCAAACTTATTTACAACTTACAGAGCCAGGAATGAACTGTGTCAGAATCTATATTCTTCACGAGCTAAGTGTAGAAATAGATTATTAGGTATTATGTCACAAAATTAGGGAAAAACATTGGAAAAACAGTAGCCTCATTACCACTTCAATGGGCCTGGTGCAGAAACAATTCTAACTTACATACAAGAGTTACATTATTTCAAGAATAGTGCAGAGGCCATTACACATGTGACTTATGCTCTCTCCTGGAAGAAATCAATCTTTCTTATTGATCCCAAAATATTGGCACTAAATGTGCTAAGCCTTTTTCTCAGGCATGCAGGTTTGTTTTAAAATGTCATTTCCTGCCAAATTAAACGACCTATTACTTTACAAGTGAATGTAATTAACAACTCTTTCATATATGTCATCTCATCTAGAATAAGGAATCCCTTGATTACACAATCATGTGTAAATTTTGCTCATAGTACTGCTTGCTTTCAGATTTGTTCGTCACAGGATATAAACATGCAGAGCACATAACTATCAAGTTTTTCTGTCCAGTTTATAATCGCCATTAACTTTATAAAGCTTCAATTCATACGGCAAATGAGCACTCTTCGAGCATTTTTGCTTACTTTTCAACAAAAGATTTGTGGTGCTTCATTCTTAAGGGAGTAGCATTCTAATTTTGTGTTGTCAAAGTTTCTTTTCTTCAATTCTTGTTAAGGCATTTTCACATTTTCTTGTGACTAAATATGGTAGAAGATTGCCTAGACATAACAAGTGAAGTAACTGATTAACCTGCACACAAAAATTAATCAGCAAGAATAGTGAAACTCAATTTCAATACTTAAATTTAATCAGAACCAAAAGGTTTTGTGGTTTTGATGCTTTTTTTCACAAGCTGACTGATTTGCAAAATTTGTATTAACTGTCATGTTATTGTATGTCATAAAAAATTTGTTCTATGATATTTATTCATAAGCCACACCCACCATGCAGATCAATAAAAATGTTGACAACATTAGCATTTGCACAATAATTAACAACAGTATCATACCAAGTATGATGCAAAAATGGTTGCTCATTTATTACATATTAAGAATTTGTCAGTTAGCCCTGCCTACTCATTAATATTCATGATATCACTACCACAACATTAAAACATATGGACAGACCATTACCATCTCTGTACCTGATATAGCATAAATGTGAAATATTTTTCATGAAATACAGTATGGTGTTTACATCATTTAGCACTTTCACATATAAGCAACGCCCACCATGCATATTATTGACATCTGCTGATTACATAAGCATGAACACAATAACCAACAAAATTATCACGCCCAATATGATGCAAAACAGATATACAGTTGCTCATTTATCACTTTTTTCAAATTTACACTTTTAGGCTCCACCCACTTATTAGTATGCATGATATAATCACCAAAAACAATAGGGCACATCTACAGACCATGGGCTTTCTGTGTACCAAATATAACATGAATCAAGATTACCGTTCTTAAAATACTGTGTTTACAAGCTCTTTTCAGCAAAATCATATTAAGCCCCGCCTACTACGCAAATTAATGAAATTCAACGTTTTACATCATGAACATGTACACACCAGCTAACATGATAATAATCCCAAATATGAAACAAAACAGACATGCGATTATTAAAATATAAACATTTTCAACATTTTTACATTAAGCCCATATACTTATATGCCGAGAATTTTTATCCCTTATGGCCCCTCCAACTTGACACTCTCGGTTTTCTCAAAATCAGGGTTAATCCACACCTTCTAACCTGAGAGCCTCTTTAACTGTCCAATTGCTAGCAATCAGCTATTGTTACACCATACACAACACAAGGAAATCCACACCTTTCAACCTGAAGGCCTCTTCACACTTCACTTGCTAGCAACCAGCTATTCTTACACCGTACACAATAGGTCATTCATCTGGGGCTGCAGCCACAAACCTCCTTTGTAATGAAGTAAAAAGATTAGTCCCTGGCTGACCCTAAAAATAAATATGCATGAAGGAATCTGTGCAATGTCCACGAATGACTGATGGACCATTCCTCCCCAAAACAATAGGGCACATCTACGGACCATGGGTGGTATCCATATATAGAATATGACATGAATCCAGTTTACCTTTCTTGAGATACCGTGTTTACAAGCTTTTTTCAGCAATATCATATTAAGCCCTGCCTATTATGCATATTAATGAAATCAAATATTTTTACATCATGAACATGTACACACCTGCTAACATAATTACACCAAATATGAAACAAAACAGACATGCCATTGTTAAAATATGAACATATCAAGATTTTTACATTAAGCCCCGCCTACTCATTAATAAGCATGACATCCCATAAAAAAAACAATAGAGAACATCGACGGTCCATGGGCTATCTGTGTACCACATAAGACATGAATCCAGTTTTCTGTTTTGAGATCGCGTTTACGAGCTGGCCGTCACACACACACACATACATAAGCCATCATCATGACCGCATAGGTTACTGATGCTATCGCATCAGAACCAAAAATGGTAAAGACTATGAATGTGTTGTCACTCTAATATTTAAAACTTTCAACACCAGCCATTTTAAAACACACTTGTGGTAAATTTAAATCTTTCAACAACAGCCATTTTAAAACACACTAATGCTAGCAGCCACGAATGCTATCAAGTTCTTAGGTGACCCCCTGTAATACCATTCCTTTATTAGTGGCAATAATAGCGCCATAGAAGGGGTTATGGATGACAGTATCAAATTGAAAGCTCTGTTCGCATTGTGCAATGCTGAAGCCTTGGTTTCTGTGCAATTTTCCTTGGCTTCATGCACCAAAAG
Organism: Chiridota heheva; assembly: GCA_020152595.1. NCBI lineage: Eukaryota > Metazoa > Echinodermata > Holothuroidea > Apodida > Chiridotidae > Chiridota > Chiridota heheva. Next base: position 355,600 of record JAIGNY010004586.1, on the reverse strand, counting down.
AAGGTTTGAAAGCCGCACTGAAAACTCTACAAAATCCTATGGAAACGCACCTTTAATTGCCCAGGCATGGATTCATAAAATAACTAGCTGTGGCAAAGTGGACAATACAAACGTTCAAAAATTGCAGATAATTTTGAAAATTGTTTCACAATTGTTGTCAGCACTAAAATGTATTGCGGAAATGGACAACCAAGCAAGCCTCAGTTAATTATTAAAAACTCCCGCAATATGTTCAACATAGATGGACATCTGAAAGTGCAAAAATAAAGAGGACAAGCGGAGAATATGGCAAACTAAAAGATATGGTGGTGCTCATAAAGAATGTAGCCGAAGAAATGATAGACCCTATCCTTACAGGAGGGACATGCAAACAAAAAGCTATTAGAAAGGACAGAGATTAGGAAAAATAAGAATTATCAGTTTTAAGTCATCTTTGTGGTGAGTGTGAGGACCAATGACCACCCCACGTGGAAGTGCTTAGTGATCAAAAACTTATGTGAAAGGTAGGTGGAACTTGGCATCAAAGAACAAACTGTGTTTTAAATGTTTGGGGAAACATTTTGCTATAGATTGTAGACAAAAGATGATATGTGGGATTGATGGTTGCCAGGGCAACCATAACAGGCTGCTACATAAGCCAAGGCATAACCTGGTGCATAGCAACCCCAGGGAAGGGGGTAATACTAGTATCAACCAGCATCCACTCAGGAAAAGGGAGGGTGAATCGGTTCAGTCAGGTAGTAGAAATTACTTACGCAGAAGTCAGGGACTGGCGCTTAGGACTATCCCAGTTCTTGTTAGTAATGGGGATAAACAGTTGAAAGTAAATGCATTACTTGATGATGGGAGCGAACAAACGTATGTTAATAGCAGACTAGCTGCTGAGTTGGGAAAATCTGGTCCGCAAAGTGAAATTTGTGTTGGTCTGTTAAATGGATTAGAAGGATGGTTCAATACTTCTGATATTGAGGTAGAAATAACTAGTGTTGATGAACCGCATAGAAAGTATAAATTGAGAGCCTTGACTGTAGATAATGTATGTGGGGATCTCAAACCGAAACATTGGCCCATGGTTTCCAAAGATTGGGAGCTCTTGAGAGATATAGAGTTCCCTTGCCCAGCTAACAGGGTAGTAGCCATACTAATTGGGGTGGATCATGTGCATCTGCATGTTGTGTTAGAGGAACGAGAGGGTAGGTCAGGGGACCCAGTTGCTAGAAAGACAACCTTTTCGTGGACGTGTGTGGGCCTCACCATTAAGAGTACACGGTTTTTCGCATACCATGTTAAACAAATCCAAACGTTCAAATGTGGGTTGGTTGATCCCAATGTTGACACCACAATTAAGAAGTTTTGGGAAGTTAATAGCGTGGGGTAACAGAGCCTACAATATACCAAACTGAAGAAGAAATAAGAGCATTTGATGTTGTCAAAGAGTCAATGAAGTCTCTTGATGAAGGTATGAAGTGAAAATACCATGGACAAAAGAAAAAAAGTGATGATTAATGATAACAGGGTAGTAGCAGAAAACAGCTTGAATAATTTGTAAAAGAAATTAATCAAGGATGAAGCCTAAGGCAAGGCATATACTGATGCCATTGATAAGTATAAGGAGAAAAGGTATATGAGGAAGGATGACAATGAGATTAGTTTGCCTAGTACTAATAGTGTGTGGTACCTTCCCCATTTTCCAGTGGTGAAACCTGACAGAGAAACCACCAATGTTCGCCTTGTTTTTGATGCGTCTGCCAAGCTGAATGAGGTGTCCTTAAATGATATGATTTCTAATGGGCTTAGAAATTGTAAAATGATCTGTTCAATGTGCTCTTAAGATTCAGAAAGAGAAAAATAGGTATAACACGTGACATTTCAGAAACGTATCTTCAGGCTGGAATCGCAGAGGAAAGATCTATGTTTAGGTTTCCGTGGAGAGATGTAGATCAGTTACGTGGACCAGACGTGTATAAGTTTAACAGATTAGTGTTTAGGTTCAATGCCACGCCTTTTATATCCATGTTGTCTCACAAGAAATGCTAAAATTAACAAAGAGAAATATCCTTTTGCTGCTGAAACTGTTCTTGAGAGCACTTACATGATGATTCCATGGATTCGGTGGATGATGTAGATACTGGTGTGCGGCTGTATTGTGAGTTAAATGAGTTGTGGTCAAAAGCTGAAATGAAAGCCAAAAATGGTTGTCTAACTTGAAGGAGGTATTGAATGAAATACCTCATAGAGTGAAAGAAATTAAATTGACTGAGAATGAGCTGCCGTCTGTTAAAACTCTTGGCTTTATGTGGCTTGCTAAACAGCATGAGTTTAGTTTTAGTGGGCTAGTCTCTAATGATGTAAATGAAAAGATGACAAAGCGAAGTGTGTTGAGCAAGATAGCCTCTATTTTTGACCCTTTAGGATTAGTAGCACCAGCTGTTGTGAAAGGCAAGATGTTGATGCAGGAGGTATGGGAAAGTGGAATTGGTTGGGACGACCCATTACCAGAAGTTATTGCGCACAAGTTTCTTCAATGGTGTAAGGACTTACAAAGGATAAATCAGATCAATGTGAGTAGATGTTTGTGTCCAAATAGAGACCAGTTTGTAAAATTGCATGCCTTCGTTGATGCTTCCAGAAAAGCTTACGGAGCAATTGTCTATATTAAAAGTGTCAATGACGAAAAGATGAGTGTTCAGCTGGACGCAGCAAAGACCAAGGTCATGCCCCTGAAATCAACTAGTATTCCTAGATTGGAATTGATGGCAGCAATGTAAGGTCTTAAATCAAGTGAGTCAATAACCAAGATTTTGAGCCTTGAATTGCAGAATGTTGTGTTTTGGAGTGACAGTACAAATGTGTTGTGGTGGATCCGAGGTAGGAGCCATAATTTCAAGCCGTTTGTCACGGATCAAGTGGGTGAGAATAAAACAAAGACCAATCCAAGTCAATGGCGTTACGTACCAACCAAGGTGAATCCAGCAGATGTGGCATCCCGCGGGGTAACTGTATCTTTGGTGGAATGGACCCGAGTTCCTTAAGAAACCATTTTAAGAATGGCCTAGAAACAAGGTTGATGAAGTCATTAATGACTCTTGAGTGACGAAAGGCATCTACATTCTTGACTAAAGTGGAGTCTGAATCAGATGACTGGTGATTGAGTCCAAAATGATTCTCAAGTTGGCATACACTGGTCAGAGCATTAGCCTACTTCAGTCGGTTTATCACAAACTGTAGTGTTAAAAAAATAGACAGAAATGTCGGTGTGCTAACTGTAGATAAAATAAGAGATGCAGAGATTTCCTTAATCAGACAAGCCCAATGAGAGGTCTTTGGAGATGAAATCAAATGTTTGCAGAAAAACCGAGTAGTACCTGTGAACAGCATGCTGAGTGCCACCCTTCCTAAATTGGAAGATGGATTACTGAGAACAAATGAGCTTAATAAAGACTTTACCATACGAAACGCAATATCCCATCATCCTTCCAAGGAAGCATCCAGTGACAAGACTCATTGTGAAGGAGTATCATGACTTGGGCAACCATGGGACCAACCATGTTTTCCCTGGTGTCGGAAAAGTATTTGATCATTCATGGTAGAGAAGAGGTCAGAGATTGTGAAAAGAGTTGTGTAGAGTGTAAGAGGAAAAAGGCAAAAGCAGAAACTATCTAAGTTTACTCAAGAAATCTTAAAAAAAAATTAAGTAACAATTTCTTTTTTCTTCCTACAAATTCCTGATTTTCCTCTGGTTATAACTGCTGGAAACAGATTTTTTTCAGCTCCATGCATAAGATATGCAAGAAAATAAAAATTATAAATATACATTTACTGTACAACCATCTGGCCTCCTTTAAACGGGACACAGATTGATCCTTTTTCTCACATGGAAGGATTCTTCTTTCTTTTTTTCTGGTTGAACATCCTCTTTAGACCATTTGTATTGAATCCTTATGATCTGTTCCACCAATACCACAACTTGTAGGATCAATCTGAAATAACAATCACAAATATCACTAGAACATCCAACTTATTTATTAAAATAAACATTTGGTTATTATTCAACAATAGAAACTGCTTCTAATGGTCAGTTCTATTATTTTAATCTAGGGATGGAAATGGATGAAGTACCTAAATTCTTACACAAAAAGTAATTTAGCAAAGTAAGCCAACATGATTCCAAATAACAGTTGTCAAATAAAAGCAATGGAAAATAATATTAAGGATCTAAAAGCACATCAATACAATATTAGCAAAAATACTACCTGACACAATGATAGCAAAAAGACTACCTGAAAATTATCAAACAACATAGACCTCCATCAAATTGGTTCCATGAGAGAATAACCATCTTTAGGAGGAATGGTCCATCAATCTTTCATGGGTTTTACACAAAGTCCTCCCAAGCATATAATGTATGTTTATATTTAGGCTTAGCCAAGGACTAATCTGATTCACATCACTGAACAGCAGTTATGTGACTTGAGCCCCAGATAAATGACCTATTGCGTATAGTGTAACAGTAGCTGGTTACTAACAAGTGAACTGTGAATATATACTATAAAGATGCTGTCAGTTAAGAAGGTATAGATTATCCCTGTGTTGTGTGTGGTGTAACAATAGCTGGTTGCTAGTCAATGAATTGTAACGAGTCTCTCGGGTTGAATGGTGTGGATTACCCCTGATTTTGAGAAAATCGAGGGTGTCAGATTGGAGGGGTCTGAGGGCCAAAAATTCTTAATGCAAAATTGAGCATTTCAAAGCTTTTTCCATCCTCATGATTTATTATTGATATGAATTGCAAATTTGAATAACTTCCTTAAGCTAATCCTCTATTACAAAAACTTGTCACACTCCTAATCAACAGTTTGAATGCAAAGATATCATAGAAGTCATCAAGGGATGAATTTAAAATAAAACCATCTTAAATTGGTTTCAATGTTCATTTCTTAATATTTCACAAAATCGTTTGCATTATTTGGATCAGCTGAGATCAATTTAGAATTTATTTTCCCATTTAAGAGCATTTTGTTACCATCAACAAGTCATCAACCTAAAGCAATAACTTTCCTTAGGGGAAATGGTCCGTCAATCATTCACAGTTATTGACTCACATTGGGCATATAATACACAACTATTTTTATCACCAGTTTGCAAACAAATTTCTCCCACTAAGACAATTAACACGGATCAGTGATTTCAATCACAAAAGTATCCTGATTACTCTTCACTTGACTTTCTGTAGTCTTACACACACAAATAATTTTGGGCTACTAGGCTGTGGTTTGCATGGGAATGGCAGTTAAACAATCATTGTTTGGAGTGGAAACACAATACACTGAACAGGAAATCGGGTCAGTAATTGCCATACCTGAGTTTTCAGGATTAACTCAGGTGTCAGGTGCGGGTAGGCTTAAAAGAAACGTTTCGGCATGAAAAAGCTATTGACTTCAATTTGAGGAAGAATAACATTTCATAAATGTTTTTAACGTATCAATCTTTGATATATTTTAGACAATTTTGTTAAGGCAGAAAACAATACAAAATGTGTTTTATTCATACACAAAATAAACTAAAAAAACTATAATTAGTTTTATGAAATTAAGAAAAAGCCAAAATTAAATCTGAAATAAAATTGCATGATTTGTTAACTTAAAATGACAGGAAACGGAAATTGCAACTTACTTCTGGTTTTGGCTCAGTTTCATTGTCACCTGACGGGCCAACTTTATTTTCTTTGCAGAAGATGAAGATGAGGATGACTTTGGTCTTGACGTCTCCAGGGGAGGCAAGTTTCCTTGCTTCCCTTTTTTGCTGTCTCTCTCTACCTTTCTTTCTTGTCTCATCTGCCAGTTGGAATTAATCTCCTCACATAAATCCTTTATATAAACCAGAAAAGCAAAGGTTTTGAGGTTCAGATGCGCAATATGAATTTTACGTTAAACTATTACTATTGTATAATAAATATTATTGCACAATGGGCTCAAAATAACAATGACAAATAATAAATTCAACCATTTTTATCCCATTAACATGTATACACTTGCTAACAACACAATTATTTCCAATATGAAACAAACAGAAATGTGCTTATAAAAATATGAGCATTTTAAGATTTTAACATTAAGCCCTGCCTACTCATTAATATGCATGACATCACCACCAAAACAATAGGGCACATCTACGGACCATGCATCTGCTATCTATGTACCACTATGAACTGAATCCCATATATCGTTCTTGTGGAGATACTGTGTTTACAAGCCCTTAATTTCAACATAATCATGTTAAGCCCTGCCCATTATGCATAATAATGAAATTCAACATTTTGGTACAATGAACATGTACACACTAGCTAACATCATAACTGTATCAAATATAAAACAAAACAAATATGCGGTTGTTAAAATATGAGCATTTCAGGATTTTTGCATTAAGCCCCGCCTACTCATTAATATGAATGACATCACCACCAAAAACAATAGGACACATCCATGGACCATGAACTACCTGTGTACCACATATAACATAAATCCACTGTACTGTTCTAGAGATATCGTGTTTACGAGCTCAGCGTCACACACATATACACGGCACACACACACCCATTTACCCTCCTAACGTTATTGCATCGGAACCAAAAAGTATAATTTTGTCTGATTTATCAAATATATATCAAAATAATATAAATAACAAATGCAGAAATTATGATATTTCAAACAATGTTCAAACATTCTATTTAAGATATATAGACAGGTAGAGGCAACTATATTTAAATTTCTTTAAAATCCATCAAGAATCATGAAAAAGGCAAACATTTCCATCCAAATTCATTTAATATTGACCATGATTTTATAGCTTTTTAGGTCGTAATATTCAATATTTGTGCAAATATGTGATGTACAGTATGAATAGATAGATGTGTTTAAAGGTTTATGGACAGGTAGCATAGTGGGCCTGAAGTTTGTGCACCTAAGAAATTAAATAATTGTTTTGTTGTCAGCAATATAAATCAATTCTTTGATTTCTCCTCTTTATATCAATGATAAATTCACAGAAGCTTGACATTTTACTTTTCAAGATATTCATCAAAGAAAAAAAGAAGTTTCATTTGTTTCAGCAAAATCTCAAACACCCGAGGTTTGTGCACCAATGATAAAGCTATGCAATTTTCAGCAGCTGTACCAGTACTGCACAAAAAAACGCTTGAACAAAAATACAAGAAGAAAACATATGAAAATATCAATTTCAGTAAGTTTCCTTTAAATGTAAAGTAAAGCCAGTTTTATTTAAAATTTCTCAAATTAACTGGTGAAATTTTGAATTTGATCTTATTTTTGGATGCACGAACCCGCACGAAGTTCGGGCCACTTACTAGACCAAAGTTCTCTGTTCAATCACATACCCAAAAGATCATTCAGTAAAGAGTTTAATAATCTCTGAATTTCAAAAAAAATTATGTGTATTTTTCAAGTTATAAGTAATCAAAGTTTGGAATTCTTTTAAATATATTGAAAATATGTGATGTAGGAACAGGAAAACTCCTTAAAACAATTTAGTTTTTCTTTATACTTTTCCTTCAACTTTAGGCCTTCAAAATCTTCAAAATGCATTATCCAGCTTGGTTGAGGGTATGGCAAAAATCAAATCATCTTTATTAGAATTATCTTCCTTTTTCAAAGAGAAATGGCAGAGGGTTAAGAAACAATGGATTTACATATAAAAATAGAGACTACATCCCGTTCATACATCACAAAAGTAACACAAAAATTTGCAAATTTGCACAAAAATCTTCAATAAGCTGTAAAAAGCCCAATTTTTAATTGATTTTGATGAAATTTTTGCTTTCTTCATGTTTTTTGTACATTCTTAATCAATGTAGAAAATGTTGCCTCTACCTGTCCATACACCTTTAAAAAAAATATTCATCCAATGTTTTTTCAATGATTTACTTTGAGGGTAACTGATTCTGGCAAAATGGATCTTACTTCCACCCCAATCAAAATCAAAGTGCAAAATACATGTACATTCTCCTCCTTTTCAAATAATGTTTGAATATTTAAGTTTGATTGAATCTCCTTTTTTTCATATGCAGAATTTACTATTCTATTTTATAAGGTCTTTGGGCATGACCATATAGCTCCAGCATAATTTCTTAAAAAGAAGAAAAAAGTTTTAAAGGATGAATTTATAAGAAATCCCATCAAAATGTAATGTTCGTTGAATGAGAAACGAGAATTTTTCAGCGAAAATTTATCGTAAATTTCTTATTTCAGTGACCTGTCCTATAAACATTTTTGGTCTATTCAAGTAGCTTTCTTATTGGAAAGTACGCCATGGGCATAAAGAGTTGCGTTATGTTTAAGTTTTGTTTCTGCGTGAAATATTTCATTACTTCAAGTCAAATTCTGATCTGTGAACCATGATTGATAAAGAATAATATTAAGAATAATACACTCATAATAACTTAGGACCTCATTCATGCATGAAGATTAATACATGCATCAGCTTCTCTTCCTCAAAAGACCACATAGCAATTGAAGTAATTCTAATGGATTCTATATGGAATGATAAAAGTCTATTGGAACAAAAATTGAAAAATGTCACACGTCCATTGGCCTTGGAAGTATTCTAGCAAACGTTGCCCATAGATACCAATTTCTGAAACTGTCATTTCATGAAAATTCATCAGTGAAATACTAAAGAAAATTAGATGAATTGGCTTGAAATTATGAAAGGAATCATGATATATAAACTTATTCATAACGTCAGATGAAAAGATTGGTAAAATCCTAGTATGGCAGTACAACTTTGGCAAACCGGTTTTTCTTGTATTACAACTTTATTCCGTTATTAAAATAATTGAAAAATGAATGGTTTTATAACGATCTTATAAATTTGGTTTAAACAATTCCAACTAAAATGATTCTTGATAAATTTTTGTGTTAAAAATGAAATTTAAACAGATTGTAAACTTACTTCACTAAACTCTAAGTAGCAATTTAGCGCTATACAAAGATAGATTTTTTCAAAAGATTCGTTTTATTTGGACATGGAGAGGCTTATTCAAAATATCTCAATTGATACCCAAATTACTTTCAACCAAATTTCTCATCAGCAAATTCTCAAGGAATTTTTCATTTCCTACATTTCAAATTCAAAATCCTTACTGCCTGCCAGACTTGTAATTGAGTCAAAGCCATGAAAATGAATACAAGTACAGGTACAATGATAACAGGTAACAACAATCAATTGAAAGGTAGCTAAAAGAAAACAAATATTTGCTGTCTTATGCTAAAGTAATGTTCATGCAAATCTTAGTTTGTTTTCTGCAATGTGATTGGGTGAGACTGGAAACACCCCTACTTTGCATTCAACATTAACCCAAGATAACAGACCCTGTGAATATTAACCCAACAGAGAAGGTTATTCTACTTTTCCCTGGGGAAGTTCTTTGCTTCTAATGCCACAAAATAGTGGGAAATTTCTCAATGAAGTCTACCATTCTAATCAACCTACTAACAATATTTTGAGAAAGAAGAGGTATAAAGGATGTAAATGTAAATTCTAGGTCTTTTCAAAAACCCAAATGCTTTAAAATTACACTGACCTGATATCGTTTTGTTAACCTTTCAAGTTTACTTGTTGCAATCTCTTTCTGGAAGAAGGAAGATTTGACATGGTTAGACTTTCAAATTTTTGAAAAATTGTCATTTCATTGGAAAGATTGAACTGAATAATATTATACAGTTCTTACAAAGCGCAACACACACTAAAGTCTCATTGCGCTAAAAAAATGAATAAATAAAAGGGGAGGGAGGGGGGAATAGGGAAACAACTTATAGAAGTGAGAAAAGATGTGTTTTTAACAATGAATTAAAGTTACAGTCTAAGCCTCTTTGATATGTTTTGAGAGATTGTTTTAGAGAAAAGCAGCTGAAATTTGAAATGAACGATGACCATATGACTTTGTAGAAACAGGATGAGGTAGGAGCAATAACTTAGAACTGAAGCTTAGACAGCAAATTGAGGTGTACATGTGGATAAGATCCAGTAAGTAAGTGGAAGCAAGGTTGTGGAAACATTTGAATGTTAACAGAAGAACTTTGAAGTTAATGCGCAATTTAACAGGGAGCCAGTGTAAGTTGTGAAGGATTGGAGTTGCAAGAGTGAATGGTTTAGAACGTGTGACCAGTCTTGCAGCAGAGTTCTGTATGCGTTGCAGCTTAGCGAGTTGACAATTGGGGAGACCATATAACAAGCTATTACAGCTATCCAAGCGTGAGGACACTAATGCATGTACAAGCATTTCAGATGCTTGTTGATCCAGGTAGTTACGGATTTTTCCAATCTTGTGTAGAGCATGAGAAGCTGCACAGCAGATGTTATTAACTTGTTGGTTCATATTCAAATTTTGATCAAACGTTATGCCCAGATTCCTAGCACTTATTACGGGCGTTACCAATATGGAGTGGTGGGATTGAAATGACAGGTCAAAGCATGAAGATATGTTAATTATTTCGGTTGTCACTATTTAACTTCATAACATTAGTGATAGACCATGACCTGATGTCTCTAATACAAGCTTCCAATTTTAAGAGTATAGAATCATGCTCTTCCACTCTTGACTTAAATACATAAATTTGGGTATCGTCAGAATATATCATGCTGCGGACACCATGGAACTTGATGATATCTTTTTAAGGAGAAGTGTACATTGTGAATGCCATTGGACCAATCACAGAACCCTGTGGGACTCCTTCTTTGGGGACATGAACATTAGATTCTTTTCCATTTACTGTAACAACTTGAGATCTGTTCGTGAAGTAAGTTTTGAACCAGCTTAATGTTGTGCATGAAATACCATATCTATCTTCAAGACGTTCGAAGAATAGATTATGATTGATAGTGTCGAATGCCGCAGAGTAGTCAAGCAATGTCAAAACGACTTAATCACCCTTATCCACAGCAAGAAGCAGATCATTATAAACACAAAGCAGGGCTGTTTCAGTGCTGTGGTGAGTTCTGTAAGCACTTTGCATCTTTTCATATAATTCATTGTTTTGAAGATAGTTATGTATCTGTGCTGCACATGCATGCTCAACAGTTTTTGACAGGAACAAGTGAATTAGGGAAGTATCCATTTGCTAGTGAAAGAAAATAATTCTTGTTATGATCGGCAAAATTACATCAATGCAGTTTTTGAGTAAACATGAGTTCAATTTTACAAAATGAAAAAAATGAATCCATAATAATTTTTCTCACAGATTCCTCAGAAACTGAAACAAAGTCAGAAAAACAAGATGAGTTGCAATCGGAAAATGGCGTGAAGAGCTCAGATCTTGGAGTGTTCACAAGTTCATGATGAATTTGCTTGATCTTATCTGAGTAAACCTCTGAAAAATGATTAGCAAGTATACAATCATCCAAAGTTTTAGGTAAAATATTACAAGTCATAGGAGCTGTTAACTTGTCAATTTCCTTGAATAGCTCACTTGAATTGCACTCCACGAGTCTGTTCCTGTGAAAGTCTTGTTTTGCCTGTTTTAGTACTGCATCGTAGTGACTGGATTTTGCTTTAAAGATCTGCCTGTGTACTTCCAATTTAGTAGAACACCAGCGAGTTTCACATAGGCATACTTCTTTTTTCATACCACGATGCTGATCAGTAAACCATGATTAGCAAACAATATAAAAAAAGACTTTTGTCAGAGAGATTTTCTAAGAATCTTATGTTAGTTCATGAAATTGCCCCACAAAATAACAATTGCAAAACAAAACTGTTACATCCAAGAATAATTTCAAAAGGAGTGAAACAATCCTAATTTTTTGATGTGCTGTTATTTCTAGAAGTTTGCAAAAGAAATAATTCTTTCAAAGCCTCTCTTAAACTAATCTAAAACAGACTGCCTTTGATCAGCAAGGGTTGTGCCTTGAAGAAAAATATCTTCGATGATCATAGTGTGGCAACAAAAATGCATATTACTGTTTAATTGTGCAAACATAATGAGATAACTCAATTTTTTATTTTTTTTTAAATTGTTTTAGATTTACACTATTGTGTCACTATCTTTACATCATTATCAAGCACCTTTGTAACAAAATTATGATTCTTTCACATGGATCCACGTGCTAAGCAAGATTTATTTAAGTAGAACCTTGCGCTCATATGTACACTTTGAAAACTTTCTGGTACAATAAAAGAGTTATATTCTTTCGGAAAAGGTTATGCAGGGAGCAGATATTGATTTTCCCTCATAACCGCCTCCACATTTCTTCCAAAAGAAACAAGCTTGCTTAGAATTGATCAAACTAGTTTCTTTCCATAGTTACACAAAAAGGAGCATGAGATTTGCGATAATGCAGCTATTTCTTAATTGCCCACAAGAAATTTTAGAGTTCTGTCCTTGTCCCTCAACAAGTTCCTCAAAAAGTGACACAACAATCAATCTCACACGAATAAGCATAAATATATAGACGTCTCTTTTCCATAAGTGTTACTTTCAGGTGACATAGTTCTTAAATCTGTCAATATAGTCACTTCTAAACAATTGGGTTTGCAGCTAAAAGATTTTCCGCAAGTTGTAACATCTTATAGAAAGAAATTTAACACAATGATTGCACTGGATGCTTTTTCTATAAGGCATTCTACACAGGAAAAATGAATTTGTTTTTTCTTATCTTTTAAGCTTTATCCATCTTTGCCTTTAGCAGGATTGCTACCTATCATTTTTGATACAATACAACCCTTGATTCACATTCCAAGTACTGTTAGCACTATAACATCCATCATAATGCCAGTGTGGGCACATTTCTGTTTTAACTTCACAAATATCATAGAATTCATCAATTTACACCCACTGTATTCATGAAATGTTAAAAAATGAAATAATACATGAAAATACACACCTTAAAGCCACCATAGCAAATAAATGAGAAGTTGAAAATTACACAAATTGTTCCAAGTACACAAATGCTGACTAAATCGAAGGGAATTGTTAGTGAATATAGGTAAGCTGCAATCGCATTCTGGCTGACCATTGTACACTGGAACACCAAGCAGAACAATACATACTTGTCCTGTGAAAAGATAATAAACTCATAGTTCAATTTCAAGTCTCTCCAACGTGAGCATAAAAATTCCTCTACAGTAGAAGTGAAAGTAATGCCCTTAAAGTGATCTTGTTAGATTTGAAACAATTACCTCCGAATAGAGAATTGTCATGATATACAATAATTCTAATCCTAACCAATTATATTGGTTCTTTATTACAGTAAGATATGAAGAGAGGCACCAGCACGTGGTAAAATAAAACAATTTTTCAGGGAAAAACTACATGTAATGCCTTTACCCTTTACTTACTTTACTCTAGATGTTATAAATCCTAAGGTCAATTGCTATAACATTGTGCAGGATCAAACAGTGCTCTACAGTATTCTTTTACTAGCTCATATGTTCCTATACATAACAAGAAAACAGATTAAATATTAAACATTTTGAAGAATTTCCTTCTCTTGAATTATGATATCTACTTTTGATAAAATGCCCATGTAAATTAATGTTATTTAACCTTGACTTGTCATAAACACCACTAAACAATTTTGAGTCACCAACTCAAAATTTATCTGCTCTTCTCACTCTTATAATATCTCTTATAGACAATTAATGATATCTTAAATTTACAATGACATGGGGCATCAAATCAAAGTTGAGAACACTCAAGAGGAGCTATTTTCCGCATTGTTACATGATTAAACTTGCTGTTAGTCACGGTGATTTGAGAATGTGGCAGCATAGAACCATTTTAATCTGATCTTTCCTGCCATTTCGATGATTGGCGTAAGCAAATCAGACGGCTATATGAAATCAAAACTACGCTGGTTGTAGAGAAATGTGAAAGAAATTGAGGGTTCTCAAGTGTAAAGGTTGTACAAAGTGAATCACATCCACACTTCAATAGCTATGACGTAAGCACTTGACTTCATCTTCTGAGATTGTACACATGTCATGGTGTAGTTAGTAAAACATGGATTCATTTCTTTAATACAGGCATGAGGGTAAATGAACAGTGAAAATGAGGTAATAGCCATGTAAATTACCTAAACAAGAGAAATCTTTGTACTGTCCAATATTTGTTGACTTTCGTAAAGCTTTTGATTTGGTAGACAGGCAGACAACGCTGTGGAAGCTTCATAGTAAAGGCTTACGTGGCAATTTATTTGATGTTCTTGTGTCTTGTTTGAGGGACCACAGTCTTGTCTAAGAGGTAATTGTGAATATTCTTAATTTCTTTCCATGCCAGAAAGGTGTACAGCAATGGTCACCATTGTTACCACTTTTATTCAATTTATTTTTAGATGATTATATGAAGAAATGAAGCAACTCAGTTTTCATGGGGTTCAAATGTGAAGTGTAGCGTTCACACATCTTATATATCGGATGATATGGTTTTATTCAGCTATTCTATTACAGGATTACAGAGGCTCTTGGATGGTCTCGCTCGTTTTGTCAATCCTCATTTTTACAAATTAACGTTAATAAGTCCAAAGTCGTTGTTTTCAAGAGGGGAGGAATTCTTAAATGAAATGAGATGTGGCACTTTGGTGGTTGTTACTAATTACGAATATCTCGGTTTGGTTCTTTCTAATTCTGGTTCTTGGGCTCAAACTTATAGTACATTACCAAAGCATTTTATTCTTTAAAGAAATCTCTTCAAAATGTTGGTGATGTTTCCACTACAACTACGTAAAGTATTTGACTATTCAACCTGTTCTCCATTATGGCTCTGAAATATGGTGGCTCGAGGAAGCTAGTGAGATAGAAAAAGTATACCATATGTTTTGTAAAAATGATTTAAAGCTGCCTATTAGTACAAGTAATTGTGCAGTGAGGAGAGAATTAGGGCACCACCTTCTTTTTGTAAATAGAGCCTTGTCTGTTTTAAAATATTGGTTGAGACTTTTTTGTTTGCCTGGCAATCGTTTATGTTCTCTAGCTTACCAGGAGCAAAGTAGCAGCATTTGCCTGGTGACCGTTTATGTTCTCTAGCTTACCAGGAGCAACATAGCAGCGTTTGCCTGGCGACCGTTTATGTTCTCTAGCTTACCAGGAGCAACATAGCAGCGTTTGCCTGGCGACCGTTTATGTTCTCTAGCTTACCAGGAGCAACATAGCAGCGTTTGCCTGGCAACCGTTTATGTTCTCTAGCTTACCAGGAGCAACATAGCAGCATTTGCCTGGCAACCGTTTATGTTCTCTAGCTTACCAGGAGCAACATAGCAGCGTTTGCCTGGCAACCGTTTATGTTCTCTAGCTTACCAGGAGCAACATAGCAGCATTTGCCTGGCAACCGTTTATGTTCTCTAGCTTACCAGGAGCAACATAGCAGCGTTTGCCTGGCAACCGTTTATGTTCTCTAGCTTACCAGGAGCAACATAGCAGCATTTGCCTGGCAACCGTTTATGTTCTCTAGCTTACCAGGAGCAACATAGCAGCGTTTGCCTGGCAACCGTTTATGTTCTCTAGCTTACCAGGAGCAACATAGCAGCATTTGCCTGGCAACCGTTTATGTTCTCTAGCTTACCAGGAGCAACATAGCAGCGTTTGCCTGGCAACCGTTTATGTTCTCTAGCTTACCAGGAGCAACATAGCAGCGTTTACCTGGTGACCGTTTATGTTCTCTAGCTTACCAGGAGCAACATAGCAGCGTTTGCCTGGCAAATGTTTATGTTCTCTAGCTTACCGGGAGCAACATAGCAGCGTTTGCCTGGCGACCGTTTATGTTCTCTAGCTTACCAGGAGCAACATAGCAGCATTTGCCTGGCGACCGTTTATGTTCTCTAGCTTACCAGGAGCAAAGTAGCAGCGTTTACCTGGTGAATGTTTATGTTCACTAGCTTACCAGGAGCAACATAGCAGCGTTTGCCTGGCGCCCATTTATGTTCTCTAGCTTACCAGGAGCAACATAGCAGCGTTTGCCTGGCGACCGTTTATGTTCTCTAGCTTACCAGCAGCAACTTTCTTTAGCATGTTGGACCTTTAAACTTAAAAATGTATTCTCTTCTGTGGGTTTTGGGGAAGCGTAGTTGAACCAGGGGGTCGAGAGCGAAAGGGCTTTTACAATACTTTTTGAGCAAAGGCTTAAAGATATTTACGTTAAAATTGGAGCGGGGAAATAAAGTCAAGTAGGAGATTGATAACATATCAGACTTTAAAGTTGATTTCATTTGTGAAAAGTATTTTAAGTTGCATCTCAGTTTGTAAAATAGAAACAAAGTTATTGTAAATTTCGTTTGTCTGGTCATAATTTTATAGCTGAAACTGAGCGATGGAATAATACCCCATTTAAGGAAAGAATTTGTGTGGTTTGTGATTTAGGTTTTGTGGAAGATGAATTCCATTTCATTCTTGTTTGTCCCTCTTATAAAAATTATAGAAACGATACACATGCTTATTTTCTGACAGACAGAAGTTTTCAACTTTGATGCAAATAAGAATTCTTTCATTTTAAATAACTTAGGTAGATTTACATTCCCTGCCTTTTAAAAAACGCTAAGATTTGTTAATCAAGATTTAAATTCGGTTTTGTGAATCGCAAGTTGTTATTGATTGATGTATTTATTTTATATATAATGTTGCTGAGCAATGTATATATTTCATAATTTGCTAATTTTCAAGGTATGTATCAGTGATTATATTGTACTAAGGGCAGGTGGCCTACAGTTATGTTGATGAATAAATTGTTCAATTGTTGATACTTTTTAACAAAGGAATAATATGAATTACAAGAGGAAATTGGTGAACAAAATAAATCACTTAAGGAGAGATTCACATGCCCATTAATGGGAGAAGAAGGAAATAGGTAATGAAACGCAAGATCAAAACCTTACCAATAATGTAAGATATGAAATTGGTGGCAAACTGGAAGCAACAACATATTTGAAGGCGACTGCAGTCAGCAGAAGAGTGACTGTCACACTGAGCCTATCGGCAGGCTGATCAGCTGGCACAGAGAATGAGGCAAAACTCAATGCAATTATCAAAAACTGTGGAGCAAAAAGAAAATTTTATCTTAATTAAGCATCAACAGCAAAATCAAAATGTAAAAGCATTCATTGTGATGACTGTTAGAAAAATAATAATGAAAAACTTTGTCAGGGAGAAATGTTTAAAAAGCATGTATGCTATTATACAGCTATGGCTTGGTGAAAAACCACTGTAAGGATAATACTTCAGTATCTGTAATAACTAATGCAATCAACCATAATTTTGATGTATGTAATTGTGAAAATATCAACAATATTTCATAAGATTTTCTTCAAATGTTGTTCTGATTACATCCTTAAAATTGGTTAAGAAGGATTGGTACTTCAAAATGCCTCCAAAATCTTCCAGATTTCATTCTTTTTTTTTTCATCGTCTTTATTTAGTTAGGAAAATTTTCTAAAGATCACATAAATTGCTGTAAATTTCATAACTTTTTAGCTTTTTCCTAATTTTGTAGCTTAACATACAAAACAAAACATCTTTTCAAACATTATTCAGATTACAACATTTAACTTTGTTCAAAATGATCAGTCTATCTATACACCTTAACTCTTTAAGATTTTAGGTTTTAACTCTGTTTTTCCATCCTCTTTATTTACAGTAGTCAGGACAATTTTCTGGAGATCACATAAATTGCTGTAAATTTCATAGCATTTCATACCTTTACAATTCACAGACTTTTTCATCTTCCTAATAAAACATTTCATTTTCACAAGTTACTCAGATTTCGGCGAAATCAAAGTGCAAAATATCCCAATTCATACATAGATGAATAAAGCGCATTTGTGATTTCCGCATTTAAAAAGGATTATGCTAATCGGGTTAACAGTTTGAAGTTGTTTACAGTAAAAATCAATGATTGGAATATTGTCAGCCGAATGTGTGCCTGATTTGAATCAAGACTGATGAACAAGAACTGTCAGAAGGACAGTAATCTGGACTATTCAAAGCTAGTGTAGACAATGGGCTTGTTGATGGACATGTATGCCGGTAATTAGGCTAGTAGAGGAAGTTATTTCAAATTACATGAGTTTTTGAAGGATGCACTTACTTTTCCCTCTCTTTAAATTTTCCCATTTACTGCAAGCCTCAAAATATCTTTGAGTTGTATCAGACATTTTGGGTGAGGTTACTACCTCACCCAGTAACTCAAGAAATCTTTATAAATGAAACACCTCTTTTCATTATAACCATTGAGTAACAAAGAAAGGAAAGACCCATGGCTTGCCCATGTCAGTGAAATATTAAAATATGAACAATGTAACCATGCAGCATAATGTAATTATTTGTTATTCCTTCCGTCATTTACTTACCTAACTACCCTCTCTATTCATCTTAAAGAATCAGTTCAGTGGTCAAGTTAATTCACCTTATATGAAAGAGGACTTAGAAAGAAACAAACAAAAAATGGTGAAGGAAGCATTCCAAAATATTAATCTATTAAGGAGATATCTAAGTTAAAAGTTTTGTCTTATTTGTTTAGAAATGACTGAAATCTGACTACTATATAATTGTGACATCACATCCTGATATCCTCAGTCATTAGGTATTCTTTCATATTTTTTCCTGAGATTTTGGAGATTAAAACAATTGGATACACCAGGAAAGTACTTGAAAAGAATCTAGTTAAGAGTAATCATAATTTGACAGCTGAAAAATTTGAGGGAAAATTGTTATGCAAATAACCTAATTGATATGAACACTAAACCTCACCATTGAGTGTAGACAATGTTCTTCACATATATGATCATTTGTGTAAACAAAATCCTCACACCCACTTTATATTAAGAGATATCATAGATACAAATATTTTAGTTGTTATGCAAATAAGCTAATTAGTATGTACACACAACTCCCCAATCATGCTTAACTGAACAGCACCCAATGCCACCTACAACTGTATCAAGTACCAAGTTATTATCTCAGGTTAAATATTTTCAATGAAAGTCTATTGTTATGCAAATAACCTAAGTAACATATACATTACAACTCACCATTAAGTGTAGACAATGCTCTTAACATGTATGATCATTTGTGTAAACAAAATCCCCACTCCCATTTTAATCTAAGACATATCATAGTTACATATATTTTCATTATGAAATTAAGCTAATTAGTATGCACACACAGCCCCCAATCATGCTTATTTGAACAGTACCCCTATGCCACACAACCCCTAATCATGCTTACTTGAACAGTACCCCTATGCCAAGTTACATGAATGTACACCATTTATAACTGAAGTTATAATAACTTTAACCAAAAACTTTAATCAACACTTTAACCTGACAAATATTTTCATTGTTATGCAAATAAGCTAATAAGTATCCACCCCCCTCCCCAAGCATGTTCATTTAAACAGTACCCATATCCTATACCCATGTCAAGTCACATGAATGTACACCATTCATAAGTTATGAAAACTTTAACCTAAAAACTTAAATCCAAAACTTTAACCAAAACTTTAACCTGACAAATATTTTCATTGTTATGCAAATAAGCTAATTAGTATGCACACATAACCCCCAATCATGCTTATTTAAACAGTACCTATGTCCACTACCCGTGGCAAATTACATGAATGTACACCATTCATAACACCGCTCATGAATGTTAAACATTTTGTACGAATCTATTGTTATGCAAATAACCTAATTAAGCATGTCCTGTACTCTATGCCAAATAACATGAATGTACATCATTCATAACTTAAGATATAAAAACTTTAACCAATTTTTTTTTTTAACCAGGCGCGGACGCCGACACCGACGCAGGGTTAGTAGAATAACTCTACTATTCTTTGAATAGTCAAGCTAAAAATGATTACTCGCAATGAGCATTTAGTAAACGTTTACAAGGAATTGCGAGCATGTAGCGTGTACATTCTAAACGGTCACAGCTCTAAGCACATCCTTTTCTAACATGATGATACAAAAGTTGACAAATTATGAGTGATGAATAATATATCCTCACAGTCGGCCCTTTTAAAGTTGTTTTCCTTGTAAACTTTTCTTTTTGAGGAAGCAATCAAATAATTTAATCTAGAAAAATGAAGTCCTTAAAAAAAAGTGACTTCTACGAAAGGATGCATCTTATTAGGAGTTCCTAATAAAATCAAGACTTGTTTGAAACATTGCCAAAATACTTTGAGGAAAACAAAATGTTCACAAGATATTCCAGCTAAGTAACAAATGTATGATGTAGGTATCATGCCCAATATGATTTCTCTTTTTTTTTTAATGAAAATGATTACGCTTTCAGTTTAAGTCTTGAATTTGTGTGAAATTGTAGGGGTATTAAGATTCAAGTCTGGACAGAGCTGTTTTAGGACACTATTGCTTTTCATTTCTAATATTTTTAACTCTAATGCTCTTACCTTTCATTGTCAAAAGCCAGTACCAATTGTCCTTACCCAGTACCAATTGTCCTTACCCAGTACCAATTGTCCTTACCCAGTACCAATTGTCCTTACCCAGTACCAATTGTCCTTACCCAGTACCAATTGTCCTTACCCAGTACCAATTGTCCTTACCCAGTACCAATTGTCCTTACCCAGTACCAATTGTCCTTACCCAGTACCAATTGTCCTAACCCAGTACCAATTGTCCTTACCCAGTACCAATTGTCCTTACCCAGTACCAATTGTCCTTACCCAGTACCAATTGTCCTTACCCAGTACCAATTGTCCTTACCCAGTACCAATTGTCCTTACCCAGTACCAATTGTCCTTACCCAGTACCAATTGTCCTTACCCAGTACCAATTGTCCTTACCCAGTACCAATTGTCCTAACCCAGTACCAATTGTCCTTACCCAGTACCAATTGTCCTTACCCAGTACCAATTGTCCTTACCCAGTACCAATTGTCCTTAACCAGTACCAATTGTCCTTACCCAGTACCAATTGTCCTTACCCAGTACCAATTGTCCTTACCCAGTACCAATTGTCCTTACCCAGTACCAATTGTCCTTACCCAGTACCAATTGTCCATACCCAGTACCAATTGTCCTAACGCACTACCAATTGTCCTTATACCCACTACCAATTGTCCTTACCCAGTACCAATTGTCCTTATCCAGTACCAATTGTCCTTACCCAGTACCAATTGTCCTTACCCAGTACCAATTGTCCTAACCCAGTACCAATTGTCCTTACCTAGTACAAATTGTCCTTACCCAGAATCAATTGTCCTTACCCAGTACCAATTGTCCTTACCCAGTACCAATTGTCCTTACCCAGTACCAATTGTCCTTATCCAGTACCAATTGTCCTTACCCAGTACAATTGTCCTTACCCAGTACCAATTGTCCTTACCCAGTACCAATTGTCCTTACCTAGTACCAATTGTCCTTACCCAGTACCAATTGTCCTTACCCAGTACCAATTGTCCATACCCAGTACCAATTGTCCTTACCCAGTACCAATTGTCCTTACCCAGTACCAAGAACCCTTACCCAGTACCAATTGTCCTTACCCAGTACCAAGAACCCTGCAGTACCAAGAGCCCTTACCCAGGACCAATTGTCCTAACCCAGTACCAAGAACCCTTACCCAGTACCAAGAACCCTTACCCAGTACCAAGAACCTTTACCCAGTACCAAGAACCCTTACCCAGTACCAAGAACCCTTACTCAGTACCAAGAACCCTTACCCAGTACAAAAAGAACACATGGGTGGAAATTTTACTATCTATAACTTCTTCAGAGATTTTCCTTTAACCCTAGTTTTCTTAAGTATCTTAAATTTAAAAACAGATTTGTTTTGAAAGCTTCAAAATTAATAATGACTTCACATCATGGAGTTTGATAAAAAACATTCAGTCAATGTAATGTTTATATCAGATTCAAGCTAAAGTTTGTGTAGATTTTACTATTCACATGTCAAACTTAAAGACAATTTTTAAGATATTTAATGGCAAAATAGTTGAAAATTTTAAAGGAAACAACGAAATAGTTACAAAAGTCAGGGTACAAAATGTTTTCAACAAACACCTTTAACAGCATATTTAAGTTTCTGATAGGATTCTGACATTAATTCAAACAAAAGGGACTAACAAAGACATTCTAGTGTATTACAAATTTCTCTTTTGAACTTACTATAACTAAAGCAATATTCCACATATAAAACCCTGACTTCCTTTGTACGTGCGTTGAGATGTGATAGATTGGGTACTGTCTGTGTGACCCTGTCAAAGCTTTATCTTCCAAGACAGATTCAGCAATCACATGTTTGTGAAGTCTCCACTGGTGGCCATCTTGAAAGAGTAACAACAGAACAGATTATGCAAATATTGCTTTAAATATAAACTAAATATTTTCTGCTTTAGTGTAAATGATCAATTCTACAGATATTTTGTTGAAATAATCTTATAAAAATGGACATGATAGGAAAAATTACGCTCCTTTTAAAATACTTATGATGACAAAATGAGTATTTTTCATGTTCATCCAACAGGACTGTTAGTATATATCATAGGCAACAGCAGAAATTCTTATTGAACTTTCTTTCAGTTTCTCAAACAGGGAATGCATATTGCTTATATTTTTCATCTACTTAGTGCTATTGTAAAAAACTTGTATGATAAAACATGGTATTCCTTTACAAAAAACACAGCTGAAAATCTGACTCTTCTATACTGTACTGTACCTGTGAACGTATCCAGTCTTATGCTGTCTTTTATGCTCATGTCTTTTACAAATTCTATATCATCGAGGGGCCAATCAGACATTAACTTGATAGTCAGTTTCTGAAATAAAATAATAAAAGAATCATCGGAGGAAGAATTAAGATAAAACAATCAGAGTTGGAATTAATTATACAATTTTCCATGGTTCTAAATAAAGGTGTCAAAAATCTTCCCACGAAAAATTGGGACAGAAATAATATTAATAAAGTAAAAGCATTTTCATATGCCATTAGTTGTTCTGTTCCTTAAAGTTTCAAACAGTCAGACCCGACCTGATACATAACCAGGTCGGGTGAGATCTTTCCTCTTTGTTTTCTTTATTCTGAAAACCTTAGTTGTTGTGAAAGTTGGTGCTGAGTATCATATTAGCAATGGATGAAGTACTTATTGTGTGGTTTTTTAATTAAGAAAAGGTGGTCTCACTATTTGCTACAGTAAGTTTGTGGTTTTGATTTGCTGGAACAAATTTTTAAGGAGAAGGACACGTCATGGCCCACACTTAACCAACTTTCGCAATTTAATGTACTATTCATCACACAATTATGTGGGGCATATTCTTAGAGCATGAATATGTTTTACAACATATACTATTGCTTATACTTAAGAAATAACCTGAAAAAATTATTCCCCCCTCTCCCCACCTCTGCAAATTCTTGTTGTTCCTGCGGTTACAATTGTCAGAACAGTATATTTTTTCCAGGTCTGAAAACAATCAGGAACCTCTATAGAAATAATAGTACATTTCTTTATTTCACAAATTTTCATTACATGTAATATAATACCCCTATAAATAAAAAAGCATAGAGGAATCAGTATATATTTATAAAGGCCATTACACACTAAATGCGACGCGGCGAGCAATTTCTTAGATAATCATTCAGAAAACAAATATAAGATGCTTTGACCTTTTGCTCACACACGATGAAGTTTATAATTGAGGCTTTCTGATGATACTGAAAAATTTGTAAGGTATGCTGTATTGATCAAACTGTGGAGAAATTCGCTTGAGTGGGGTGCAATTTTCTGTCGCGACACAAATTTTGCTTTAATGGGCATAGGGTTCCTATGCCCTTTCAATCAATTTTCAGTTATCATCTAAATAGCGATGACAACTTTTCTCTGAAAACAGAGATGAAAATGTTTCTTTTCCTTTATTCTAATCAATTTTGTTTAAAAAATCGCTCGCTGCATCGTGTTTGGAGTGTAACGCCCTCTTATGTTAAATGTTTCTTTATTTAAGATGTCAACCATACCAGAAGCAATTAATATCTTGTAGTCATACTACAGATTAACATATCGATCAAGAATACCATTCAGATCTAATAGGTAATAAGCTCATTTGTTGTCCCATCATACTAATTACAAACAGGAAATTATGATTTGTATCAACAAATTTGTGTGAGAGTAATTATTCTTTTGTTCACCGGGGTTTCATAACTCCTCGCATTTTCTTCATGATCGTGTTTCTTCATTTACTTGCTTTGTCGTTTGAGGGAATATGAGTTATCATTCAGGGACTCCAAAAGTTCAATGAAATAGAAGTTGACAAAACAAATAAACAGATGTGGTGACATAACAGTACAAAGTACACAGAAAGCAAAGGCAACTAGCCAAACATTTTAAACAGTGCATGAAAGACTACGAGAAGGAATTGAAGGAAAAAACTGAAGGGAAGGAAGGCAAATGTTTTGTTAATTTCCTTACTAATATGATGAAAGCAGCTACCTCACATTCCACACTACCTGTAAGTGTTTATGGAGGATATACAGAAGTGGATCCAGAGCAGGCAGGGGAGAGGGGAGGCGGGGGGGGGAAGGGGGAAAAGAGGGGGAAGGGGGTTTCCTTTTTTTTAAACAGGTCACTTTTTTTAAAAGCCTTTCAAAACTTGTTGTACACCAGAGGCCCAAAATCAGGATTTCTGTTTTTTGATTTCCATTAGCAGTCTGCCAGGAGCTGGGAGCTTTTAGTGTCCTTGATGGCCAGCCTCTCGAAAATGACTAATTTTACTGTTCATTTACATTCATGGGGGGAGGGGGCGGAGTGCATGTTAAGGAAAGATTAAATTTTCTGTTAATTGTCTTTGTTTCAACTGTGATACATAAAGGTATATCACTTGCCAATATTATGTCCTTCATTCTCATTGATGATAGTTTCCTTTACAACCCTAGATCTTTGAGCTGTGTATGGTTTTAATGTTTTAGGCCGGCAAAGATACAATCTGTGACTATGTTAAGTTTTCAAAAAACCTTTGCGAAACATAAATCAGAATAAGAGAGTTACCTGATAATCAAATGGAAAATTGTATAAATTCATGGAGGCTTTAAACGTTGCTTTCAGCCTCATTGACAACTGAGCATCAGGAACACCATCGATGGAATCGTCATCATTTTGAACAATGTTGTGCTTGCATTCCAGCTTGTCAACCCCTACAGCATTAAAAAAATAGATGCGAGGATCCCAACAGTCTTCCCAGTCAACTTCCTGGTAAAAACAGGAAAATAATTTAATTCACATACTGTACTTTCACTACATAAGCCTTTATGACCCTGTTTTCTGTCTTCTTTCTAGAACATAAGTGTTTTCCCTTTTCATCAGCTGTCAATGCAGAGATACACAGCCCTGGTCAATGACTCACTGTTAATCAAGAAAAGGTGATTACAGTATAAAACACTAATAATGCAAGTCTATAATGTGTAACACAGGTTTCTTGACAAATCAAAATGCATCTCACTTAAATAAAAGCACCTACAGTACACTTCCTTTTAACTTCCTATGACGAATTATGCATCAACACATTTCAAATAATTCTGTTCACTTTAAAGGAACTTGGAATAAGTCAGTTTGATGCACAGTAAATGTACTGCATGTTACATACTGTAGCATGAAATGGTTTTACGATCTGCACATGAAAGTGTGTAATTGTACACTGAATATCTGACACTTTGAAGAAATGTATTGGAAACAGTACGGTACACTCATACTGTCTCATAACCATTTCAAACACATTTTTAAGAACATTCTATAATATACAATAATCCAATTTCAAAAATGCAAATTGTGTTAATTATACACTATTACACACACACAAATCATATGTACCATATCAATGATCAAAATGCTCACTATTTAAAAAAAAATGTACCAGTTATCACCTTCAAACTCACATTGAACCAGACCTACTTTTGCCCTGTATGAGACATACATAACAACATAACTAGACATTGTAAATGATAAAAAATCCCCTCACCACTGATAACACAGCTTCCACCCTCTGTCCCACATCCCAACCTGTCCCACATGCCATCTCACTCTATATACTACATGCAATCACAAGCGAAATCTAGATGCCATTCTACTATATAAGACATCACAACTAAAATTCTTATGAAATCCACTACATGTCACTCCACCTTGTTCCACATGCCATGTGCCAAACAATCCTAAGTATCATGTTAATACAGGCACCCTGCCCATGCCATCCCACCCTGTCCCACAAGACATATCCCACCCCTCATTCCAATTCCTCCATCTACCAACCATCATGGCATCTTTTACCCTACATCCCAAATGGACTCTATCCAACATACCCGCTGTCCCACATGCCATTAAACCCTCTTTTCCACATGTATATGCCATCCCACTCCTAAAAAAAGAATGATCAAATTGAACTTAATTCAGGATTGCATTTTGTCTGACTATAGGGTCCTGATCCCACCCGATATGGTATGTCTAAACCATTTCTCTTTCAAATCTAAACTTTGTGTTTGACTCTGGGTGATGCATGCCCAAATGTTAATGTGAGTTATCATTGGGTAATAATTAATAGACTCTGACTGTAATCCTTACAAAAAAAAACTAGATTCAAAATTCAAAACAAGCTGACCATCATTCGAACCAAACACGATATGAAGGATTTGGAGCCCAAACGCCAGACTAATGAAATTTGGAAGCCTTTAAAGAAAATGTAGAAGTGGGAGGTTATATAAACCAAAGTTTTTCAATTTCTTATCATTTCTTGAGCATAGAATTTCAAAAGATCATGTACAGTAGTTCTGTGCAGAAGAATTCAATTTTGAATAAAAAACTTGACGAAGTTTTGTTAGTTGGTTAGTCTATATTACAGATGGTTGGGTGCATGGTAACCATGGTAAATCCCACTTCATCCTATTCCTCCTTACCTACGTACTCCATCTACATCCTCTGTTCACCTAGCACCCTGAATCAACCCACCACTCTAACAAACTATTCCTAATGTACACCATTCATAAGTTAACCAACTTTAACCAAAACTTAACCTGACAAATATACACCATGCATCCTCAATATTCTCTATTCTCACACAAAATATACTACTTCCCTATACACCTTCATGTACCATCCTTCATTCACTTTAACATTCCCTCTATGCTAGTCTTCTGCACAAACTATCTTCTCTACACTATACCCCCTTCCCCCTCCATTCCCTACTGATTTCCCCTTTATCAAATCAAAACAACCAGTTTGATTCTTTTATATAGCTCAAGTACAATGTAGTACAATTAGTGTGATTAGGCATTCATAGAAATTTTGCGAACTAGATCCAGTTTATATGTCAGGAGAATTAAATGATACAGTAGGTAATGACCATGGAAAAGGAGGTTGATACAGTAGGCAAAATACTGCATCTCAGTAAGATATTTTGCATTCTTGAGATCAAGTTGAAAAGTCAATACATCAATAATGTTTAAACCACAATTCTGAAGGCAAAAGAAGCTTATGAATATAATTAAGTTGTGTGTCCCATCCAATCAAAACACCTGTTAAGAAATTCATATTATCACTCCCAACTTAGCAAAAGAAAAACAAATTTGATATAACATACTAACACATTTCTATTCATCCATTAGTGGTTCTGCTTCTAAAGTTTCAAACAGTCAGACCTGACCTGATAAATAAGCAGATCAGGTCAGACTTTTCCTCTTTATTTTCTTCATTCTGAAAAGCAATTAGGATCAAATCTCCCTTACTAATGGCTACATTGTATTTGTTCCCCCCTCAGGCTGTTGGTTCTGAGTTGTTGTGGAAGTTGGTGTTGAGTATCATATTAGTAATGGATGGAAGTCTTCAATGTGTGGTTGGGTGGTTATTCAAATTAAGACAAGTGGCCTCATTATTTGCTACAGTAAGTTTGTGAACAAATTTTTAAGGAGAAGAACAGGTCATATGTCCCCAAGACACTTCATTGCATATTCTTTTTCATGCCACAGCAAATATTCTAATAGATGCTCCATTCACCTACCCCATCCTCCATTCACCTACCCCATCCTCCATTAACCTACCATCTTCCGTCCACCTACCACCCCTACCCACCCATTCATCTACCAAATATACTCTTACCAACTCATCATTCCAACCCTCAATCCAACTGTCACTCACCCCATTGCACCACACCCCTCTTCCTGTATGATAGGGTCCTACTGATCTATCTACCAAATCAGAATGAAAATTCATTGCAGATTACTTTGGAGATTATCCTTTATAAGTCTCAAGAAAAGACTCAGTTTTTTTGCTATTCATTCCCAAGACACTTAATTACAAATTCTATTGAGTCAGTTATTTTTTCACACCAGAACAAATCCTTTAAATGCTATTCAAGTCTGGAACGCATTTGTTTTAAGCTCTTTGAAAGCAAGTCTCCTTCCTTTATATAAAGGAATTAAAAATTATATCAATTCTATCGAGTCGTCAGCTTTTTTTTCATGTCAAAACAAATCCTTTTAAATGCTATTCAAATTTGAAATGCTTTTGTTCTAAGCTCTTTGAAAGTGAGTCTCCTTCCTTTGTATAAATAATTTTCATAAAAATAGTTAAAATTCTTTTCCCAAGGCAATATCGTTTGTTTCCCAGTAGCTGAACAATGCATGAGGTCGGACAATGGATATGGACAAACAGATGGACGAATGGATAAACAGTAAAAATGCTATATCCCCTCTTCACCAACTTCGTTGGTGAGGGGATAATAAACTCTGTAAATAGAAAACAAGTACTTCTCTTGATTTCCCTTTGAATGCTGGCTCCCTCCACCTCAGGCTGAGATAAATCTCTGCTTGAAACTCTTGCTTCACTGTATCAATATCGCCAACTGTAATAACATTGCATCTTACCCGACAATAAACCTTCAAAAAAAAAAAAAAAAAAAATTGTGTTTGCATGAAAATAATACACAGGCAGGGATGTACTTTTACAAGACTTAACCCAAAATCAATTTAATGCTCCAATTTACAGTATTAAAGGTATTGAAAACCTATGTCACTAATATCTATCTTATGTGGGAGTCAACTTGATAAAGACCTAAGACCACATAAAGTAGCATTTTATATGATATAACAAATATTTATAAAACAAACTTTATCTAAATATAGCGTATATAACAAATATTTATAAAACAAACTTTATCTAAATATAGCCCATTCTGTAACAGTTTATACAATATTTGAAACAAAAGTTGTTTGCATTGGCCTATGAAGTTTTATATGGTAATATAGAGGTTGTATATATATATATATATATATATATATATATATATATATATATATATATATATATATATATATATATATATATATATATATATATATATATATATATATATATATAATATATATATATATATATATATATATATATATATATATATATATATATATATATATATATATATATATATATATATATATATATATATATATATATATATATATAGATAGATAGATAGATAGATAGATAGATAGATAGATAGATAGATAGATAGATAGATAGATATATATATATATATATATATATATATATATATATATGGCTTGTAATTAAAAACAACTTGCTTATTGGATATTCTTATACCGATTAGTCTGAATAATACACTTTCCTAATACCGATTAGTCAAAATAATACACTTTCCTAAATAACTTTTTCTCAATCTTTACCTATTTGGCACCACCATGGGATAAAGTTCTCCAGAATCTCGTAGCCTTCCAGCCACCGGTGCTTTCCGCCCTTAATAACAGTGCTTTCCGCCCCTGGTTCACAGGGGCGGAAAGCACCGTTTTTAGGGGCGGAAAGCACTGAATTTTTATCTATAGTAGTAGGGATATTTAAAGGATTAGACAGTGGTCAAGTATATCCATCTTATATGAAAAAGGACTTACGTATTTTAAGGAAAGTTTATTTAATCTTTTCACTATTCAAATTATTTTTCCTCAAACTTTCGTCAGGTGGCATATTATAAATACCCTTCCTAGATTCACTTTTACTACTTTTTAGACATATCTCATGGTTTATACGATACAAAATCGCAGGACAAAATATGATAGCATACATAAAGACTTTGAAGAATCTGAGGCTATGACATTACAACTAGTCTGATTTCAGTCGTTTCTACATAAATGATACCAAACTTTAAACTTACATAACTCTTTATGGAAAAAGATTTTTGAATGCTTTCTTCACCATTTTGTTTCTTTTGAAGTCCTCTTTCATATACCTTAATCATGTTTAACCAGTGAACTAATCCTTTAAGAATAACAAGGTAATATGGGTCAAAAGAAATCAGAATGAGTGAATCAAGTTAAGTTTGATTTTAAGTAGTTCATTAAATTACATAATATAATGTTTCAATATTAATCAGAAATTGAATTAAAAAAAAAAGATCAATCTAAGTTAATATTTAGATTAATCCGATCAAAATTATAAGCACCCTACAAGGAAACCGCCTTTTTACCTCAAAGTTTATTTTATTACATATGCCTTTCATGTAGTTACACTGCCTTTTACATCAAACTTGATCTCATTACATACATCTTCCTTTCATATTAAAATGTTTGAAAGAGGATTACCATAAGAACATATTAGAAAAAGAACAGATTAGGCTTGTACCACCGTCCAACCATAATTCTTTCATGTCTTTTTAGCCAATGTAATCCAACAGTCCTTTCTTATGTTAGTCTTAATTCAAGAATTATTCGCGTAATTTACACTTTTAAATTCACAAAATAAGTGAAAAAGGGGTAAGTTTTCAAACGGTCTTTTCCACCACCAACTTTTGGGGGCGAAAAACACTATTTTAGGGGCGGAAAAGTAGGGGCTAAAAGCACCAGGGGGCGGAACGCACCGAGCTCCAGTTCTCTGATTCATGTTTTGGTCCCCATCTTAGTCACCGCACATTTGTTTTCAACTATTAAAACCTCGGCAAATAAGTTTTAGGATGTTCAACCAAACTGTAGGTTGATTTTTTGCTGACAACAATTTTTTTGTTCATATAATTTTATTAAATAGCATTAGTAAAAAACTGTGTGTGAAAACAAAAAACAAATCAATCAAAACATCAAGATAGATGATATAATACTACTTTGTTAATAGTATTATCTTAATTGTTTTTCTTAAATAAATCTAAAACATATTACCCCTACTAAAATGTAATAGCTCCGATAACAATGTTTTGAACTTTGACCATGCTTTTGAGAGCTCATCAGTCAATTTTTTACACAGAAGCAAAATAGCCCAGTAAATGCTTCAATAAAAGTAACTAAACTCACTGTAAAAACTATTTTGGAAGACATGGATGGGCTTCAAACATCATGAGTAAGCATTGTTGGATAAACAAAAGCTTAAATGATTTTGTTTTCCTGAAGATCTTAAAACTGAGATTTCCTGTTTTAACACAGCATTTCAAACAGCACAGCAGGCTATATGCCAGCCATCACTAACGACAGCCATACTACTATTAAACATGGCTGGCATCAGTCCGACAATACTATGGTCAGTACAGGAAGTACTAACTTTAGGCCTAGGCCTACATTAGGTGGAATTGCAAAGGTGTGTAGGCCTAGTGAATCTTGGATGAATCGTCCTCTTCGAACGTCGAATGATGCTTCCTTTTCGGAAGTTGGACATCCAGGAATGTTGTGGTGCACGGCGACGTAACAATGCTTTTTTGACGATCTCAAACATCAAAGGGGAAAACAGACAAGTCAGTTATCTTTGCAGTCAATGAGAGAAAAACATTTTTTTATCATTTTTCAACAAATACTGGACAGAATTTATTTTCTTCACATATGATGTGTACAGTATTGGATAATAGTTTCCTAACATATATGAGTACCATTAATTTTCGCTGACTGGCCGAGGCGACACAAGTATTCATAAAAATATCCCATTGACTGTAATGATTAAGTTTCCCACCAACTTGGCAAAACCGTACTGATCTCATACACTGTTACGTCCACACAACATTTCTTTGGTTTGCAGTACATTGTCGGGCAGTCACACTGTCATGACTGTAATGGGGTAGAAATTCATCGTTTGTACATCTCAACGGAAAAATGTAATTTATAAACGAAAAAGGGAGTCTTCGAAAAATGTGAGTTGAGTAAAAAAATATAATTAAGATTTGCGAGTGGTCAAAAAAAAAGGAATTTTCATATACGGTTCATAAGTCACTGTAGGTGACCTACCTTGTTATAATATATGTAATAAGTATATAGGTTGCCATTCTCGAGGTCGGACATCCGGGTATGTTGTGGTACACGGCGACGTAACAATGCTTTTTTGACGATCTCAAACTTCAGTCAAAGGGGAAAACAAACAGTCAGTTATCATTGCAGTCAATAGGAGAAAAACATATTTTTTGTCATTTTTCAACAAATACTGGACAGAATTTATTTTTCTTCAAATATGATGTGTATTAGATAATAGTTTCCAACATATATGAGTACCATTAATCTTCGCTGACAGCCTGAAGCGACACAATTATTCATAAAAAAATATCCTATTGACTGTAATGACAAAGATTCCCCTCCAACTTGGTGAAACCGTACTAGCCCATACACAATTACGTCGATTTCGAATAACGCTAGGAACACTTGTGGTTACGTCGACTCCGACCGCAAGAATACTGGAACTTGGAAGAGGAAACTCAATTTAACTTTCATGCTACAGTAGCTTATGCCTTGGCCTTTTCAACTTACTTTGGTCCCATCTGATCTTCGCTTGTGCCAAACTTCCGTATCCGACGATCTTCCATTTGCTTCTATAAGTTTCAGTGTGCTCTCCACCCTAACAAGGGAATTAATTACATCACTGATACCCACTTCACCTGTACTCATACAACTCGCTGCCATATTGCGATGTTTTCGCTGCGTTGATTCTTGATGTAAATAGTTAATCACAAATGCTTGTGGCCGGGTCTTGTTAATCGCTGCTCGGAACATCTAGGCAGCCTTCAAGTTCTAATGGAGAAGTTCCTGCAAATCTCAGTCTCACTAGGGGCCTAACAGCCTAACACGGGAAAAATTAATTTCAAACTTCCTACTCTCCTTACAAAAAAGACAAGAGGTATCCGCGTTGGCCGTGGGCAAGGAGATCGTGATAAACAAGAGGTGCTACACCACAAATACATATACAGCCAATAACTAAATCTCCATAATTAAATATACGTGAAACTCATAAGAGATTCCTTCGCCAATGTCTGCGTCTGGCACCCAAATTTTGCTTTAAATTTGTTAAATTTTGTAGTTTCAAGATCGGCCATGGTGTCAATGCAAACTTTAAACCCGAACTGCTGAAAGGATATGAGTAACTTGCGGCGAAGTTCTAGACTTCAAGCTAACTTGGAACCAGTAAAGTAATAATAAAATGAACTAAATAAAATGGAATGTACGAAAACAGAACTCTACTTTGAAAACTCCTGACATCCTTTTATTCACAATCTGTACCAATGGGTAACTTCGACAAAATGACACCATTAAAATTGATGCACTGAGAGTTCCCGTCGTAAAAATTTAGAGGAATGTCAGGCAAACAGTGGCAGCTTGCCATATAGGGGAAGGGGGAAATTCCCCAAAGATTTGCTAATCACTGTTTTTTGTACTTTTCTTAACCATAGTCGCTTGTCGTGATTTTATTGTGGCGGCGCACATTTTATTCCAGCACACAGTAATTTGATCCAAGACTCTTACTGATTTGCTTATCTATGTGGTATTCGACCAATCAAAACACACAAATAAAAATCTTTTTCACCATCCGTAATGCACGATAACTGGCCTTTATTCCTATTGTATGAAACAAACAAATGATGATATTAGAGGAAATTAAAGCAGATGGTTTGTTTCCTTATATTGCACTACCTTTCTATGGTTAAGAAACGTTGGGAAGTTGCTCTAAAAAAGCAAAAAAAACTTACAATACCTCAAATAGACCATAACCTGCCAAACAAGACGAAAGGCTTTCAACATGCTTAAATGTATATGGGCAGAATAGTCTTCAAATTATGAAACATATGTACTTGATGAGTTATATGGCTAATTAAAATTTGAATAATTCTAAATATATGCAGAAGTTGTGAATATGAAAGAGAAAACAGCTACAAAGTAGCCCGTTAAATTTCTCCTTCTAAATTTTAATTAAGAATATCATGGAGATTCAAAGTTCTTGTTTATATTCAATTGCTCTCATTCAAATAATATTGCTAAAGAATTGCTAAAGAGGGCCTGCCATGGAAACAAAAAATCGCTGAAAAGTTGCCTATGGGTTTTTATTACCCTCAGATTCAAATATCCAACCTAAAAATAATCGTTTACAGAGGAAAAAATGTGTTTGAAATTGCCGGTTTTGATCGACGCCACAGAAAAAAGGAAAAAAAAAATTTCCTAGAGACGTCACCGCTTGATGATGACGTAGGGTTAGGAATCCATTTGCAACTACGTGAATACTGTGGCCAAATATTATTACTAGCTGATTGTATTGAGTTAGTGTGTAAACTGTACTAACACAGTGATTCTGATTGTACGGTACTGTTGATACTGTGATAGTGATACGCTAGCTTTTTAAAGAAAAATCAAGAAAATACCGTTTCGTTGGTGGATGCAGCAATAAAAATGTAAAAGGTGTTTCGTTGCACAGATTTCCACAAGACGCTAAACAACGACGTTTGTGGATTAGATTTGTGCAAACTACCCGGAAGGACTTTAGCCCTAACGACGTTACACAGTCGAGTGTTATTTGCGGAGACCATTTTGCAGAAGAATGTTTTCCCTTAGACCAGCGTTTAAAAATGTCGTTTGGTCTGAGCACAAAATCATTTTTGTTACCTGGATCGGTACCAACTATAAAGAAATTGAAAAGTGACGATGCCACCTCAAAAATGATGGGTGAACCTACACTAGTTACAGATAACACTAGGCCGGATGTAAACACCAGCGTTGGGCCTAGTCCAACTCAACTACTACTACTACTACTGCTACTAGTGATAGTGCCACCGTTTCAAGTTGCAGTAACGTTAGGCCTACAACAACTACAAGTTCAAGTACAACTAGGCCTAGTACAAGTAGTACTGTCAGCTCAACAAGGCCAGCAAAGAAGGTAAGGCTTTATCGGAGTATTGTGCAAGGAAAAAGGCTAGTTTTGTAGGTTATCTAACGTTAAGTTGTTAAAAAATCTTAAGAATATAGGCCCCCTACTTGAACCCTAGACCTTCCATTTCATGTCATATTTCATAATATTTTTCGATTTAATTTGATTAAATTTTAACTACATATAAGTTGATACAACAAGGAAGAAATCCTAAAGTCCATGGATGTACATGTATTAACCCCCCCCCCCCCCTACATTTGTGTTCTAATCTTCTCGCATCCCCTCCCCCCTTCAGTCCACCCCGTTGCCAAGTGTAATTTCAAGCCTCTCGTTAGTCTTACCGGCCTTACACTAGTCAACTGCAATGTACACATGCAGCACAGACTTTTAACTCGCCGTTGGGTCACCGTTTGCCCCACCGAACTGGGAGCAGCGTTTCGGCAATTTTTTTCATGATTTTAATTAAGTTAACACCTTGAATTCAGTATGCTGAAATTAACCTATGGTTCTATGCCGTAACTCGAAGGTATTAAATTTTCTGGTGATATTTTTTGTTTGCAATTGGGTAAAATTTCGTCCGAAATCTACCTCAATATTGAGCCTCTTATTTTCCAGGTCTAATAAGCACTACTTCAACAATTATGTGCGCGACTGTACAAGCTCTCTTTAAATTCTGAGCTTGAATAAGATAATTCAAGTTCAGAATTTTCTTCGGAGCTGTCACTGTTACTAGCCATTTGTACACACGCTATAATGCGAAAACGCAGCACTGGCAGATTGTAAACAAACAAATGGGTGCCTAGCCCTACGTCATCATCAAGCGGTGACGTCACTACGGATTTTTTTGTTTTTGTTTTTTTAGCGTCGATGAAAACCGACAATTTCAAACACATTTTTTCCTCTGTAAACGATCATTTTTCGTGATTTTTAAGTTGAATATTTGAATTTGATCGTAATAAAAACCCATAGGCAACTTTTCAGCGATTTTTTTTCCCTTGGCAGGCCCTCTTTAAACAATGACGTTCATAGGTTTCCTTGTTGATATCTATTACTTTAAATAAAATTTGCATCATTTATTATAAGGCTTTTAAATACTGTATAATGGTCAATTTTTATCCGATGTTGCTGAAACCTGTTGCTAGTTTCATGGATTATAGTATATTTTCTTCCAATTAAGCCACATATAAACTTAATTATGAAAAAAAAAACATTGGTATGTGAAGCACATGTACCAGTCAAGCAAGTAATCGAATCAACTGTGCAGCATTTGGTATGATGACCACAACTGGAGGTGAATGAGAGTAATTAATGACTTTACTATTAATATATCCCAAAATTCAAAGTGGCTTTATTTACATGTATTTCCAGGATCCCCACCCATTTTTTTCATGCACCACTTGCCAACAGATGAGCAGTAGCCTCGCATCTATTTTTGCATTCCCCAAATTGATAAGAAATTGTTTTTATGTTTCTCCATACTCTCTACCGAATTGTCCAGTTGACAATACGCTTTAGGTGATCACATTTTCAAAAAGCATAGATCCATTAACACCTGGAATAATTCAATTTTCCACCACGTTGTTGTTCTCGCATGCAGGCACATCAAAATTTATCTGCTTTTCTTGAAAAGTAATTTTGTTCAGTTTTGTACAATCTAATCATCTTCGAATCAGAATCAGGAGATGTTGTACACATGTGGGATAGATAAAGGTGGGTGCACACTGTTTTCCATGCTAAATTTTTTTTCTCGAGTTTAAAATAACATTCAAGTACAGTACACAGGTGGGATTTGGAGGGAGCTTTCCCTCTACTGAATTTATATCTTTTGCATGGTGATTTTTTGTATTTAAGTGTTTTTGCCTTCCCCCCCCCCCCAAGAAAAAAAAAGAAAAAACTTTGCCACACCACTCCCCCACCACCACCACTTTCACAAGGCAAATCCCGTCTATGTTTATGTATATATGTGGAATATATTCATTCATCTCAGTTAAGCATAAAAATCAAATTCGGTAGAGTAGCTATAAGCTAGAGGAGGATCGCTTTTTCCCCAAGCAAGAAACTCAAATTAAATGATTGTCATTTGGACAATTGATGATCTTAAGGATTTTAAAGAAATATTGCTGATGACCTTTTGTTTTTAGGTGTTTTGTTCTAAATGATGTCATCAGGGTCAAGAAAATAAAACAATCAGAAAAAGGTACATTCCCCGTTGGAAAACTAAATGTTCTTCCCCTGAGAAAAAATGCAGATAGTTCCAAAAATTGTACTGACAAATCCTAAAGGAAGGTAGATCGCCCATAAAAGTTGAATACCGTATTCGGCGTAATAAGCACCTGGGCACTTACAAAAATAGTATAACACCACTTTTTACACCCAAAGTTCTTTCCTAATAAGCGCTTATGCTAGGAGGCCAAGTACAGTGTGTCATTCGAATTACATTGTACAGTCTATGGGAAAAGGTTATATATTAGCCCCACAATAACCAACACAACAATACGGTGAGCATCACACGCAAAATAAGCAAAGAATGTACAGTAACAAAACTTTAGCGTTTTAAGTCTTCAAATTAATGAAATGAATTTTCATTAGTCAAAAAATGTTGGGGGAGGAGTTGAGCAAGGGGCGCCTAATACATCTAATACGAAATGATATTGAAAAGAAATGTCCACATGGAAAGCTAAGTGACTGGTCCCAAGGGAGACATATGGGGCTCCAACCATATTAAACAACATTCGTCATGTTCTTAAAATACAACCAGTATTTCAAACCATACACTGTACATCTTTGATCAAAGTCTTTCAGAATTTTTAATTCCCTAATTAAGATTAGTGATGTCACTGCCTAAAATGTTTAGTTAGACAAAGACAAAAAATTGTCCCTGATTTTAAAAAAACCCCATTGGTATCATGGCAATCTAAAGATGAAGAATATTGAATTATAGCAACTGACACAAAAAGTACCTTTATATCTCATCTATTTTAAACATACACTAAGATTGGACATATGCATGAATGTAAAACAATGGCTTATATTATAAGAATAAATCAATGACTACATTTTAATTGAAGGACAAGAGTGTTATACCTTGAATACAGCAATTTTATCAACCGGAAAGTTTAATAATGAAATTAATTTTTAAATTATGACTTCATTTCAAAATTAGAATACAAAATCTAATCAAGAATTCTTTTTCATATCTTTCTATGTAGCTTAATTGAATGTACTATAGTTTGTATTTTTGTCACCAATGCCACTGGCACTGGCAGGAAGAGAAAAAAGGATTAGTTCAGTGGTCAAGCATGTCTATCTTACAGTATATGAAAGAGGACTTCAAAACAAACAAAATGGTGAAGAAAGCATTAAAAAATCTTATCCCGTTAAGGAGATATTCAAGTTTAAAGTTTGGTATCATTTCTGTACAAACGACTCAAATCAGACTAGTTGTGATGTCACTGCCTCAAAACCTCAGTCTTTATGTATTTAAAAAAAAAAGTTTATTTATTTTTTACTATTTAAATTATTTTTCTTCAAAATTTATTCAAGTGGTATATTATAAATACCTTTTCTACATTCAGTTTTACAACTTTTTGACATATCCCATGCTTTTTGAGCCACAAAATCGCAGGATAAAATAAGATAAGAATACATAAAGACTTTGAGAAATCTGAGGTTATGACATCACAACTAGTCTGTTTTTAGTCGTTTCTACAAAAATGATACCAAATTTTAAACTTAAATATCTCCTAAATGGAATAAGATTTTTGAATGCTTTCTTCATTATTTTTTTTCTCTTCAAGTCCTCTCCCATAAAAGATAAACATGCTTGACCACTGAACTCATCCTTTAAATGCAAGTTGCAGTGGGAAAAAAAAAGTATTACACTTTATGTTATTGTAGAGCCTTCAGGGCACATGGAAAACCAACCATGGGAGCCAACCATGTCTCTTAGTGGGCCTGCTATTACATTAGCTCTCAGTGTGCCCACTATGGTGAGAGGGTGAGTACAAAGTTATGACAAAAGGTCTTTGAGTCTTTACCATACCTTCTATCAAATTCTAACATATCCACATAACATTCATATTATGAGAAAGAGGAATTTGAAACTGAAAAACAAAGCCAAAACCACAAATATTTCATCTTTCTTTATACAATTATTCTTTGTACTGTATGCGAAAACATTTCTACAGAAAATTTTGGGAAAATGTTAATTAAATTTTGTAGCAATATTACTTAATGATAAAGTTTGGTTGCATACCTGCTTCAGGTAAAGCTGCAATTTGTTTAAAGTGGAGTGAGTAAAATAGTATACTGTACAGTATTTATTTGGTCAGAATTGAGTAAAATAGTATACTGTACAGTATCTATTTGGTCAGAATAAATATTTCAAAGTTTTGGTATACCTTTTATACACTAAAATATCACATATAAGACCAAACAAAAACTCATATAAGATGGACGCAATTATGTGGGTCCTATAGAAATACAGCAAACAAATCATTGTAAAGCAGGATTCAAAAACACTTTATGATCATAAAATCTCATCAAGGAAGAGCTACTTATTCAGTCAATACACAAAACTTGCCAATACTCAAACTAATCTTAAAAAAAAAAATCAACAAATGATAATATACCACACTGTAAATGGTATAGTAATTTCGTAATAAATATATGAGCTTGTTTTTATATTCATAGACAGCAATCCCTTAGGAAACATTTTATTTCAAATAATTTAGCTATAGAGGGTTTTAAAATATCTATAAGTTATGAAATGTTCTACACAAATTTCCAATTACAGTATGGGACCTCGAAGCATGATTATCCATGTCAGCATCTTGAAACGTTTTTATGTGTTTAACATTTTAGATGTGAAAAACATTTAATCGATACAAAAGAAGTGTGGTAAAGAATCCTATACCATTCAACACAAATATGTTTTCTTCATAAAACATCTAATACAGCTGAGTGTTCACAACACACCATTAAACTTCAGTTCCAATCAAAGACTAAATGTCCAAGTTATTTACTGAATGTAGGCAAATAAAAAACAGTTTGTCTACCTTTAAATGCTAATTTATGTGACACTTCCTATAAACATAGCCAGCATCAGATGTACAGTATTGCATATGAGGAAATAAAACAGATTTGAAATACTATAACCCATTTATATGTTACTTTCAACGCGAGCTGCATTCAACTGGATTTAATCTCTTATTAGTAAAAACACTACACATTTTAACAGACCATTAAATCAATGCACATTAATCTATTCACATTTTCAGACACATCTGCAGAAACCAAACTGACTACCGGTATTTGTTCCTTGTTGAGTTAAAAAAATAATAATTCAATGTTCACTTTGTGTCATTTCACAAAACAAGTTCATTTTCACTAATCGTACACAAAATCAAAATATTGCACAAATCCATATTTACATAATTAAAAGTACATACACCACATGTGATTGTTTCAGACACTATTATGGCTTCTATTCATACAGTATGCATGACAGCAATATAAAAATAAAACTGGAAAGCAGCAGTTGCTGACTGTAATGTAAATTTCTTATTCACTGCTTCATCTGGAAATGGACGGTGCCCTTTAGCTTTACAATAATGGGCCTCACACGCCTAAGTCAAAAGCAAATTCGGGTCTAAACGAAGATCAACTATTGAAGTATTATTAACATATACATATATATGCAAAATTTCAGGCATATAATATTACAGGCAATGCCTTTCGAAGTTAATGTGTTAATGCTATAGAATAAGTGCTTTAAATTCAACAATTGGTGACACCAATATCATCTATCCCATCAAATGAATGGTTGCTAACAAGTTGATAAGATCAAAGTCAGAAATTCTTAGTTAAATACAGCTGCACTCCTTTCAACATTTATGGCAGAAGGTTACAGAATAACAATCTCACAAAAGTCAAATGAAGAGCTTTTCAACTGGAGAAATAAAATATTTGAATGCTTTCAGGAATAATTAGGCGTAAGTGGTCAATTTGTAACCAGTATTGGTAAGACTTACTATTTCATGATTTTCGAACAAGTCAGGTAAGCTTAGTTCTCACTGGTTCTTTAAAAATCTGCCTACTGGGAAAAACTTATTTCATCACCAATTCTTATTGTCCTCAATCACATGACTGACCACAAAACTTGATTGACATTTTTTTAAATATTTTTGTGGGGAGTAAAATAATAATATGCCACATGGGTGGCATCCAATCAGTGATTCAGTATTGAAACTGATGGATTAACTGCAATGGATTAAGTAATGTTACTTTTTTCATTGGAAATCAAACAACACTGAATCAACCAGTGACAAGTTTTTGGAATCAAATGAAACCTAATCTATACAACATATTAGTTAATTTAATCAAGCTTCATCAAGCTTGCATGTTTCTTTCTTCTTTATGTCAGTGGCATAGATAGACTTTTGCAACAGACAGGGTTACAGATGCAATATACACAATCTCATGAGTGTGTTCTACATCATGATGTAGCATATTCTAGATGTATCTTAATCATGACTGCAACATTTAATCAAAGCAAAAATAAGGAACAAGAACATGTCATCAACAATTTTGGGGTCAAAATACTCCCACTCCTCCATAGATACTGTACATCTGCACTTTTACCATTTAAAAAATACTTCATTTGACGTATTAAGTGCCTTGTTCTAAAAAGCACCTGTCCAACATTTTCAGCTTATAACATAATTTACTTGAATAAGATTTGGTAACAGTATTTCCTTATTTTGTGTCTGACACTTTCGATGTTTTAGTGGTGGCTATTGTGGGGCTAGTATAGAACCAGTTTACACAATGCAACTCGAATTGCACATTGTGCATGG
The DNA here is from genome assembly GCA_020152595.1 of Chiridota heheva. Taxonomy (NCBI): domain Eukaryota; kingdom Metazoa; phylum Echinodermata; class Holothuroidea; order Apodida; family Chiridotidae; genus Chiridota; species Chiridota heheva. The sequence goes on along the minus strand of JAIGNY010004586.1, from coordinate 313,639 downwards.
CCCCAGCGTATGGGCGCTAATTACGAAGAAAGTTTGGGCCTAAAAAGTGGTGCAATTCATTTTTTTCGTAAGCGCCCTGGGCACTTATTACGTCGAATACAGTACTTGTATTCGTATTATGGAAATTCCAGAGAATGCAGTTTTTGTAGCAAAATTTTGTTTTATCTTCACCTCATGGAACATGTAAGGAAACTGCAAAATGTGAGTAATTGTAATAAGCCTCATATTTTCAAAATAGTCTAGTGCTGAGTACAGTATATTACTCAAATTACAAGTTTTACCAACTAAATTTAGTGTGAAGCCTATGGCTTATTTAGATTCTATGTAAAATTTATCTTCATAGACAAAAAACAAACAATGATTTTCATTTAGATGTAGATTAAGGTATACAATGGCAGCACTGTTCCTGTTCTTAATATACTCTGCCTTTCAAGCCTTGCAGCAGGAAAACATTCTACTTGGTGAATGCACGCAATGCAAAAAATGAGTGAATATTTCCCCCTTTTCACTGAAACGAACAACAGGCAGATTTGTAGTCGTGCTTGTGTAGGGCGTTGAATGAATCATCCAATCAATTTTTCATCCCATGAAATACGTTAAAGAAATATTCCCATGTTTTTAGGTAACCTTTTATAAGAAAGAGAAAATTTTAGTACAATTTAGTACAAAAATCATTTTGATCTGTTATTTTTACCGGGAGATATTCAAATTTTAAGGTTCACAAAAAATGCCAATAAACAAATAGGAAAAGGCTCAGTATGACATCACAGCAACACATTCTCCCACAAAATTTTATGTATTTCATTAAAATCTATCATCCTTTTTAATTAATAAAATGAATATTCCTTTAAGAATGAAACATTTCTGCCTCTCATAACATTTCATGTACAGACAATAATCACATCACATCGCATAAACACCTAATTTTAATTTTTTCTCTTGCAACCACATCTTGACAGCACTTTTGCTATGGCCATAAAATACAAACACATACATTAGTACTGAATTTCACTCTACAGCATATTGGAGGAAAACACTTGTGAAAGTTAATCCTGTTGTACACTTTAACTGGAGGGTTGAAAAGTTGCAAGATAGAGTTCAAACTATTGAAGACAATAAATAATGACTAAATTTCTTGGCATGATCAGCACTGAACTAAACCAAGTTGTCATCATCGTTTCTTTTCCATCTTCTTTTGCTTCTTCTCCTTCCTTGCTCTTTCTCTGCTCTGAACACTGTTAACGAGTTTGTAAACCACAAATCCTATGAAAGGAGAAAACACAAATGTAATGTCGATGCTCCATAAATGTTTGATACTTTCAAATCAAGTTCAAAACTAAAATAGAATCAATATTGTCTACACTTAATAATACAAACAATCTACAGTAAATACTTATTCAAGTATTGAAAATACAAAACTGACTTTTAGGTATGTACCCAGTCCTTTTATATAGTAGTCCTAGCTTTGTTGTTTTACAGGGGCATCCTGCCCTGCCCCTCCGTGGTTCCGCCCTGCCCCCAGAGGGCTCCCCTGCCCCTCATGAGAAAAAAATAAAATATATATATATATTTTTTTAAACTTAATAATCTTAATGAACCTCATAAATTAATACAGAATGATAGCATAGTAAGCAATTGTACTGTGTGTAAAGGGGCCCCTGGACTCCATGCCGAAAAGACGCAGCGCTTTGCACGTGCATTAAAGTGCCTCTCAACAAGTCTTGCACCCTGCCCCTATTTGAATCAAGCCAGAAGTCTGTATATACTATGCCCAGATGGATACTTTCATAATGCACTTTAATACTGTTTGGAATATTTGAGATTTCTTTTAAATTTATATTAGTAATATTACAGTTTGTTTGTTTGATGAGGGCTTAACAGCACCACGACAACGAGGGTCAAATTGTGCCTGAGAGGTCAGATCATTCTAGAGGTAGTAAGGAAAGGAAACAGGGGGAGAATGAGAGAAATTCAAGAACAAAAAGTCAGAAAGCTGTGATCGAGAGAGGAGGTGCATGGGTAAAACAAAAACAAAGTAGAGAGGGGGTAGAAGAGGAGAATTAAACATGGTTGTAGAGGGAAGCATGATGAAGGAAGGAGATAATCTTTTTCGGAGGATCTTTCTGGAAAAACTCAGCAATTGAGCTGTGGGAAGCGAGGGAAGCTCTGGAGATCAAAGAGAACGTGATGGATTGTGAGGGTGCAGTGGCAATTGTTGCAGAGGGGTTGGGGGAGCCAATAAGGAGGTGGGAGTGAGTGAGCTGGGTGGGACTAATTCTAAGACGGGTAATATGAACGTTGTCGATACGAGAGAGGTTGTTGATGGTGGATTTGATCTGAATTGTGTGCTGGATGACGGAGTTTTTATCAATTTGGGAGTTCCATGAGGTTTGCCAGTGGTCACGAACAAGGGAAGCCATAAGCAGTTTGATGTCAGAGAGGGTTTTGGAAAAAGGGGTGGGGAGGAGGTTGAGGGCAAGCTTAGCGGCTGCATCAGCCCTGCCATTGCCAGGGATGCCAACATGGCTGGGTATCCAGAAGAAAAAAACACTTTTCCTGCAGAGGGTGGGAGAAAGGAGTTTCCGGAGGAGGAGGTGGCATGTGAGGTTATCCCATTTAAGATTGAGTAAAGAAGTAAGAACAGCCTTTGAGTTGGAGAAAATGGCAAAGTGGCTGAGTGGAGAGTACTCAATAAAGTTGAGGGTGAGGAGAATGGCCTTAGCCTCAGCTGAAAAGATGGATGAGTAGTCGGAAAGTCTGCTACTAAGGGTGATGTCTTGGATGACGGCAGCAGCAGCTGTCTTGTTGCCTTCCTTGGAACCATCAGTATAGATGGAGGTGTAATTTAAGAGTTGGTCTTTGATTTGGTTCTGGAGATTGATGAAGAGGTTAGGGTGAATTTGCGTTTTGTGATGAGTGGAGAGGTCTAGGTGGACAGAAGGAAGGGGGGTGGCCCGAGGAGGAAAGTGGGCCAGGAGTAGGTGCCGAGAGTGGCGGGGTTGATGCCGAGATGGAAGAGGTCTGATTTAATGTGTAAGCTAAAGGGAGGGGATAGGGTTTTAGTCCTATCAAAGAGGGTGAAGAAATTGGGGTACCTAATGAGGTTGTAAACAGGGTTCTGGGTGTTGGTGAGGAATCTAAAAACATAGGAGAGGCTAAGCTTTCTACATCTAAGTAGAAAGGGGGGTTTGTTGGCTTTAACATGAAGGCTGGTGATTAGGGAGGTCCTGTAGGCAACTAGACAAAGCCTGAGGGCTTCATTTTGGATGGTGTTGATGTGGTTGAGGTATGAGTTGTGAGCGACACAGTAGACAATATTGCCATAGTCAAACTTGGCACGAATGGTGAGCCTGAAAATTTTGAGGAGAGCATAGCGGTTCGCTCCCCAAGTAGTCATGGAGAGGAGTCGGAGGATATTAAGGGAGCTGTTACATTTTAGTTTCAGGTTGGTAATGTGTTGCTTGCAGGTGAGCTTGGGGTATAGAGTTAGACCCAGGAACTTTGTGTGTTCAACTTTAGGGATGCGATTACCATTGAGCACAAAGTTCGGGTTGGGGTGTAGGTTGTTGAAATGACAAAAGTGCATGCAGACTGTCTTGTTTTGGAGAATTTAAAACCGTTATTGTTGCTCCAGACTTGCAGCTGGTTGAGGCTAATTTGGAGCCTATTTTTAACAATAGGAAAGCTAGGGGAGGAGTAGAAGATGGTGAAGTCATTCACGTAGAGGGTACGTTTGATGTTGGGGGCAAGATTATTTGCGATGTCATTAATGCTCAGGTTGAAGAGAGTGGGAGAGAGGATGCTGCCTTGGGGGACGCCCTCTTTTTGGGGGTACGGGTTGGAGAGGGTGTGGCCAATACGAACTTGGAACTGCCATGGTGAGAGGAAGTTTTGAATAAAGATGGGGAGATGGCCTCTGAGGCCGATGGTGTGAAGTTTGCGGGTAATGCCGTATTTCCAAGTAGTGTCAAAAGCTTTCTCGAGGTCAAAAAATATGGTAATGAAGAATATTACAGTAATTTTCTTTGCATACATATAGTACTGAACTTGTGTGAATTTTAATGAAGAGCTAAGAATATCTTCATATGTATGTTATGACACATACTGTGCAATTGGCAGTGTGATTCTTCAGAAACAAATTACACTTCAGAAAGAACACTACAGTAGGAATTAAATATAGGTCACACTTGAAATGCCAACCATAGGGGTCATTAGTGTTAGGCTGCATAGGAAAAATGCCAAATTTTGATGATTTTTTTATATTCTCATTTAAAAACTCTAACAGCCTGGTCAATGGTCATGAAACTCTTAAAAAAGGCATAAATTTGTTACAAATCCACACCCTGCAAAAATATTCAAAAGTTTTTCTCCTTAGGTGCAAAATCGGGTAAAATTTGAGACACTTTTTAAGAACTCCCATGTGCCTTAGAAATAAAATTCCATCCTTTATTTACATTTGATCATAAACAAATCTGAGGTATGGGATGAAAATACCCTTCCAAAAATGTGTTGACTGTTATTTAGTCATTTATTAATTACTGTAGTTATGTCAATGAATTTGATTGAGGCTGCAAACAAATGGCTGTTTTAAGTCTAACAAAGCATTCAGAATAGCTTCAAATTTTTCCTGATTTTGAACCTAAGGAAGAAAGTTTTTGAATTTCTTTTGCAGAGAATGGATTGCTAACAAATTTCTCTTGCAATTTTTAGGAGTTTCATTACAAAGGATGCAAGAGTTTTTAAATAAGATAAAAAAATCAACAAAAATTGAGGTTCTTCCTATGCATCCTAGCACTAATGACCTCTGCCATTTCAAGTCAGGCCTACTGCATACAGTCAACTATATACACAGGGATCAATTACTAAACACATAAGTTTATAAGAAATCCATGTTTATATCAATGTGACTTCTTGGACTGCAAGCTTCATCTTATAATTAATTATGGTAATTATTGTTTTTCATTCTTTTAGTGGGGCACCACTAATATATATTACAGTATGTTAGTTCACACACACACACAAATGTGATACTATAACTCATCATACTGTATATGCTATATTCAGTGATACAGTAATATAACAATTTTATTCAGAAGCCTGGTCCTGAAGCCAGGTTATAGATCTTTTCTGCCCAAAATGAACGGTGAAAGCATGCAACGATATGTGCACAAGTGAAAACCACGCTTTAGCTTACATACGCACGCATGTTACATGTGTTTTCAGATATCTTTTCTACCATCGGTGAAAACAAAGCAGTTTACGATTTTAGGCAGTATAACATTGGTCACCTTATGAGGCCTAAATCTCTACGTTTGCTTAGGTATTTGTGCAGGAAATTGTTGCAAATTTGGAGGAAATATGGTAGAAAAGATATCTGAAAACACATGTAACATGCGTGCGTATGTAAGCTAAAGCGTGGTTTTCACTTGTGCACATATCGTTGCATGCTTTCACCATTCATTTTGGGCAGAAAAGATCTATAACCTGGCTTCAGGACCAGGCTTCTGAATAAAATTGTTATATTACTGTATCACTGAATATAGCATATACAGTATGATGAGTTATAGTATCACATTTGTGTGTGTGTGTGAACTAACATACTGTAATATATAACAAGACTTTTTACACTTTTGATTGATTTCTCAAATCAGAAGAAACATTCAAAAAAATATTATAATTTATGCATGGATTTGATTAAAGATCGACTTGACATAACCTATAATCAATATGAGTATTCGGGATGACATCATAATTACATATGTAAATCTTAACAACCAGTTTGTCGGTGAAAACAAAGCAGTTTACGATTTTAGGCAGTATAAAATTAGTCACCTTATGAGGCCTAAATCTCTACGTTTGCTTAGGTATTTGTGCAGGAAATTGTTGCAAATTTGGAGGAAATATGTTAGAAAAGATATCTGAAAACACATGTAACATGCGTGCGTATGTAAGCTAAAGCGTGGTTTTCACTTGTGCACATATCGTTGCATGCTTTCACCGAAAAAGAGTCCCAGATGTTTAAAATGCCCAGATTATCGAATAGATAAATAAAACAGCACTTGTCTATGGATAGTTAGGCAACTGTTTTCGTTATTTTGCTGTTCAGTAAAACTTTGTTTCTCCTTACAATGTTCTCATTCTTCAACACTTAATTGATCTGGATCTAGATGAATACTAAATAACACTCCTAGTGGAGTCAAACATGCAGGATAGGTGTGCGCATGCAAGGTATATTAATCTTGTTGGCTTAGGTGCTTGATGACTATATCTTTGAATTGCTTTGGTTGTTGAATGGTAATTACATTAAATGGTAGCAAGTTCCAGTCTTTAACGGTTCTGGGTATGAAGCTGTACTTGCTTGGTACCGTGACAGATGCCGGACCGGCTGTAGGAGGTCATTAACCGGTAGGGCAAGAAGACCCTGTTTTGCCTTGGATAATCTGCTCGCACTTCTTCTAGTTATAAGGGGGTCCAACCTAAGTTCATAAAAATAGCTAATACACTCTGTGTCTGGAATAGTCATTGACAACAAATCTGGCAGCCTTCAATTTTATTTATGAGGACTTGAGTGTGGGGATCCCACACTGAAGAAGAGTATTCTAAGAGTGGGCAACCTAGAATGAGATAGGAATTTTCTTTATGTGCTTAGGACAAGAGAAAAGGTTGTGCTAAATAAATCTGAGGGATCTACTAACAGATGATATAATACAGTTGATGTGCTTGTTTCAAGTTAAGTTGTAGGTAATGTCTATTCATCGTAACGTTGAAAACCACTCAAAAAACTACAAATAACATAATCCCAAAATTAAAACCCTTCTCAAAACTGACAAAACTACTTATGAGCTATGATTTTAATTTCATTAGCGTCTTGAAACTTAAAAGTAGCTTTCAATCTAAGTTACAAATAAAATGATGTACATTTTGTACGTAAAATTTTCAAAATTACAGAAGAAATGACATTCCAAATGCACGTATCCTCAGAGTGTGCTGACAACTGCTATTTTGAAAATGTTTGTCAGTAAATGCTCTTTCCCGATTTTCTTGCTCAAACAGCATGAGGAAGGAAAATCATCACACACAACAGTTTGCCATCAATCTTTTACCACAATTTGATTAAAATTTGTCCAAACTTTGCAAAAAAATAAGAATCTTACTGGGACAAAACACAATTTTTTCACCTCTTAAAAATGTTGAACCGTATACGCCAGGCCTGTTAGCTTCTAGAAAACAATTAATAAGAATTTAGCCTTTTTCACTTATTTTATTTGGTAACTAGAACTTATCATATCACACCACTGAAGGAATAGATCATTTTGTCTATAACATTAAAAAAGAATACAAAAACAAAACTGTATGATTATTGTACAGTTCTGCTAATCGCCAGTTCATTAGCAAAGCCTATTTTTGTCTACTTTTTCAGAAGGGGGTAGGGACGAGCCCAGGGGTACGGGGAGACCCAGACTGATATAACTTGAACTAAAAGATAATCAGTCACCATATAAAAGATATAAATATGGAAAAAAGTAGAGTGGGGAATCAGGGCCCTTGCACCCCATAATCCCATCTACTGTACATGACAAATGATATTTCTCTTATAATTACAGTAAATGAAATCTAAATATAAGCCAATTTTTTGTTTTTTTAACATTCTACAAGCTTAAAATATCTCATGAATCATGACAAATTAGGACAAGAGATGGTAGCATATTATTACTTTATAAACGTAATCCCAGAATTTAGATTAAGAAATACATAGTAAACAACAACACATTGACCATTTTCCATATTTAGTATTTTCAGGTGTTTTTAAAATATTGTTTTATTGTCACGCCATGTTTACAAGCTTCAGGTGTATTTTTGCTGCTTTACTATCTTTGCCAAAGTGTTATTATTCACATGCGCGTACAGTGTACGATTTAATCCTATACGCATGTTGACTTCACCGACGATCCTTTGTTCGACAGCTTTTGAACTAATTAGGTACATCCAACATCCAACATCAATGCTGTTCGAAAGGTAAGTCAGCAGCAAAGGATCTTGCACAAAACGCAACTTTTCATAAATTCTTTATTAAACCCACACACAAAACGTCGTCTCAATATAAAAACATTGCATATATCTATTTATTTTGTATTACATAAAAGTAATCCATGACGATAAAAGGTATTCATTTCATTGCAGAAAGGCCGCCTAAGTTATTCTGGCTCGTAGTCGAAATTTACCTACGCTTCTATGATAAGCCAATGTAGCAGTTTGAATGTTGAAAAGTATATTGCGTTGTCTGACCATGTATAACAGCCATGCAGTGGTCATTGCATATACTAGTACTGAGTCAGAATGTTATCTGACTAGCAATCACCAACAGTGTATTCACAGATTTTGGAGTTTCGGGAATGAGTTAAACACATGACAAAACATTTTATAGCATTGAAGTGCATTTGCCAATTGTCTTGCCATTTGTCTGTAGGCCTAGATCACACAATCATCAGCAAAAAGCCTAATCTCTGAAGAAATGTTAAGGGGCAGGTCATTTTAGACTAGAATTGTGCAACATCAGTGGGGAATATCAAAGCAGGACCCTTTAACTCAATACACTAGAATTTCATTGTCCGTTTTATTTAGATTAACTTTGGGGAAGGCCTAGGTTTAGCCCTTAATCAATGTATTGTGCGTGCAAGACTGTAGTTGGTACCAGTAGTGTGCAGGCCTACATAGATTAACTTTTCGCTGAATAGGTATGCAATTTCATATAATAAAAAAAATACATAAATTCTCACCAACGAGACATATAATGATAATTGCTGGTGCAATAAAAACTCTGTTGTCAAACCCTTCCTCCATCGGAGAATTTGGGTCTTTAAATTCAACCATTTTGACTTGTAGTTTCCGAATGAGAAGGAAAAATATTGTGCCTCTGTCTAGAGTAAGAGTTACGGCTATAGTAAAGTAACCAACACGACAACATGCGCGCAGGTGCCTGTATCTTGCCAAAATTAGCAGGGCGAGGGAGTAGGAAAAAACTAATAAGGTATCACTCCGCCATCCAAAATTGAGAACCCAAGGGGCTGAGAAAAAAGGCTAATAAAAATATTTTAGAGAAGTCCCATAAAACTAAGAATTTGAAATTTTCAAAATGATAGAGAACGGATAGTTCTTCACTATGCATATCCAAACTTGACTGGATTTGTTTCAGTAAAAGTTTCATGGGGAACTATTTTATCATGGACCCACACCAAAATTTGAGTGATTTGATGAGGGCGCGTAACACCTCTTCACTTCAACCTAATAAAGGGTAAAAACCTTTGGTGATCCCCATATTGAAATTACCCTCATCCGAGAGATATTAGACGGTACTTTTTGGAGAGAAAAAATAATAAATGTATAACATTCTGGTACAAAAAGGACCTGAACTTGACTCTTTCGTCATAGGCTTTAAACAGGAAAATAATTAGTTCCGTGCTACCTAGGGTTATTTACAGGCAGCAGTCACGTGACCAGCAAGACCGGTTTGGTGATGTTGTAAACAAACAGGCCTTATCCCGAACACAAAAAGTATCGTGGTTTGTTTCACATCTTTTTGTCCGCGTCACTTTTAAACAGACGCCTTTGCAAAACTTCTATACAAATCGATGTTTTTATTAATAAACACAAACAACACCCGAGGAGTTAATTATCTCCAAGCATTTTACAAAACAAGCACAATACTGCTGTACATTGCACAAAACACATGAAGCAAAAGATGTAAATCATAACCAAAACGGGGTAATATTAAAACAAAGAATAGAACAGAAGAAGATACTACAAACAATTATCTTCACCGGCAAAACTTTAAGAAGAAAATCAAACATTAAAAATAGAATAGTCCAAATGAACTAGTCTAGCACTAGTATCGTGGTTTAGATACACATAGGCGGGTTTGAGGGTAAAAGGGCGAATTTCCCTTACTATTTCCCATATGTATATGGTTTGTATGGTGATATTTTGCATCTTAGTGTGATTTTATATTTCCTTCATAGGCAAAGCGGTGGAGGGAGTGGGGAGGGGGGCGGGGACTCGGAGTAAGGGAGCTTATACAACAGTAAAAAAAGTGGGCTGTCTCCCACTTTTTCAAAGTTTTCTCTGCCTATGTGTATCTAAATTACGTTACTGGTCCTAGACAAATTCTTTTGGACTATTCTATTTGTAATGTTTGATTTTCTTTTTAATTTTTGCCGGTGAAGATAATTGTTTGTACTATCTTTTTCTTCTATTCTTTGTTTTAATAATAACCCGTTCTGGTTATGATCTACATCTTTTGCTTTATGTGTTTTGTGCAATGTACAGCAGTATCGTGCTTGTTTGTAAAATGCTATAGAAGTTTTGCAAAGACCTATGTTTTAAAGTGACACAGACAATAAAGTTGTTAAACAAACACGATACTTTTTTTGACTTTGGGGATAAGGCCTGTTTGTTTATAAAATCACCAATCCTGTCTTGCTGGTCACGTGACTGCTGCTTGGAGATAACCCTAGGTAGCACGGACCTAATCATTTTCCTTATTCAAGCCTATGATGAAAGAGTCAAGTTCGGGTCCTTTTTATACCAGAATGTTATTGATTTGGGATCTTTTGTGCTTGTTTTCCAAAAAGTAGCATCTAATATCTCTCATATGATGGTAATTTTTGATAGGGGGTCACCAAAGGTTTTGGCCCTTTTTTTAGGCTGAAGTGATGAGGTGCTATGCACCCTCACCAAGTCACTCAAATTTTGGTGTGGGTCCATGGTAAAATAGTTCCCCATGAAACTTTTACTGAAAAAAATTTTTTGTTAACTTTGGATATGCATAGTCAAGACCTATCCTGTTTCTACCATTCCTGAAATTTTCAAATTCTTAGCTTTCTGTCCCATGCAATGAGACCTCTCGGAAATATTTTTATTAGCCTTTTCTCTCCAGGTTCTCGTTTTGGATGGCGGAGTGATACATAGCATAACATAAAATAAGATAACAAATGATGGACTAAGAAGGGTTAGTCACCCCATAAAAAGCCCAAACTTATACCACCACCACCACAAAAAGGGAAAGACGTACAGAGTTAGTAAAGAACTTATTAATGTTGACTTTGAAATTGTGAACAGAATTGGAGCTAACTACCGACTCAGGAAAACCATTCCACTCATTAACAACTCTTAGTTGCGAAAAGTTAAAACGCCGAATATCTATCTGTGAATCTGTGAATCGAACCAAGAATTTGCAACCTAGATTCAAAAGAGAGACTCCTTACTTCGAAAATAAGTCTAGTGACTCTTTGCTACACCCGCTCCAAAATGAACTTATCCTTCTCATAAAAGGGACTCCAGGCCTGAATAGCATACTCAAGGTGATGCCTGACTAACTGCTTATACAAATTAAGAACAACTTCTCTACCAAAAAACAAAAATTTCTTCTAATCAAACCAAGCATCTTATTTTCCCTTGCAGCTGCTAAAGCACACTGATTGCTACTAATGGCAACACCTACATCCCTTTCTTGAGCAACACAACCAAGATTTGAATCATTCATGCAGTAATCAAAAGCCATGTTATCAACATTGAATGACATCTGCCACGTCTGGGACGAAAAAACTAACTTATCAGTTCAGTTTGCAAAAGTGAAGAATTACTAACATCATCAACAATCCTGTACAGCTTAGAGTCATCAGCAAAACCCATCAATATCATTAATGAAGATTAAGAAAAGAAGTAGACCCAACACAAAATCTTGAGGAACACCACTTGTAAACTTCTTCCATGGAAATACTTTACCATTAACAACAACTTTTTGTGACCTGTCAACTAAGCAAGAGTTTATCCAACTGGCACATTTTCCCTTCACACCAAACGCTCTTGTTTTCATCATGAGCCTGCCTAACGGAAACTTATCAAACTTGCTTTTGGAAGTCTAAATAGATAACACCCACATTATGACCAGAATCAACTAGTTTAGTAACATCATCAAGAACTCAAATAATTTAGAAACACAAGACCTCTTATGTAACAACCAATGCTGGGACAAATTCAACAAACCATTGACCTGTAAATGATCCAGTACAACATCTTTAACAATGGACTCCATTACCTTACACACAACACTTGTAGGACTCACTGGTCTATAGTTGCAGGGCAAACTGTGGTCACCCTTTTTAAAATAGGAGTGACATTAGCAATTCTTCAATCACTATGAACAACACCAACATCAAAGCACTTTGAAAAGATAATACTCAGGAAATAGACAAAACACTCACGTGAGACAGCAGGATGTAAACCATGTGGACTGGGTGCTTTATTTGAATTCAAACCCTTAAACTTCTTAGACACAACATTAACTGAAAAATCAACATTCTTCATGGATACTGGAGAGTGCACACTAAGATAATCCACAACATCATCAGCAAGGGGCTCCTTAGTAAAAACAGACAACACAAAGTAGTCATTAAAAAACCTCAGCCATATCCTTACCACTATAGATAGTAACGCCAACAACCTCCTTGGGTTTTTTTTGCTTTGATCGAACATACTGTAACTTGAGAATGAAATGACTTAGGATTAATCTTAACTTATTTGGACAAACGTTTTTCAAAAAGTACTTTAGTAACTTTTATCAAACCCTTTGTGAACTTTTCATGATCCTTATACCTATCAAGCTCCACAGAACACCCACTGTGTTTATAAGAACGCCACAACTTTTCTTCTCGTTAATCCTCCCGAGACATCCACACTGGCCGATTACGCCTACAGTCTTTGTTTAATGGGACAAACCTATTTACACCCTCCGAAACTTTAGTTCAGAAAACATCCCATGAATTACAATGATCTAAGTCACAGAGCAAATAAGTTCAATCGAATAGCAAATTATCCTGAAGTGCAGCAAAGTCAGCATTCTTAAAATCTAAAACCACTTTATTAGCTGGAGAAACTTTGGTGAAACAATACAGATCAAAACTAATGAGGTCATGATCATTGCATCCTATCTTACCGATACTTAGCACATTTCTAACCCTACCTTCTTCACTACTGAAAATCAAATCAAGACAATTACTATCACGCGTGGGAAACAACCCATGCTGGGTGAAAAAGCAGTCGGATACAACTTCCAAAAAATCTTTACCATGTGGACCAAAGTACAAAGATTCCAATCAATGTCTGGAAAATTAAAGTCCCCAAGACAATAAACCCTCCTAGAAGCAACTTTCCTAAAGGAGTCAAGCAATTTCTGATTGTTCTCAGGAATTTGGTGATCTATACACAACACCAACAACCACTGAACTACCAACATCGCTATCAACAATAAGCTCACACCATAGGCAATTTGAAATACCGAAAGAAAACTGAACAGTCCTATCTATACAATTAAAACTGTCTTTCACAAACAATAAAACACCACCTCCTCCACCATTGAGAATCACAATCTGTTTAAAACTGAGTAACCTGGAATATGTATCTCTGAATTACTAATTTCACTATAAATCCAACTCTCAGTCATGTCAGTAATACCTATTATATCAGGTCTACTAATTAAAACTTCAGCCAGAAGCTCATCACGCTTACTCAAAATACTACGAACATTTGAAAACATAACTTGACCTTAATTCTACCACTATAAGACCAATCCTTACCCCGAGAAACATGCCTGATAGGTAGGTTTAAATTCTCCCCCCTCCCACCCCATGACTAGTTTAAAGGACTCCGATCCTAAATTGCCCTATTGACACCCCTAGCAAGAACACGAGCACCTTTCCTCTTCTTCCATTTGACAAAGGTCTGCCAGTGAGATTATTTTCCGACAGTCTGCAGTATGGGACATCAAATTACATTCCAGCTGTTTAATAAACAATTATATAATAGATCATAGATGTAAGTTCGAATAGCTGATTGTTTGATCATTTTGTCTAAAATTTGCAAAGGCACTTTCAAAAACGGCCTTTTACCAGAGTGTATACGTGTGCGAGCCGAATTTTAATATTGAGTCACTTTGATTTGGAGCACCCTTGATGAAGTGAAATTTTGGCTCTTCAAGTACTAATATTTACCGCATTGTTATTAAGCTGTTAAGCTAGAAAATTCATATATGAACATTTTTTATTCTCAATTAACTTAATCACTTTTCTTTAACACTTACAAATATATGGAATAACAGCTTTATATGAGCATATTGGAAGTCAGTCTCGGTTTAACCCAAAAAGTATTGCCAGAGCCGTAGGAAGAGTCAGCTCTTAGGGGAACAGAAGCCTAGAAATTCGCACTGGAAAACTATTTTTCCACCAAACTGCCAAATGTTCTTATTAATCGTGAACTTATCTTCTTCCAATTTTTGGAATATCTCTTTCAACTTTGGACAAATTTCTTTCATTTTCGCGAACTGTCGTTCAATTTTCGAGCAATTTCATTTTCGGGACGTTTTCATCCTTTTTCAGATATTTTCTTCATTTTCGGAATATTGTCTTCAATTTTTGGAAATGTCGCTAGATTTTACCAAATTTTCCAAAAATGTAGCAAAAAATCCCCATTACAAATGATTTTAGATATATGAAAGTCATACATTTTTATAGGTTTGTTAAGACAAAAATCAAAGTTGCCCTAATATCAAATTTCTTCATACGCCGCTGCTTAACAGCATAATATCTCCTTCAACCAATGCAATACCTAATTTTTACTGTTATGAATTCGTGAATACATTCAATATTCCCAAGACTGCCAGATGCCTTTACAGCATTTTTATATTACTTTGTTATATGTGCCTATGTTAAGGGGAAAAAGAATGTACTGATTTGCTTAAAAAATATTTATCAAATTTGATGGGACTGTGGGATATCATGCTATCCTTATTGGGTTTTTTTTTTACATATTCTGAAATACTGCTTCCTTGACTAAGATTTTATTCGCCATATATCAAAATGAAGAAATGCATTTTTTTTTTTTTTATCATAGTAAAAGATAACTCACATGTGCTTCAGAACATGTCTAATTTACCTTTTCTGTCTATAGAGAATAGGCTTAGTTGTTGTTTAATCAACTTTAAAGAAAACGCACAGGCAGACAGGAGATACCCTCGATCGAGGATTTTGTTTCTCAAATAGCAGGCTGGTAAAACCTTGTTTAATTTGGTAACAATAGTTACACATTAACTGCAACAAACAAGTAGAATAATTTAGAATGTATTAGAATTATTTTTGAGTACCAGTTACTATTTTCCAGTTACATAAAAAAAAAAAACTAAATGCTCACTTAATTTTATTTATTTTTAAAGATACCCCCCCCCCACCCCCCCCCCTTCCTATTCTCTCTCTCCCAAATTAGCCTACATAATTTCAAATTTCCTGCAATATATAAAACTCGGACTGGTAGATTTTAAAAAAGGGTATGGATCATGAATCATATTATGAATAATTATAACCACTGAATTAGGACAAATTCCATGATATACAAAATTTCATAATTTTCTATATTCATGATTTAAAATCATATACCAGTAACAATCCGTGTTAGGCGTGCATTGCATAATGGAAACAAACCTTAATGACTTCGTCCATACTTTAGAAGAAAAAACCCGATCGAAGATTTATACTGAACCCTCCATTGAGGGTATCTCACGGGGTGTAGGGACAAAATTGGTGAAATCTCAGCATAATTTTCTTTTTAAGTTTGCAGTACGGTGGGTTGGTGAGCTAACGTGTAACCACGGAGGATCGATGTATCATCGGTTCGTCGGTTGGGCAATACTAAACCAACATTGGATCAACATTTGATTTATGTGCACCAAACGAGCAGGCAACGTATAAATTCTAAAGGCATTGTGCCAACATTGGTCCAATGTAAATTCCGATCCAACGTTGGGCCCAACTTGCCTGCACGGTAACAATGTCATGTAAAAGAAGGTGTTGTTTTATTGACGCTAAATTATTTTTGCTAAAAGTTGCTCAAGTATAGGCCTATGCTTTAAACAAGTCATTTTACCACCTAGCTGGGAGTCATCGAAAATCGTTGCGTCTACACGTAAATTTCCTGTTCTGCAGAGCCGCATCACACGCATAAACACTGGCGCAACTAGAGTCCTCAGACGGTGAGCCCCATAACAAACATATCATAGTATTATTGCTGGGGCTCCCAAATCTTGATTTTTGCTC